>JAUMJK010001184.1:465000-1025589 GCA_033558105.1 Coccyzus lansbergi
CACCATTTACCACCACTCTCTGGACCCGGCCATCCAGCCAGTTTTCTACCCAGGAGAGCGTGCACCTGTCCAGGCCAGAGGCTGACAGTTTCTGTAGCAGAATGCTGTGAGAAAGTGTGTCAAAGGCTTTACTGAAGTCCAGAAAGACCACATCCACAGTCTTTCCCTCATCCAGCAGCCAAGTGACTTTGTCATAGATGGTGATCAGGTTGGTTTGGCAGGACCTACCTCTGGTAAACCCATGTTGACTGGGCCTGATCACCTGGTTCTCTTGCATATGCTTCATGATAGCACTCAAGATCACCTGTTCCATGACTTTCCCTGGCACTGAGGTCAGACTGACTGGCCTGGAGTTCCCCGGATCCTCCCTGCTACCCTTCTTGTAAATGGGAACTACATCAGCAGGTCTCCAGTCCAGAGGTACCTCCCCAGTCTTCCAGGACTGCTGGAAGATGATGGAAAGGGGTTTGGCCAATACATCCGCCAACTCCCTCAACACCCTAGGATGTATCCCATCTGGCCCCATGGACTTGTGGGTGTCCAGTTGGCCAAGCAGGGCTCTGACCACCTCCTCTTGGACTATGGGAGCCTCATATTGCTCCTCTGTTTCCGGGGTATCTACACAGAGGGAACAGCTTTCTTTACAATTAAAGACTGAGGCAAAGAAGGCATTAAGTACCTCAGCCTTCTCCTCGTCCCCTGTCACTGCTGTTCCTTCTGAGTCCAAAAGGGACTGTATGGTCTCCCTTGTCCTCCTTTTACTGTTAATATACTTATAAAAAGATTTTTTATTGTCTTTTACAGTCTTAGCTAATCTGATCTCTAGCTCAGCCTTAGCCCCTCTGATTTTTTCCCTACATAACCTCGCTTCCCTCCTGTAGACCCTCCAAGAGGCCTGTCCCCCCCTTCCAGAGCTTATAAATATTCCTTTTTTTTCTAATTTCACTCAAGATTTCCTACTCAACCAAGCATATATGAGATCTCAGACTCAGCTGAATGTCTTAACCACACTATCCCTAATACTGTAGTAGAGTTTGTGATGCTTTTTGTCTCTAATGCATGTGCCTTTTTAGTACTATTCTGTATATGCACATATTCAAGAGTATTTTGCCTGTATGCTTCAAAGCTCTAAAATCATCTCATAAAATGTTGAGTACTCTGTCTAAATGAGCCACTCACATTGCACAAACCTTTCAAAAATTGTAACTGAAATAGATTTTTAGGCTTACAAACAGATTTAAAGATAACAGTTTGCGGGTAGAAAATTAGATTTTTTTTTTAAGATAAGTCTTTAAAAAAATACTGTCCTGTGATCTTATGTTTATCTTTTGTTAAAGGTTTAGAGCAAGTGAAAGTACAAAAAAAAGATTGTATCCATCTAAGAAACCAGTTTATTTCTGTTCAGAGAGACAAAAAATCCTCCTCTATAACTACTGTATCTGGATTTTACATTTTTCTGAATAGATGAGGCCTGTACCTCTGCTTTTTTTCCTACAGAAAAACGATGGTCATATTTCAGAATAAATCCTTAAGCACTTTCTATTTTTCAGTAAGCAAACAGTTAATTCTGTTATCATGCACAGCAGTTCACATTTTGTGACTGAAGAACTTCCTTGCTCATTGAGAAAGGCATGTTAGCTTGTGCCAAAAAAGGTTTGTCTTGCACTGCTTTGATCAGTTTACACCATTTAATAATCAAAACACTTTTGCTCCATCATTTAACAGACAACTTAATCAGCTGGGCTGTGATCTCCAGCTCAGCAACCAGATGAGACTCTCTTGATGTGGGCTTTGCCACTCAGATTTTTTTTTTCCCTGCAGCAACTGAACATCTAGCTGACAACCACAAACACTTGTGCACAATTTTAAAAAAAAAAAAAAGTTACATATTTTTAAGCTGCAAATGCACAGCTGTGAAATCCAAGAAAAAGCTGTACAATTTTCACTTGCAAATTTATGGATTCATAAAGTAACATCATTGTGGTTGGCGGATGATACGATTGTTGGCTCTTTTCCTATTCACCCTGTCTTTTCATACCTTTCCTCTATGCTTGGGATCAAACCCACATTTTTATTTTTGGTTTATTTACAAGCAGCTAATCTTTACTTCTCATAGAAAAATACAATGTAGAGGATATTATTTTTAAGATAAATAATTTCAATCTCATATTACATCTAATCTTGCAGCCCATTTGCAACTTGTTTTTTTTAAATATAGTAATTCATGTTTGGCTTTTGATAGGGTGACAGGCAAACCTCTTTTCTTCCAAGAATTGTTCTCTCTCATAAGATAAATGCTGTAGGGTATAAAAATGAGTGTTGTTCATTTTTACTTTCTGTACAAGTGTTGTCAGTGTGGTATTTTCTTTTTTTTTTATCATAGTAGTATCTTTTATATGGGATCTGAAATTTTAATTTTTTATATCATTTAACTTAAAAATTAATTGTGCTATGAAAGCCCTAGAGCAGTGCCAGTTCTTGCTAATATAATATTTCTGTCATACCTAGTTAGAAATAAATAAGGGGAAAACTAGAATGTGAATGTTTATGCCCTATAAAATTGACAGTGTCTGGGATTGTCAGAACCAGCACTTCTAAAGCATTTCATTTGTACTCACCTTTACTCAAGTTCAGTGCCAGTGTCTGAATTTAGACTGGTTCAGGGTCTGGCTCACAGTTAAGTCTCCTTGCAGAGTCTAGTCAGAATAGTTCAGAGAGGTCCTGAAAATACCTATAATTGGAAGATCTGCAGAGTCAGGGTAACACCGCTGTGAAAATCATGGGCAGTGACATTCAGCCCTTGACCTGAATAGCATTTCCCAGTTCTAAGGTGGTAGGACTCTAGGTATATTTTCCTTTACTGTTATAGCCTCCTGTAGCAGAGATATATAAACTATTCACAAATATTAAAGATGATGTGGTAATTGACATTCACACTGTAGCTTACAGTACTCATCTTCTTTTTTTTTAATATTTAACACTGCGGTGGATTTCCTTAAGAAATATGGTAGGGTTCCTATGGAGAAAGACATTTTCATTTGACTGTGAGGGTGGACCGTAGACTAGAACCCCATGCCTTCTGCAAAATCTTCTTCATGACATTAGCAAGTAGCATAATTCCTTGTATGGTAACCAACCATATGGAAAACAAAGAATATGTGTTCAACACAATGAGTCACCTAGACATTACTAAAACAGAGTCTGTAAAAGAGCCGAAAATGAGTTATAGAAGCTTAACAGCCTTGATCTATAGTCAGAGGTAAAACACATTTTAGCAGGGCTAGATATAGAAAAATGGTCCCTTTTGGTGAAGTATGGTTCAATTTTTTATATTTTTTTAGTATATTACTTTCTCTAATGTGACCTGTGCATGTTAAAGGCCACAGCTAATTTAGCTATCCTTTTTGTTTTCCATGGGCTGTTACATAGCATACAAGGTACACTACATAAAAAGGTTGCCCTGGGTTCCTTCACTGCTGGATATAAATGTACATTATAATGCACTGAATAGGCTAATTAGGAATTAAACATTCCTTTAAAATCATTTTAAACTCAAATTATGCTGACAACTGAATTTTTTTTAGCTCTTTCTCTAATAGTTGTGTTAGACATTGAAGAGCTGTGCTCCAAGTCTTGACACATTGTTCTGACTTATGCTCAATAGCAAAGCACGGCTCTAGGGAATAGTTTTGAACCAAAGTACCTGCTTGTGACAGGTGAACTCCAGTTCTCCCGGTTTTTAACTACAAGACCGGTATTCTTTTCCAGAGTTTTCGAACCCTTCCCCCGCCCTTTTCCGTGTAAAATCTGCAGACCCCCCCCCCCGGAGTTTAGCACAGTAATAGAAAAGGTGACAACCTTACATCTAGCACATTTTTTTCCTGCACTTTGCTAGATGTGAATTAACTGACAAAATTATCAAAAGGATTTTAAGCAGTGGTGCTAAGTGAGCAGTAGCTAAAAAGCAGAGGTTAAATGGGTAAATAATAACTGATTTTATGGTCATCTCCAGTAATCCTGTATATGATATTTCAGATGAAGATTAAAAGCACCAGCTGAGGAGAAAACATTTTCAGTGTCAGTGAAGTTAAAACATGTCAGCAGCATTTTCTTCTGCGCATATTGTTTCACATGTAAGAAGGGATGGATTGAATTCCTATCTGAAAGAAGACAAGATTTTCTATCTGACCTCATTATGTGTTTCTCTGGAGTGCATCCCCAGTTTTCTGCCTGAAATAAAATGTGTGGGGAGAAAAGTGAACACAAAGCATATCTGCACTTCTGTTACCAAATCATTTTAATAAGATAGATGTATTTATTGTTTTGCCACAGCCATATCTTAATTCTAAGAGTCATTACCACACACTAGATCCCTTTGTTACAGCAATCCTTGTAAGCAGAGGCGTGAACTAATGAGGGGCTTTATGTGTTCCAGCGCAGTTGGCAGCAGAGATGAAGTAGCATTACAGTATTTCAGAGAGATTTATACTGAGAATTCTTAATAGAAATATTTTTGGGAACTCGGCTGTCATCTCTTTATAAATAACTAAAATTAACAAATTATCATTGCTATAATTCAGGTAGTTTTGCTTTCTGTCAGCATCTGGTATAGTCAAGGTTATATTTCTTTTGTTGTAATTTGCAGGATTTTTCATCATCTCAGAATATCTGCCCTTTACACCCGTGACCTCTTCAGAGGCCAAACCCCATTGTAGATGCTGCTGTTGATGTGGCAGAATTTGTAAAGACTTAGCGAATTTTGTTCCAATTTTGCATAACAGTGAAGTCATTAAGTTAAGTATTTTTTTTAAATTCATGTTTTAGTGTAGCACAAAGTAATGGTTTCTGCTATGATATCACACTACTGCTCCCTTACCTTCACTTCACAGAACATAAACAAAATCTTTAAATGATCTATTTCCAAATCGTGTACATCTCTGTTTATCCTTATATATTAAAATTTCACTTTAAGGATGTGTAATTTTGCTGCCTCAAATGTGCTGGGCTGCTATGATTAATGTTTAAGTCAGGTTAGAAAGGAATCACCAAATGGTAATTCTTCAGCAACCACAGCACAATGTAACTTGGTCATGAATTTTATTTTTTCTGACTTTTTAATTAATAATAGCAAGCATGACTAATAAGACTGAAGAAAGTTTTCAAAAATATCTGGCTGATTCATAAGACTCCACAGGTAGGGTATTTACTTAGCGGCATTCCATTTTTCAAAAAATATATAGATGAATAGAGGAATAAGTTGTCTTTATATTTCAGAAGATATATGTAACGTCACCTTCCCATCTCTTATCCTGCAGCAAGCAAAGGCTTTTATATGTGTAACTAGCTCAGTTAAAAACATTATCCCTGATAAAATAGTTATATTTGAACACCAAACCACATCCAATTTTCTTAGGAGAGTGAATCTCAATGATTTACAGTGTCTTTGGCTTCCCAGTACTTAACAGGTTTGTAAAATTTTAAAATTGTAGTCATATTAACAGTTTATTAGCAAAGATTATTAATGATAATAATATCCAGTGTCAAGCTACAGAAAGCCAATAAATTAATATTTTAAACCAAGGAAAGTGTGGAAAGGTATTTCAGAGGGAGGTAGAGAGGGGAAGTTTCACCCTGACAAATCAGACTGTTAAATAAAGACCTGTAGATGCCCTCACTGGAAGGCACTCAATAAGATACCAACAGAACCCATGAATTGTTAGATTTCAAATATAAGAAACAGGGAAGGTCATTCTGGACTGAAAACTATCTAAGTATTTGGTAAAGAAAAAAAATGGGTTTGTTTATTTAAACAACGAATTGTTCCCTGGATACTGGGTGGAGGAAGTCATAAACCAGACCATAACCATACTACGTGTGGTTTGCATTTCAGTTTTTGTTTATAATGTGGGATGAGAATTTTTGCAGGAAACCATAAATGAGGAGTTGTTCTTCAAACAACATAATATTTCTTTTCCTTTTTTCATTAGACAGAAAATTCTTAATTGTCAAAACAATGAAGAAAACAAACGTTCTTGATTTTCCTCCATGTTTATTATTAAAAAATAATAATTTTGAGCAATTTTCTTTTGTTTTACTAGAAAGACATGCTAGTTCCTCAGAAGAACTTCATGCTAAAGTTTTGAACAACTGTCAAAAGATCTAAGTTATCTAGCAGAACAGTATCATTTAAGGAGAGGATCAGAAATCTCATTCTTTGCCATCAAGGCCCAGCAAGTGGAAAGAAGTTGAAGTAGAAATTGTTTAGGTCCCACATGTACAACTGCTGTAGCATTTAACACATACATTCATCCTTTGTACTTAGTTTTCAGTGTTGAAGAGGTATTAAAGCATTTTCCATATGCTGCAACTCAAGTATGGATTTCCCACTTTCCAGGAATAAAACAACTGAGAAGTTGTGTGGTTAGGCTGGTTGTACTGAAATTGAAAAATCTAATGTAAAGCCAAACCTGAACCAAAATTTGGTCAGAATACTTCCAAGGATGAGGGAGGTTTTCAGAATGAATAGCAATCCTCTATCTTATAGTTTCCTCCTTTGAAGAATGATGGGATTTCTTTCTTTTTTTTTTTTTACTTCATTTCATGTAAATAACAGAACTCCTGAAATATAACTTTTTTATACATTTTTATGGCTATGTGTGGTAAAATTGACACAGAAGAGATTCATCAATAATTGTAAGTAGGCAACTATGATGTTTTCTCCTGTCTCTATGAATCACTCTTTGCATGAATTGCAGCTGAAGCACTGGGTGCTAAATCAGTGATTTTTTCATCCTGAATGCATAAAATAATCCTTTTAATGAAACTCGCCTAAGTAATTAGCTCAGAAATTTAGAATCATGTAGAGTCATCCCTAATGCTAAAGGTTTGTTAGTTCTTTAAAACCTTTTTTTTCTATCCACAGACTATATAACCAGAAAGCTAAAAATGCCTTTGGGCAAAAGCATGGTGGAGGTTCGGGGGGGAAGAGAAAGTCATCTCAGAGCCAATTTTATTTTGTAGGTTTTCACCAGTGCTTATGTGTCTCAACCGTATGTGATCTTAAAGATCATACTGTGTGCGCTACAGTCCCAGTAGAGGTAGGTAAGGTGAGGACAGAGAAGCAAGCCTAAATTTGAAATGTTCCTGACTTTTTTTTTATCTGTTTAAGATAGAGTTTTAGTTTCATTGTATGCCAGAATTTTATTTATTTATAGCTGTTGGGTAGCTTGCTGTTGTACAAGAAACCTTCTCACTTCTATTAGTGGGAAGCAGGTTAAATTAGATACATCAAAATGCATTGCTACTCTACTCTAGCTAGGGTTGCACTGCAAAACAATAGCATGAGGAGAGTGAATGCTTATCAAAGAAAGTTTACTTTCAACGTTAAGAATTAATTTAGCTGAATTGGTGCAGTAAAAATGGTAAACACAATCCTCCTCACTGTTGTTTGTCAGGGTGTATTATATCATCCTGGATTGCTTTGTCAATAATCTGCCTGGCCTGCAAGCTAGAAATCTAAGATTGCCAGGATGAGTGACAGGCTCGAGATAGCTGATAATTCTAAGGAATTGGAGGTGTAAAATCTTTAAGGACCATGTCTACGGTATAAATGCCAGGGTATCTCCACATCACTCTGTACTTACAAAGGCAACAGCATTGTTCATGGCAGCCTGTCTGTCCATCAAGTTTGCTACAGGAGGATTTATCCCTCTTTCACTCCTTATCTTCCATTGCTGTGTTTATTTCTAAACCAGCTGCAGAATAAATTGCCTCTTGTCTTCACCTCCTACACTGAGTACAATGATATGTTCTGTAAAGCCTTAAACCATGGTGTTTTTCAAGCGCTTCTTTTTCAGAACTGCAACTTCTAATTTTGTTTGTTTACAAGTACACTCAGGCCCTACCACTTCAAGCACTGTAAACACAGGTTGTTTGGGCTTTCTTCTCCTTTTTATACTTCATTTCTTTCAAGATTCATAAATCTATTCTGCCTCACTAAGGTGTTTGAAATACAGAAGGGAAGACATAATAGAACTGGTTCAGCTGATTAATATGATATGGATGTAATATTGCAAAAACATTTCTTTTGAACAACACAAAACATATTCAGAAAAATGACTGTAAAGATATCTTGACATTTCACGTTTGTTGTGTCTCAGTGACTTCTTTCTGAAGTAGGTACTTTGTAAATAAAACAAATATTTTTCAAGCTGTCAGGTTTGCAAATGGAATCTGAAAGTCAAGTTACATAGCTGGTGGCCATGTATTCATGTTAAATACCAGATTTGTTTAATTAGTTCATTGATTATGGCACAAGTGACAATGTCAACATGCACTCTCTTGCTTCTGCAATAAAAAGTGCTGGAAAGTATTTTATAATCATAAGGCTACTGAGGTCACAGGATTTTTTTAAGTAATATGTCACTTACAAAATCATTTTTTACAATAGCAACTCATGTACACACTGACACAATTATATGAATGTTTTCAATCAGTATGTGTTGTCACAGCCACCAAAAGAAGCAGTCTTGTACTCTCATTTCTCCTCATTTCTCCCTCTGAAGTGTGTGGGATTTTTCACAGCTATTTTGCAGTCTTATAGTGAACTGTATTAAGGAATTATATTAGTTAACCTGTTGGTTTTGTTGGTTTATTACTATTATTATTGTTGTTGTTATTGTATTATTATTATCGTTACAATCATTGTTATTATTCTTCATTACTATTATTATTTTATTGTTTGTTTTTTTGTTACTCTTATTTGTTTGTTTGTTTTCACACATAATGATACCCTGGTCTAGCTCAGCAAGTGGTCATAAAAACCTATAAACCAGCAAAAGGAATGAGTTATGAAAGGGTGATAGAGCAACCAGAAACAGGGTCAAAGACCAAGCTGCTTTTTTGGATGATGGTCTCAGTTTATACTGATTTAAATTCTTTATCAAACTGTATTCTGAAATGCTCACATCTCACTCATTTACTCTAATTATAGCATTAGACAGTACCACAGCATCTAGAGTTAGAATAATTATCTTTTAAACTTTCAATTCATGAAGGTATGAAAGACATTTAACACAAGGACTGTGTGCCTGAAGGCCTGTATCTGTAACACACTGAACATCAGTGTTTGACTTTCTACCAGTTCATTTTCCATTTTACCATTGTCACTTGGGAGAATTTTACCATTCTCCCAAGTGACAGGGGAGAGGACAAGAGGGACTGGCCTCAAGGTCTGCCAGGGGAGATTTAGGCTGGACATTAGGCCAAAGTTTTTCACAGAAAGGGTCATTGGTCATTGGAATAGTCTGCCTAGGGAGGTGGTTGATTCACCTTCCCTGGAGGTGTTTAAGGCACGGGTAGATGAGGTCCTGAGGACATGGTTTGGTGTTTGATAGGAATGATTGGACTCGATGATCCAATGGGTCTCTTCCAACCTGGTGATTCTATGATTCTATGATTTATAGACAGTGATTGAATGTACCCTCAGCAAGTCTGCAGATGAAGTCAGCAAGTCAGCACCAAGCTGAGTGGTGCAGTTGTCGTGACAGAAGGATGGGATGTCATCCAAAAGGACCTGGACAAGCTGGAGAAGTGGGACTGTGAGAAACTCATGAGGTTCAAAAAAGCCAATTGAGAGGTTCAACAAAGCCAAGTGCAAGGTTCAACAAGGCCAAGTGCAAGGTCCTACCCCTGGGTTAGGGCAATGAATGGTTTCAATACAGGCTGGACAATGCTGAGAGCAGCCCTAAGGAAGGGGACCTGGGGTGTTGATTGATGAGTCAGCAATACATGCTTGCAGCCCAGCCTAGTCATGTCCTGGACCGCATCCACAGCAGCATGGCTGTGCTCTGTTCTCATGAGAGCCCACTTGGAGTCTTATGTCCAGTTCTAGAATCTTCAACAGAAGAAGGGTATGGAGCTGTTGGAATGGGTTGAGAGAAGAACCACAATGATTACTTGAGTGCTGGAGCACATCTGCTATGAGGACAGGCTGAGAGAGTTTAGGTTGTGAGCTTGGAGAAGAGAAGGCTCCCTGGAGACCTTAAAGCAGCTTCCGGTACCTGAAAGGTACCTACAAGAAAGGTGTAGAGACGCTTTGTACAACGACATGTAGTGAGGGGGAATGCCTCTAAATGTGAAGGGGGAAATGTGGAATAGATATTAGAAATCCTTCACAGTGAGGATGGTGAGGAACTGGCCTAGGCTGTCCAGGGAAGTTGTGGCTGCCCAGTCCCTGAAATTGTTCAAGGCAAGGTTGGATGAGGCTATGAGCAGCTTGATCAGAGAGAGGTGTCCCAGCCTATGGCAGAAGGATTGAACCTAGATGATCTTTAAAGTCCCTTCCAACCCAAACCATTTTATGATTCTATCATTCTATCATTCTATGATTTATGCAGTAGCTGTCTATTGATGCCATCATCATTGATGACTTCATGGCAGCATTAACAAGTAGTCAAGGAGTACGATTTAGTTAAGCATTGTTGAAAAAGACTTTGAAAAGTCTTTGAATTTGTGAATCACACCCAAAGTGCAATAGAAAAAGATTCATTTATGACAGCCAAGCTATTGATATATAACATCAACTTAACCATTCCTTTGTAAAAGTACAAGTCTTGCAAACTCATTAGAAAAGGAAGGGATTTTGTCTAGGATATATTTATATCTGTTGGCTAAAAGTTTTATGTTTATGAGAATTTACCGGCATATCTAAAATTAACATAACATCTAATGCTTTTAATATCGCTTCACTCAACTTATAGATATAGTTAGCAAGGAAAATACTTTTTTTCTATAGATTTGATTTGATTTAAACTGAACCTTGAAAAGTCAATAGTTTACTTGTAGACACCCACTCCTTTATGAGGGACAATTTTCAATTTCTTTTCTAGCAGGCATTTATTCTTCATTTAAATGAAGTTTCCTCTACCAAAGTGGTTGTATTCCTAGTGAGCTGATCTTGGTCTCAGCAAACCATTCAACAGTGTTAGTTTCTTCCAACTCCTTATTATAACTTCTTCTTGTTATTTCCTCTACTTGGCTATTGCATTTACCCTCCATCTGTCTCTTTGAAGAGGTTTGTGCATTGTGCAGAATCTGATACTCTTTTTCTTCAGAGGATGTATTTGTTACCTCTACAGTGTGCCAGGACCTCCTCTTGATGTTGTGCCAATGACTGAAAGTCACATTCTCAAATGCAAAAATGTCTTGTTTTCAGATCACATCTCCTGCCTCTTCTACCCTCTTATGATGCACCATGTAAGACAGGAGGTGAACTTTTTTTAAGAATAACTGAAGTTAACCATAAGAGCTTCCCAAAACTTTGTAAATCCTTGATTAGAAATATAGGATTCATAGCTACGTTTGTTAAAAATGATAAAATTATGTTGTCTTGTTGAAAATATCGCCTGTTCCCATAACATGGAAATGAAATGTGCCTTTTGTTATTAGGTCAAAATATAACCTGTATCTTATGTAAATTCTAATTGATAACATGATCACTCTTTATACCTTCATAAGATATAACCTACAAAATGAAGCAGTGAAAGTAAAGTTCTTCATGTAAAGGCTCCTTAGGCTGATATCCAGCTTAGGTAGTTGTGGTCATGCTGGAGATGTATGGTTTTAGTCTCCTAGAAATCCTTGGAAACAACACCAGAATCATAGTGGGATTGCACATGTGTGAGTGTCCAGACATGAAAAACTCCCCAAAATTCAGCACCTGTGCCTCCAGGTGTACCAGGATGTAAGGACAAAGCATGTATTAATTGTCGCCTTTGTGTCTGGGAATATGGAGAGAATAGTGTTCACCCAGAGTTTTCACAGACCTTGAACTATGTGTACAAGCTTCCCTAAGTGAGATGGTGCCTCAGAAGAGATATATTCACATCATTTTCCCTGCATACATGGATCTGTAGGAAATGTTTTTGACCTATGTTTTTACTTCGGTCAAAATTTAATAGATTATAGTGTTCAAGAAAAACTGCAAAAATGGCAAATGTACGGTTTATAGAAAGAAAGATGATGGTCATTTAGATAAAACTTCTGTATAACTGTTTTTATGTGAAATAAATTCCACCAGCTGAGTATGTCTTTTGTGAGACATGTGACTCCAAAGCAGAAAAACCATCATCAGTCTAAGGAAGGGGAGCTGGAGATGAGGTCATTTATGTGAGGCTGAGATCCAGATACAAGCAGGCAAGCTATTAACAAGATTGTTCTGTGTCGAGGCCATTCAATAACCAGATCGTCTGTAACAAGATAATCTCATATAAGAGATAAACTCAATATATGTGCCATAATGAAACAGTCCAGAAAAGTGATAAAATACTGAAAAACTGAATGGATCAGTACAAGGGTAGTGAATAAAAGCAGGTTCTGGCCCACTTTGTGTCTGAGTACCTGTGCTTTTGTTTTCTTCTTGTGCTTATTGCATAGACACCTTTAGAGGATGGAGAGTTTGGAGGGGATTGTGTTGTTAAATAGCAAATGGAGACATAAAATTGAGTTTCAAGCATGACAATGTTTGAACCAAAAGTTTTATTGGGCAAAAACATGCCTTTGCTGTAAAGTTTGTATGTACATCCAAACACTACAATTTGTGACTGCTGAATCAAAATCTTTGTGGTATAACTACATCTGTATTGGGTTGTGCCACAGCAATGATTTTGAGAACTAAATATCTATAGTACTTCTTACAGTAAGTGTTCCTATAGTGGAAGTTAACTATAGGCAAATGCTGGGGAAATAGGGAACCTGAAAATTGCCATATAGATTAGTATTCTGTGACTTTTCTAAATATTATGTAGTTTCTTTGTCTTAATGATGGTCAGTATGTGATGCTTTAGAAGGAAATAAAACCTCTAATATTGTTAAAATGCCATTTTTTAAATGGATTTGGATTTCATTATCAAAGCACTTTAAAAACGCTAACAACATAAGTCATTCAAAGATCCAGAAGATGTAGTTTATCTTTGTTTCTGTGACAAAGAGAATTCAAGTGTCTTGTCCAAAGCTGTGGAGCTTCAGAAACAGAGTTACTAAAATCAGAATTTCCTGTTCTCCAAGCTATCTTTTTCTTTATTTTATATTAAAATCTGCAAGGTATTCTTTTCTTCTGCAGGTAGTCAGTTTGTCATAAACATGAATATTGATATTGCTTGTGATTTTATTCTAATGATATTCTTTGTAGAAATAATCTTTTGGAAATCAGTATTTGCAGCAATAATGTCCCTCTGTCTAGGGAATGCCACAGATGAATGATATCTTTATGTAAGTCAATATGAGAGTTAAGAGGAGAATCACTTCTTTATATGAATGCTCTTTTGTACTTCAAGAAGCATATTGCTTTATATTACTATAATATCAACTACCATTCAACAATATTTTTCTCTTCCTATCATCTCCAACATTAATATTTTTCTCTGTGTTTTTGGGGTTTCTTTCTATTATATCTTTTGCTAAAACTGAGAATGAATAGCATGGTTCTGGTCAACCCTACAGCAGAGAGCAATACTGCTAAAACTGTAATGTGTGTGTTGAGCGAAATTCATTATAAAATTGATTTAGGAATACCTGGACATGTTAACTCAGTTTTTTTCACTCTGATGGCCTTTTGTTGGATGATGGTATACACATGCTAATATAGAGTTTAAATATGATGTTTGAGGAAGGTAACTTGCAAGGCAAGAAGGAAGCTGTATCCTTCCTTTGGCAGGGCACACCAGAACAAATACTTCCTCACTGTCCTCTGTACAGGTTGTGCCTCAAAGAAATTAGAGGCTGGAGACAGCAAACAAAAGGCAAGAGTGGTCAGCTACAAGGGGGAAAAAATCCCTACAACCCAAATACAGCAATACTAACAAACAGAGAGACAGAAATTTTGTGGAGGAAAAATGATTGTGCTGGGAAATGCTGTTTTGACAAAATTTAAATATTCTTTGGAAACATGCAGATTTTCTCGTATTTTCTGACAGAAACCCGGCAGGATTGTTGCCAGCTCACCCACCTACCCAACAGCTTGCCTGGCAGCCCTGGGACACCCAGCTCGCATCAGGGCTCCCAGGGCTTCCAGGCTTCCCGCTGCAGATGTGAGAAGCTTGCAGGGGCTCTGGCTGCTGGTACTGCCAAGCACCCAGTTGTATGGCAGAGAGCCTGGGAGCAGGTTATCAGGTCTCTGGGCAACCTGGGATCCCTCATCAGTTTATGCTGAAGTATCGTAATGACAGAATTGGGGTTTGACTGGGTATTTTCATTTGTTTCGTGATTTTTTATTGTTGTTTGTTCCCCCCCGATCAGATAAGATCTCAAAATTCTCATTTCCTGGGATGTTTTTTTAGTCTTGATACTGCTTTGGAGTTTCAGACTTTCCTGTAGAGCTAGAAATCCAAGCTCTGATCCACCATGAACCTCTGCATTTCACCCCAGGAAATCTTTTGGCATCCACATGGGGAAAATCAGGTTCCCATCAAGGAGAGAAATATATGTATCTCAGTACAGTGATTTATTTAAGAATTTTGGAGGGGCAGGGGGAGAGTATTACTAACAGGAAAAATGCTTTGTGGGACTGTGATACTTCAGGATGAGAAAGCTACATTGCCCTGCCAAGAGTAAATATTTCCGTCATATTTTGGTTTTATCACTATGTGTGTGGGGGTGGATGGAAGCAGCTCAACACTTTTGATGCTTTCATATTTTCTATTTTATGTTTGGTTTTGTTTAAAATGTTCGTATTGAGTTCACAATTCAGGAGGGGGAGACACACAAAAATGAGAAGTTTGTTATACTGATCTTTCCAGAATGTTTTTGTTCTTCCTAGCTCCATTGCTGTTGGGTTGGTCAGGATGGGGAGGTGTTATTGTGAGCTGTTGGGACAAGTCACAAAATTTTCAGCTGTAAAAGTCAAGACTTTTTTTTCAGTTATAAACTCATCATAAATGAAAGCCAAGTGCTCAGTCATTGATTTGGCCATTGCTCAGAGTTTGTTGCCTTTACTTTAGTAGTGCCATGGTGAGATTGACTTGGCTATGGAGTCTGTACAGTAACATGTATCGTACATCATATTGCCTACGTTTCTTTCTCAATTATTAATAAATTCAAGAAATACAGGGAAATATATAAATAGCTGCCAAGCGTGAGGCAGATAGAGCCTCGTTGAATGCAAAGCTATTCTAGTTTCAATATGTCTTTCTTTCACGCTATCTCTCCTCTTTCATCCTTTTCCCCTCACATTACCAGCCATGTGATTCTCCTACCCATAATATGTCTTTGTAGCTGATTCAATGCTCTAATCATTCCTACTGAAAAGATTAAACTTTGCTAATGGGATGATACTGGTCTCAGATTCCTGCTGCTTTCTCATCCATTAGACATTCCAAACATTGAGCAGGATTTTTGTGAATCGGCTTCTGCAGCACATGTAAAGAGACTTTCTGGTAGGCCTATGTGAGGAAGAGAGACTAGCCAATCTTAATAGTCCTCTGCAGGAGAAGTGCACTGCAATACTTTGTTAACATCTGAATCATCCTTTGTAAGCAGCATTCCATGCTGAACCTGGTAGTGATACCAGTCACACACAGTAGCCCTGCAGAAATCTTTCACAGGTTGTAGAAATGGTCTTTTACATATTGTAGATATGGTCTTTAGAGGTTTAGGAATTCTGGCTGGAGTATTGTAAAAGACCTGATTTGGCCTTGTCATCTCCCTGTCTTTGAGGGACATTAGAGGGACATTAGGGAAGGCGGTTGCCTTGAAGGGTTGCATGGAAATTCATTGAGGAGCAAAAAGCTGCATCTATCCAACCTTTTGGAATAAGGAAGACAGTTAAATATATTTTTCCAGCTCCATTCACCTTGCCTGTGTAGACAGAGACTGGGAACAGTTTGACCACAAGTATAGGAGACCAGTAACATAAGGAGAATGACCCTCAAATTTCCATTGACCTCTGTTTACCTGGCCTCAAGCACAGTATAAGTATGGTATTAACATGTCAGTGAATTCCTTTTATTTCATTCTACACATTTTTTAAGACTGTACACTTCTGTGAAGTGAAAGGAACCTGTGCTTGGAATATTAGTAGGAGCAGTAAAGATAAGGATTTAGTTGCTCTGGCAGAGTCACATGGAAAATCTTTCACAAAACCTGCTTGAGCTTTGTCTGGTCCTTTATAATGTTGTTAGTCTCCCACATATATAAGCATTAAATTAATTTCTGAATATTTAAAGTAAAAATTAAAATGTTCACAGTTAGGTAGGAGAAATTACTCATCATCTGCACAATTTATCATTAATCAAATGATAGAATGGAGACTAAAATATAAAAGCAAAAGAATGATATTCAAAGATGTCTTTCTTTTTTCTTTTCTTCCTGTGACAAATGGTAAAACTTGTTGAATCCATCCTTTTCATGCACCCTTCAGCTTCAATCTTCCATTTATCCCTGCTAGCACTGAGAAAAGATATTTCTAATCTATTTTCCAAAGACAGTATTTCTAGGACTGAATTTTATTTCATTATTCCATCTGTTGTGGAAAACTCAGCACCTAAGGTAATACCCATTCCTTAGACAGTGGAATTATTAAAGTTTTGTACAGTTGTTGGCACTTCTGCCATCTCATGTCACAATTCCCTGATCTGCTCTTCAGCTTCTTTTTGTTCTTAAATTGGATATTATTCATTGTCTTCAATGCTTAGCATTTTCAGTCCAACCCTTTCTCTTCCACCAAGCACCTGTATGACCCGAAAAACAACTGTGCAGTCACAATGTGCCCTGGACATCCATGTCAATTCCTGCATCCTGCTTGCCATTCCCTTCTGCAGTGGAGCTGCTTTAGTTAAACTGACCACCTGATGCATTTAGAAATGGGACACAGAATGAAAGAAGGGTGGAACAGCAAAAAGGCAACACTTTCTGGATCAAAAATAACTGAAAAATGTAAATCAGAATGAGATTTACATCACAATTTTTCATGTTTTTCTGCTTATACATTTCTCTTAGTGGTACAGAAGTGAAATACAAAAAAGTTTGCCATGTGAAATACCTAATAGACACCTAAGAGAAGAATCTGTTCTTTCCAGCTTTGTGTGACACTAGGTGGTCTTCTGCCTTTTTTTTTATGTTATTGATGCTATATGGGTTAAGATGATAAAAGAGATAATTTAAGGGCAAATCCACACCTGAAAAAGTCAAAACCATTGGTTTTCCCTTACAGAGGACTCCCTGGGGAATATAATACAGGGAATCAAGGGCAGTTTACTGGTGACTGTGATATTTATCTGTCCAGAGTAAAAAAAAATTAAAAAAATATATTAAAAAAATCAATGGCTTTCACTGAAAGAAAAAAGAAACCAACAACAGCATTAAAAAAACAACCTGCCTCCCTGAGGACCAAAGAAGAGAAGGTCAGAGCAGCTTGCTGGTTTGCATGGTTGGCTGCCTGTTTTCTGACGGCAAAGAGCTAAGCAACAACTATTGGAAAAAATATTAGATTGTCTTCTGTATTCCACTTTATCCTCTGCTGTGATATTGTAGTTTAACAAATTATTTTCTCTCTTAGAAGAAGAACAAAGAATTTAGAATTAGAATATACTCTTTTATTCCTTTATATATCACAACACTTAAACTCGCAGGCTTATACAAACGCATATTGAGTGATTTCCTTCATAGCTGGAAAAGATGCACTGTGATTTTCTTGGGATTGTGTAAAGTAGAGAAGCCCTTAACAAGCTTATTTGCTGATGTATAGCATCACATTTTGAGTGTCTACTTCACAGTATGCAGCAAGATATCACACTCCAGTGGCAACTCTACACTTAGTGGTCATACAGCATCACTAGAAGTAGTTCACCAGAAATTGTTATTTCTAAGAACAGGTGTACAGAGGAAGAGTATGCAATATTATTTTCTCACATTGAGGATTCATCTTCAGTTTATCTTTCCTCCGCAAGATTTTATCTTTGTGCTCTAATATTAAGTATTTGAATTAATTAGTCCTATTGCCTAAAAAAGACATTGATCATTCCTCTTAAATAAAGTGGAGCTAAAAATCCTTTCCACTTATTGTCATTGGTTTCTGTATGGAGAATATTTTCTTTTTAATTATTCCTCGGTATTTTTTTATTAAGATGTTTCTGTAGCATTGTAGAAATGGGGGTGGGCAGGAGTGGTGGGGTGATCCTCTCTAGTACTAGTTTGAAGGGCTTCATAAATCAAAAATTGTATATCCATGAAATAGCAAAAGTACAAAAGTGTGAATAAATGAAAACAATTTTCAACAAATCGAAGTCATGACACAATTTATATACAAATACTTGCACTGCTAAAAGTATAAAAGCTGTTAATGAGATGACAGCAATGGTTTCTGTCTATCAGGGGTACACAAAATTGTAGAACAATTTAGATTAAAAGAGATTTCTGGAGGCAAGTTCATCCAACTCCCTTCTCAAATGAGAGCCAACTTAGATCAGGTTGCTCATGTAGTTGTTCAATCAAGTTCTGATTAGTGCCAAAGACAGATATACAACAGCCTGTCTGGACTATCTTATGTCTAGATTAGCGTTTTACTTTACGTTAAAGAGTATGCTTCAAAGCATATCTGTTAATCATCCCCATTTTCTTCGTTTGGTTTTACCTTGTGGTATGACCCGGGGGACCCAAACTGGGTTCCTATTCCCCGGAAATTAAATGGAAGGCAAGCTTCAGGAGAACATCTGAACCATCCCCTATCACTAGCAGGCATACCTACAGCTAGTCCAATTTGAACTGTCTTAATTAGACCTCTTCAAACACACATCATGGGCAGCTTGAGACCCCAGAAACAGGAGTTTCACAGTACAGATTATTCCCTGTTGCACAATGCTGCTACTTTTATCAACACAGGCCACTTTCTATAGTAAATATGGAGAAAAAAAAGAAAAATTATCCTGAGACATGTCCTACTACTATGTTTTGTTCTTTATCTGTTCTGAATCCTGATTTCATAGTAACAATAACACTTAGCTATGCATCCTTTTAAAGCAGATAACTATAATACCATTAATTTTCTTAGCTGGAAACTAAGATATAAGCAAAGTCACACAACAAGTTGTGCACAGCTTAGGAATTCTATCATCTAGGATCCTTTTTCTCCATATTTATGCTTTCTATGCAATAGCACAAAAAGCACTTTAAATATTTGATTCTTTTCATGCACATAAAGAAAAAAATTTCATTTACACACCTAGTATTTTTATACCTTTTGTTGGGTTGTTAATTTTGATATTTTTTTTAAAATTTTCATTATGATAATGGGAACACACATAAAGAACATAAATTAATTTTTAAGTTCAGAGAGAAAGCAGCTTTGAGGTATATTTCAGTTTCTTCTAAACTCTGTGAAACTTCACACTGTCTGTTCCACAGTGTTTGAGCTGTGAGCAGATCTAGGTGGATGTGAACAGACATTATTAGAGGGAACAATGACATAATTACTACATGTAATCATGAAGGTGTTTTTTCAGAGTGTAAAATGATTTTAGGGTACGATGATGACTCAGATTATGATCATAGAGTCATAAAATCATAGAATCACCAGGTTGGAAGAGACCCGTCGGATCATTGAGTCCAACCATTCCTATCAAACACTAAGCCATGTCCCTCAGGGCCTTATCAACATGTACCTTAAACACGTCCATGGAAGGTGAATAAATTACCTCCCTGGGCAGCCTGTCCCAATGCCCAATGAACCTTTGAAATCTCCCCTGGTGGATCTTGAGGCCATTCCCTCTTGTCCTGTCCACTGTCACTTGGGAGAAGAGGACAGCACCCTCCTCTCCACAACCTCCTTTCAGGTAGTTGTAGAGAGTAATGAGGTTTCCTCTTCTCCAGCGTTAAACAACCCCAGCTCTCTCAGCCGCTCCTCATAGGGTCTGTTCTCCAGCCCCTTCACCAGCTTCGTTGCTCTTCTCTGGACTCACTTCAGAGCCTCAACATCCTTCTTGTGGTGAGGGGCTCACAACTGAACACAGGATTCAAGGAGTGGCCTCACCAGTCCTGAGTATGGAGGGAGAATAACCTCCCTGGACCTGCTGGTCACACCATTTCTGATACAAGCCAAGATGCCATTGGCCTTCTTGGCCACCTGGGCACACTGATGACTCATGTTCAGTCAGCTGTCGACCAACACCCCCAGGTCCTTCTCCTCCAGGCAGCTTTCTAGACAGACTTCTCCTAGTCTGTAGCTCACCTTAGGGTTGTTGTACCCCAAGTGCAGGACATGGCATTTGTCCGTGTTAAACCTCATGCCATTGGATTCTGCCCAGCAGTCCAGTCTGTTTAGATCCCTTTGTAGAGCCTCCCTACCCACCAGCAGATCGACACTTCCACCCAGCTTAGTGTCATCTGCAAACTTGCTAAGGGTACACTCAATGCCTTCATCCAGGTCATTGACGAAGACATTGAACAGGGCTGGACCCAGCACTGAGCCCTGGGGAACCCCACTTGTCACTGACCTCCAGCTGGATTTAAACACCGTTTCCCACTTCTCTCTGGGCCCTGCCAGCCAACTGGTTTTCTACCCAGGAGAGTGTATGCCTGTCCAGGCCAGAGACTGACAGTTTCTGAAGCAGAATGCTGTGAGAAACTGTGTCAAAGGCTTTACTGAAGTCCAGGAAGTCTTTTGTTACTGAAGTCATAGGAATACTGAAGAGATACTCCCTTGGATGCCTTAAGTCTCTAAAAAGATTCAAATAATCAGACTGGTTTGAGTTGGAAGGGACCTCAAAGCCCATCTACTTTTACCCCTGTCATGGGTAGGGACACCACCCAGAGGATGAGATGCTCAGTGCCCCATTCAACTTGGCCTTGAACACCTCCAGGGATGGGGCAGCCATGAGTTTTCTGGGCAACCTGGGCCAGGGCCTTACCACCTTCACATGAAAATATTTCTCCATAAGATCTCATCTAAGTCTCACTTTGTTCAGCTTAAAACTGTTCCAATCACCTTGTCACTAAACTTCCTGACAAAGAATCCCTCTGTCTTTCCTGTACACCTCTATATACGTTCCTACTGCCTGCAGGCTACTAAACTAAAACACATGTGAGGAAGAACAAACTGGAAGCAAAGAAAATACTCTATGAACCAGTATGACTTGACCCTTTCCTCTGTTGTGTGAGGACTCGTGAAATTGCATTGCACAGGAGCTACTTGGCTCAATGGATGCATTTGCTGTTCAGCTCCTGACAGATCCTGTTTCAGATACTCTTCTAAAATGCAATATTTCAATAATCTCTCTTTTTGGTAAAAAGAGAGAGATTTTTGGTTGAAAACAGATGAAAATGAGAAGTAAAACAACATAACTTTGAACCTGAATGTCTAAGATCTGTACTCAGAAAAAAACAAGTGACTCATGTCTACTGGAGAAGCATATTTTTAAGAGTAAATATAAAATTGTTACTGCACCAAGTAGTATTGAATCAGTAAACTGAATGAGAATTATTGCAGCAGGAAAGATAACATAGACAGGAAGAAGCAAACTAAGCCAAGGATAAAACAATGATAATTAGTCTGAAAAGAAAAATTGGATGACAGGACAGTGACAGTTAAGAAGAAAGTCAAACAACAAATGGATCTATTTTCTTTTCAAACAAACTATGTAAACCCTTCAATCCAAGTGTGTAAGAAGATATATATGCAATGAATGAAAATACACCTTGAGGAAGTCAGGTAAATCTATTCTTAGTATACCTTTAAGGACTGCTAGAAAAAGTGGAGTAGGAAATACTATATGGATGAAGAGCCCTGTAAAAGAGCCAAATCTTTGATAATGGGGGAAAATGATAACTAGGATTTTAAGGGTTTGGGGGCAGGTATTATGAACTGAAGAGGCAAGTTCTGAGAGCTTCCCTTTTCCAACTGGCATTAATTTTCATGGGTTCAGCTTTAGCCAGCTGCTCTTTATCCAGGTGCTGATTTTGGCTGGAGTATTAGGAGGATAAATGCTATATCCTGTAAAGCATGAAGGAGAATATTTGCATACTCTTTTATATTTCCCAGAGAATTCAAAATATATGATGTAAAATAATGACAGTTTCATGTCAATCAACACACTAAGTGTCAGAAAATCTGCAGCATCATTGACTGTCTTTGTCAACAGAAGAACTCTTGACATTATGATCCAGTTGGTTCTTTGTTTGGCTGAATTATTTAGGAATGTTGTTTTGTATCTAAATACCAACAGTAATGAACCTCACTAGACTTCCTGATCGTCAGAGCTAGACTGTAGTTTCCATGATGAGCCTATCAATAATTAAACATTACCTGAGAATTAGCCTCTGATACCCCAGAAAAGGGGTCATTCATTAAAACATATTTTCAGGAGAAGTGCAGTGCTGCAGTTTATAGCTCAGTCAGCTTTCTGTTAATGTCCCTTTTGCATTCTCTATAGAATTTATATTATTTTCTAAAATATGTACAAAATCTCTTAACAAGAATTTCTGTTTCTCAGTGAATACATGTTTGAGCTTGACACTGGCATTGGATCCATGAGAGAATATGTTTCCCCACAGGAAAGATTGCAGAGATAGTTGTTTATAACATCTTTTTTCCTAGAGAATACATCTACTCTACAAGTATACATAACTGACTCCGAAGTTTTCCATAAATAAACATTTGTCCTGTAACTGATCCATTTTAAGGACACAAGTCTACCAAGAAAACAGAGGAGCAGGCAACACCCACTTAGGATAAGCAAACTGGTAAATTTCCATTGATAACTGAAAAAGTGTGAAATCAATCTGAACATGCACATATCCTACAATACTACAACATTAGATAGGAAAAATAAAACTTCACATGACAGAAGGCATCAAGATTTCTTTTCTTTTGGTTTGAGGTTTTCATTGTTTGCTTACTATGGTCTTCCTACAACTTTGTGTTATTCTGATAAGGGTATCTGGGCCCTCTTACAGATTTTTTTTTTTACACTTCCCTATAACATTTCTGTTTTCTATAAAGAACAGTCTCTAGAATTAAACAATTTCCTAAAAAGTCACAGAGTACTTCCCAGAAGTCTCCACTCCTCATCCTCAGTTTATAAGCTGATGATGGTACAGAAATGAAATTTCTGTAAAGCTTACAGTGGAATTATGTGCCACCTATGTAGATAATAAAATATCTTGTTGGTCTTTTTCATAAAATTCAGTATTCAAAAACGATTTTGTTCTGATCTGTGAATGGATTGTTCATTGGAAACTGGAAATCTGTAGATTCTAAAATAAGTAATTTCACTTGCTAAAAACAGAGAAAATTGAGTAGAGCAAGTACTGGAGTAACCCTAATGTAGTAAAAACTCTAGAGAAGTAGGACTTGATGTCAACAGAAACCCTCTTTGGTCCTAGTCAAACATTATATAAATAATACTTTGGAGAAGATGCGTAGAGTTCTCACATACACTTATTACCCTGTGTCCTTCTTATGGTGCTTTCTGGATGTTTCTGCTACACGAGAATGAAATTGTAAATAAAATGTTCTGGACTCCCTTAGATATGATTTCTTTGAAAATCTAGGTTAGTAATACTCTTCAAAGTCAGTAATTATTAGATGGGGGCAGTACAGTGTGCTAGATTCCTCCTGACAAGTAGAAATTATATTTTTGGGTACAAAATTCAGCACAAGCCTTTCTTTGTGCATTGTAGTTGAAATCAGTAATCACAGAATCATTAAGTTGGAAAAGACCTCCAGGATCATCGAGTCCAATCATTCCTATCAACCTCTAAACCATGTCCCCAGGCACCTTATGCACCCATCTTTTAAATACCTCCAGGGATGGTGACGCAATCACCTAATAGTAACCTTACAAGTAACAGTGATAAATCCAGCCCTAGAATTTTCTAAAACTATTTGTTTCAGCAAATGAAGGAAATAATTATTCTACAAGGTTACTCATTCACTCATAAAATTAACTTATGTGAAATTTCTCACACAATCCCTACAGCGAATCTAGCCGAGACATTTGTTCATTTTTCACTATCACTGATCTATCAACCTGTCTATATAGTCATCTTCCAGTAGCCATATCTAAAACAATTGCTGTGCAGTTACTTTGGAGAAGTATTATTGTCAACAAATAAATAAAATGTAAAAAACCCACATAAACTTATGCACATAAAAACCCACAAAACTTCTCAAAAAGGTCACTGATTTTCTTGAAGGGGAGAAAGTAGCAAGGTGAGGGGCTTAACCTATAAATGTGAAATATTCTGTGCATAATGAGCCAAAATCAAGCACACATGTGAAAGAGAAGTTGTGGTACAAGAGCTAGCAAGGGATTTAGCATAGACTGTGGAAAATAATAATAATAATTAAATCTTTTAGGTACAGAGTCCATGGCTGAGCAGTTTGTTGATAAGAGAATTTCTAAGAGATGTCATGAACAGAGTTTTGAGGAGAGGTCAATAACAGCTCTGTATAAAATATCAGCTTTTTACCATCTTTCCATCTTACCTTAAGGATGACGATTTGCGAGACAACTGAAATATTTTCCTGTTTTAAGCATATTATGAGAAGTGTCTGAAAGGTTTATCATAAGAAGCATGTTCTTCTCAGTGGAGATAAAATGTTGAGATGATAATAGGGTGGTGGAGGAAGGGGAGGAAAAAACAGCAAAAAGAGAGAAAAAAAGAAAATCAAAAAGGAAAAAGGAAGAAATAAAAGGAGTTTTAGTAGGTTAGAAAAAAATAGTGCTGTTCAGGTGTGTACAGTGGAGGGAGGCAAATCTGATTCATGACCACATGTTGGGAGTTTGGTGGTAAAAACTGGCATTTCTGGTAGAATTCTTTAATAATGCGAGAGTTGTAACTATATGAAGCAAATTGCCAAGATGGATCATCACAGCAAGCATTGTAAATAGATGCAAGAGACAGCTAGACAATTTTTATGAAAGGAGAAGGCACTGAAGGATACAGTGACAAAGAAGGAAGCATGATTTTTGAACCAAGCAGTTCCTTCCTGTCCAGCATATCTCTATGTTCTTTAATATTCATGTTCATTATGATTCAGAGACATTATTATCTTCATTTTCATCAGTCCGTTAAAGCTAGCTGTATTTTTCTACATTTTCACTGTTACTGATATAATGTGTCTCGAAGTGTCATTACATGGCCTCAATATCTCTACAAGACCGTCATCATCACTGCTTAGGGCTACAACTTCAGTTCCCTTTAAAGAAAATATATCATAGATTGTGTTCCTGAAAGATGCCTCTGGTACCTTGTTATACCAAAACACTCATGCATTGTATTTTGCAGAATGCATACATACAGTTTTCGTAAGAAAGAAATGGCATGACATACATTTTCTAGGTGTTGTTGATAACTGCTTTCCATTGAGATAGAAACTTCAGCACTGGTGAGGCCGCTCCTTTAATACTGTGTCCAGTTCTGGGCCCCTCACCACAAGAAAGATGTTGAGGTTCTGGAGCAAGTCCAGAGAAGAGCGACGAGGCTGGTGAGGGGGCTGGAGAACAGACCCTATGAGGAGCGGCTGAGAGAGCTGGGGTTGTTTATCCTGGAGAAGAGGAAGCTGAGAGGAGACCTCATTACTCTCTATGAGTACCTTAAAGGAGGTTGTAGAGAGGAGGGAGCTGGCCTCTTCTCCCAAGTGACAGGGGACAGGATGAAAGGGAATGACCTCAAGCTCCACCAGGGGAGATTTAGGCTGGAGATTAGGAGGAGGTTTTTCACACAGAGGGTCATTGGGCATTGGAATAGGCTGCCCAGGGAGGTGGTTCATTCTCCTTCCCTGGAGGTGTTTAAGGCATGGATGGATGAGGTCTTGAGGGACTTGGTTTAGTGTTAGATAGGAATGGTTGGACTAGAAGATCCGATGGGTCCCTTCCAACCTGGTTGTCTGTGATTCTGTGATTCTGGGGACACATTTGCTGATGCAGTCACTTCAGTTTAAACTGAAAAGGGGGTAGTTTGGAATAAGGTTTTCAAATGCTGATATCGATGTTACTTATGGAACTTCATAAGTCCTTTATGACCTCATAGCTTTTCAAATCAAGATTTAGTGATTGCAGATAAAAGGAGAGTTTTCCTCTCTCTTCAAAGGCCATGAGAGGGATCTGTTTCAAAATACATTGATGATTTAAAACCAGGAAATTTTGGTTTTGTATAGCCTCACTGTCTTTGCCACCACAAGTACTTCTGATAGTTGAGGTTGTTTCAGGGTTGCTTTTTAATTTAGTTTAGTACCTTCTATGTTTTTTCCAGCCTATACTTGTAAGAAATACATGTAGAACTGAACTAAATTCCAACTTTTTAAGGATTTCTGACATAATGTAGGGGTATGGAAATAAGAGATCCTTCTAGGTAATGGGAACAACTACCTAGATTATGCCTACTTTCATAGAGGATTTTGCCTAATTTTGAAAGGCTAAAGAAGTCAATAGTCTTATCTTTCTATAACATATCTGATTTTTTCTTCTGTGATAACATTGCATCATTTGATATAATTTTTTAATAACAGAGAAAGATACTAGCAAAGGTAGACTTCTGGCAGACTCCAATGATGATATCATAGGTACACCAACAGTTCTAACAAAATGTAATGACAAATATCACTCCTAAAATAAGTGAGCAAATAAAATAGAAGTCAATATTCATGTCATATTATCAACTTTCTGTACTTCTTATTAGGACTTTGTGTAAATCATGAGAAAAGATGACAGATTTCACACATTAGTCATGGTAAAAAAGGTAAATTTCACAATTAGTCATAGGCTATTAGAAAATTATCTAGAAATTTAAAGTAATTTTTATCATTAAAGAGCTATTTAATAGTATCTTTACTTCATAATGAACTTGAATTTAAGCATAAAATTTCACCTTATAATCAACACTTCAATTTTTAATTTCAGTATTAAATACAAAGTACATCTTTTTCAAGTGCTTCAGATATATATTTATGAAAACAAATTTTATTATTCCTATATACATGGTAGTTTGCAACAGCGCCAGAAGTCCAATTATTATATTAAAATCTGCTTTCTTTCATCAAGTAACAAAATATATCATACCAAATTTGGATACATACTACAGTTTTATGACCTTAAAACATACTTGAATTTTACATTTATATATCATACTGTTTTTGAAATCGCCCCAAATCTTTAGAGTTATTTCATCAGTTCTGCAAAGAAACAATAATTTCCTGGCTTTCAATTTAATTTACTTTTTGTGTCGCTAGATCATTTATTGTCCGATCTATAACTTGGAAAGTTCAAAAACTACTGACCTTCAGCATCTTTTTTTCACTATGTTGACTGTGCCAATGACATACACTGGAAGTTGTAACAGAAGATCTTCAGCCTCCTCCTTCATCATGGATCATGACCATCACATTTTCAGCTCATCCTTCTTGACAGTTTGATTCTGTGCCATTCATTTATGACAGCCTTGGTTAGTACCATTATGTGTATGTACACATAATTTTAAGAAACACGATGCAATTTTGATTGGTTCAGTTTTCAGACAGTGAAGACCTACAAGTATTCAAAAATTAATCAGACTTTTCCATTCAGATGTACAGAGCATCGTATGTTGACATACAGATGAGCACAAAGCAAATACAAGTCCCTTGATTATGTTTATCATGAAAATCTAGAACTAATTATCATTGAGAGCTTTTTTCCCATACACTTCTAAATATCTACGGTAACTACACTCTTTCACATATTGTTGCATTTCCCAAGCCTTGTAAGTTCTGATAAAAGTAGTAGATCATGTGAGGGGCTTATGAATGAGCACAAATATACTTGGATAGCTGTTGATGGGGCAAATTACCTTACTGATGACTCAGATATTCTCAGATATTCAAGGTGTGAATCTCATTGGTAGGAATTTTCATTGGCATCTGAAGATTAAGAAATTTTAGGGATTTCAATGTCTTTCCATCATATTTGGATAGCGGCATTTTTATGTATCCCAAAAGATTTAAAACTCCCTTGGTGGGGAGAAAGGGAGGGGAAGGAAGAAAAGAATAAGGTATGCCATTAGGTTCTTCTATTTTGCCTTTTGTTTTGCAGAGTAGATGACCTTTGCATAGAATCTAAGCAACTCTTCACTGAATCGTTAACATTACTGAAATTGTTGATTCATGTTGTAACTCTTTTGAATCACATGATACATGTTGTACAGACCATGCTAGCAAATGCTAGATGAGATCTACCAGTGATTTCATGAATCTGGACTGGATGGATTAGAACATTTTTTAATCAATTTATGAACCCGTTGCCAATTCTGTGCAAAACATGAGATTAGAGTAAGAATGGTCATGGTGCTTTGATTTGATACAACACATGTGAACTAAGACTGGGAGCTACAGAATATGTAGTTCTTCAGGGCTTCTGTGCTTCTGTTTGAAATTATGGAAAGATCTGTGTGCACACATTTATCCTATGATGTGCTATTGTCTCCGCTTTTCAGTCACTGATCTCATAAACAAACAATAAAATAATTTGCATTCTTACTCTTCTTTGTGTTTACAGTGGAACTTTCCTGTTTCTACCCAGTCATTTACAATTTTCTTAATTGTGTTCTAATTTACGTTGCAAAAAGCATAAGGTTTGGAGTGAGTTAGAATGATGTTAGACTGATACCAAGCGTTAAAAAGTATTTTTAGTCTTCTAAGGAAATGAAGAAAGTAATATTTTCTACAGCATTGAGAAAAGAGATGACAACTAATTGAATGCAAATGTATGTAACCTAATGTGAAGCACTGCAATTTCAGGAGACCACTTTTCCCATTGACTAGAATTTAATTTGCTACATAGTGTATTTCCACTGTGGTGGCATTCTCTGATCAGTTGCAGATGATAAATTTGCAAATTGAAAAAAAAAGAACCAACATTTTTGCATTTTGAGAATCAAATTATCAAAAGTATGTCTGATGGTAGTAGCTGGAAAGTTACACAAGAGTAGCCTTTGCACTTAGAAATGCTTTTCTTCTATAATCCAGGGTAATTATCATATAGTAGTTTTTAATACATACATCTGTCATCTCCAGGAGACACTTTTGAGATCTTGCCTTTGCTTTCATCTGACTAAGAAATATCTATCAGTATTAAGCACGTATTCTGTTTTTCTGTTCATTCAAGAGGTTCTCACTAAGCTTTTACATAAGGGGAAAAAAATAAGATTTTTAATTTGGGGGAAAAAAATCAATGTTATTGTGTCTGTTCCATTTCCCACTCAAATCTTTTTCCCTTTCTCTGGATGCTGTACACCCTTACTTTCCCCTGTTACTTGCCAGTATATCATTAATAACTTTGGGGGGAGGGAGGACGTAAGAGGATCAAAATAAGTAGTTTAGGGAATGAATTACATCTATTTCACAAAGTGCTTCCAGTAGGTTGTGTTCTGGAGTGAGTTGACAAGACAAGGCGTCTAGTTTGAATGTCAGAAATTGACTTATTTTGGTCATGCATTTTTTGACACAAGAGTCATACTTTTCTTTTAAATTTGTTTGCACCTTGCATAGGCTTTGTGTGCTGCCATTTGGGGTCTCCATGACTGTTAAGTAATCATATTAAATACCCTCTTACATTCTCATAAATTAAAAATTCAGTTTTAGTTAGCCTTTTATAACATTAAATGTATATAGGTGTGTGCATGTGCATATACAACTCAAATGCCACATAAACAACCAATGTGTAATCTGCATTTTTAAAGATTCCAATATTTTTCTGTTTTTGTATTGGAGAGCTAGTTATTTTATTTTAACTAGATGAATCAAACCAAAAGGCAAAGAAAAGCAAGATAATGCCTCAACAGAACTAAAAAGAAATAAAATAAAGAGCGAGAGGTGACTTTCATGCCAGTGCTGGAGGAGGCCTTACTACCATAGGGCTTAATTACTGTTTGAAGAGATGAATTTCACAAAGTAACTGTAGCAGCAACAATAGTTGTTATTGGCAATTGCTTTATAATCAAAAGTCTCTACCTAAGTTTAATCATAGGAGTGGTTACCTGTAGGAGCTAAATTCAACCGAAATGAGGAGGAAGCACCCCAGAAAATCTGTTTTAAGAAGAGAAGAGGGAGAACCACTGCTTTTCTCTAACTCATGAAAATCCCCAGGCCTCTCAAGTAGCAGCTTTCTCATTTCTCCAAAGTAACAGAGCTGCTTAAAAAATAAAAATAAACAAAGCAAAAGAAGCAATCAATCAAAAATATCCTTAGCTGATGGAATTTGACCCTAACACAAACCAATCTGCTCCTCACCTGCCCCTGAAGGTCAGTATTGAGGTGGGGGCCAGAGTTCATTATTGCTGTCTAGCCACTACCTGGTCTGTGGATAAATATATTCTCCAGAGCTGTCAATCAGGAATTTCTCATGCACTCTGAATTCACTCAAAAATAGCCCAGCAGTTCTGGAGCACACAGGAGAAAATATGCTTTGCCCAGCTGCACTACTTTCAAATGCAACTCCTAAATTGATGATAAAATCATCAGATATAATGGATTATTAAAGCTGAATCATTCAGTTACTCAGTTGTCTCTACAGATTAATACACAGTGTCTATTTTTACAGTGGTTTTTTTTTTCTTTCTCTATTTTTACAGTAAAATATTGGCAATGATCATTATTTAATACCCAAATATTTTGGAAAACTGTGGCCTGGCACTTGCCAGCCTAGGATTTTCACATGGAAGAATTGCAATATGCAGTAGTAGTCCATTGATCCAATTTCCCTTATTTTTAATGTCCTGTTTGCACAGTAATGTGAAGGGAAATATCCCACTGGGTGTTTGAACAGCTTGAGCTTTGTTGACCTGGGAACTATTTTTCAGTGATCTAAGCTTTAGCTTGGGGTTTAAACATTTCTGTAGTTTCAGATTCAACATCTCTTGTAGAACTCCAAGGCTTTGTTTTCATCAGTTACACTCGTTAGGTAGTCAGTTACTGAGGGGGCTTTAGGGTTTTTTTCAGGTATGCTGATGGTAAAAGAGGGCAGAAGGAATTAATGTTACTAATATGTACTTTAGAGTGCTGTCCATGCTTAAATATTCTCCCCGCAATGTCTGGTAATACTTCTACTCCAAACATTATGACAAATAGTAAAAATGTAGGGTTTTTTGTAATTTCTATCTGTATTTTTTTTTTCCACTTTGGCAGTAGAAAATATTCCCCTTTGGTTACAAATTAACACTCAGTAAGCTTTCGGAAAAATAAAATTAGTGGCAGGATGAACAAATACTGCTAAACTACTGTTTATCATGTGGTGGTACAGGTAATAAATCAAGAGTGTCTATATGCAGGATAGTTCAAATCATCTGCTCCTTGCCACCTACCAAGACCAAGGACTCAAACAAAGACGTTATGAATAGACACCAACTAGTCCCTGAGAAACTGGTAAGTTATTAAGCTGCACATTATCTAAAATGATAAATCAAACTAGATTTGAATCCTCATAGGAGTTAAAAAAAAAAGTCCATGGACATTTTTTTATTCCTTTCATTCCTTTTGTCTGAAGTCTGAACCGCTTGTGCAGATAAGACTACCTTGTTTTGCTTTTCCCTATGTCAGTTCCCCCAGCTTTTATTCAACTGAGACCAGGAGGTGATAAAACCAGAACTAGGACTAGAATCTGTTTTCCAGCTTGTATTCTCATGTCTCCTTAGTTATTATTTGTGTGCAATAAGCTTCAAAGAGTTGGCTATCCATCTATTATTGGCTACTATTCCTGTAAATGCAAATGGAATAAGGCCAGCCAGAAATCAGTCTGACAGAAATCTGACATCACCAGTGAGAAAGAAAAGCAGAAAATTACTCTTTGGGATCAGATATGCCAGTGAAGCTATGAGACGGAAAACTCTTTGGGGAGATAAATAGCATATTTCCAATTTTTGTAGCCTTCTGTGGCAAATCTGGTGAAGGGCTTTTTTGGTCCCTTGCCATTCATTCTTATCCCTTGGCATGTAGGGTGATACAGAAGACGTTATATTATAAATCAGATCATTGAAATAAACTGAATAAAACAATAGACATTTTTGGAGGGTTAATCCAGGGCCATTTCATTGACATGATTTACCAAGCAGGTCCACACAGCTGCGTCAGCATGGTCCAGAGGCCAAGGCATGGGGAAGAATTAAAACTTGGCCTGGCATTCTCCAGATTTGTGTTTGCTGTTAAAGGTCACACATTTTCTGACCACTGTTTCCTTTCAAAAGAAAAGTAACTCCACCATAATGGCAGGCTCAGTTATCCAGTTGCATGCATGAGGGATGAGGGGAGTTCAAGAAAAACAGGAACTTCTGGAAGGCTGAATGTGAGGGTTGGGAAATATGAGTTTAGATTGTAATTCTTTTGTGGGTTTCACATTAGAATGTGTCCAGAAAAGGAAAATGAAGCTGTTAAAATGTCTGGAGAGCAAGTCCAATGAGGAATGGTAGAGGGAACTGGGTCATTTAGCCTAGAGAAGGGAGGGGAAGGGGAGATCTTATCACTCTCTACAACAAACTGAAAGGAATCTGTAGTGACGTGGGTGCTAGTCTGTTTTCCCAATAACAAGTGATAGAAGAAGAAGAAATTACCTCAAGTCTCACCAGGGAAGATTCATATTAAATATCAGGAAAACTTTTTCACCGAAAAGGTTTTCAGGCACTGGAAGAGGCTGCCCAGGGAGGTGGTTGATACACCATCCCTGGAAGTGTTTAAAAGACGGGTAGTTGAACTGCTCACACATATGATTTAGTAGTGGACACGTACAGTTGGACTTAATGATATCAAAGATATTTCAAAACAAATGATTCTATGATTTAGAAAATCGATTGTAATAAGTCACCCCTCTGCAAAACAGCACAATAGAGTTAAATGATGAGGTGGAACCTTTCTTTGTTCTTTCTTATGGCTAGTTAAAAGGGAGTAATGCTGCTTCATGCTGACTGTAAGTGGGTGGTATTCATGGAAAAACAAGAGGAGGGGAAAAGTTATGAAAGATGAGAAATGAGCCAAAGTGCTCAGTTACTATTTTCTATAACAAAACTTGAAGTACTTGCCACATTAAGAGTAGATCAGCATTCCTTACTACTCACTACTTAACTTTAGCATATCAAGAGTTCTTGCCTTACAAACTTAGTTGCAAGCAGATTTTGCATCTCTAAATGTGGGGTGAGAGCACTTAATCCTTTCTTTTTTTTTTTTTTTTTTCCTGAATATGATAAAACTTGAGAGTGTTTGGAGGAGACGGTAGCTCAGATTGATGACCCACAATTGCAGGTTATTGTTGAACTCATTTGAACATTGTTGATTTAATATCCAGACCTGAACACTCTGTTTCTGATGTATTTTTTAATCAACCTAATGTTGATAATGAAGTGTTCATTCCAGGGTGTGTGTCTCTTAAGAGCTAAACCAAGAAACAAAGAGAAAAAAACCCACAAATGCTATAAAAATGCAGAGTGGATGAACAAAGAGAAATAGGTTAAGCTTGTCGCAAAAAGGAACAGACAGAAAGGAGAGATAAATATTCTAATGAAAACGTAAATACCATACATATTCATGCCACCTAGTTGTGCCAGTTTAGGTTTGGTGAGTGTGTTGTTTCTTTTACTGTTTATAAATATTATGTAATTCTTAAACTAGAAAAAAACATAGTTTTAATGAAGTATCTCACAGAAATATAAGCAAAATCATAGTTTTAATTAGGAGGAAAAAAAGACTACAAAAAGCCAAGGCCAAAAGCTACTGGAGAGGTTCTGAAACACACAATCACTGTAACTCTGAAGAAGAAGAGGAATAAAATATAAATCTACCTGCTAGTTTACTGTCCGAAATAAATTTCTGAATTATTGGCTCACCATTTGCTGTGTCAATTGATTATCAGAAGAGCACAAAATTTCTTTAGCAAACTCAGGAGTAACCAAAATTAGATCATGCACCCCAGATACAACAGCGGCATAAAAAGAGAAAAGTTTTCCTCAGCCTGGGAGTGCCATCATTCACGATGTTCTGCTGGTGCATAGATGCTGTTTCATGCATCTGATGGACCATTTCGCAGAGTGTCACTTGTGAAAGCCAGCTGTTCCTTACATATCACATAATTCTGTTGTTTCAACTTATGTGTTATGATAAGCTTTTCATTACCTAATTAACAATAAAGGATCAGGGTACTGAGATTATGGACATCACTGAATGTACTAACCTATAACTGTTCACAACTCTTGTGGCTTAAAATTTCCTATATTTTTATGTTTTGAGTAGCTGATTTCTTTTCTTGGATCATATTCTATTACAATTATGCTCTAGCATTAGGACACACATTCCGCTATGCCTTCCAAGACTACTTTATTTTTTGTTGCTGTTTAACACTTTAGGCAGACTACTGACTTCTTCCACTGCAGGAATGTAATTTTCCCAGCTGCGTGAGTACCAAAATCCACGTGAATGTGCTATTGGTGCATTAACTGCTTGGTATTGACAGTATTTGTAACACCTGAGAGTTTTCCTAGATGTTCTCTTTCCTTGATTCATGTTACTAGACGAGCAGCACAGCTTTCATCTTCTTTATATATATATATATATATATATTTATATATATATATAAAAATCCCTAAGCCAACTGCATTTTAAAGTGTTAGGAACATGGTATGTCTTCCATAGGTGTCTGGCATTATGCACCTTTTGTTGTCTCAGGTTTTTCTATTTTAATTCTGAAACAGGAGAACAAAAAATATTCTGGAGTACTCCACAGCATTTTAACAAAGAGTATCACTGTCAAATGGTGTCCTGTAAAATAATTCAGACTCAGACCATTTTTTAAAAATCCATTGCTTAGAAATCTTCTAAAAACCAAGTTATTTCATGTGATAAATGAGAATTTACCTTGACATAGTTGAGTCATGCCTTAGTGTATATGTAAAATTATAAGGACAAATCTTTACATCTAAACAAAATACCATTGATTTCCACTGAGTAGTGATATACAAAAGATTATTATTGGATATTTTTACCTTGACTTCCATGATTCCAGATTTTTTCTGAGTACTTCCCACTTCTGTTTTCTTTGAGTTTGAGCCTAAGAACTCTTATATATACCAATGTTGACATAAATAATTATTATCTCTCACAAACCAGGCTTAATGCATTTAAAGTAGAATCAGATAAGATTAAATCTGCACTGAATCTTCACAAACCTCAGATCTTTAAGTATGTCAAATTTCATCACAGAACTCATTATCAGTAGAATAATATCTCATCAGTAGATTTATTTTTTTTTTGTTGGCTTTCTGAGTTGTCTAAGTTTCCAAAAGTTCATATATTTCAAGGTTAACTTGTGGTCACACTGTTTCTTTTTAAGCAAATAAGATGTAGTACAACACAATCTGTTTGAAGAAAGTGAGATTGCTGCTCCTTTATTTTTTTCCCTCTTTTTTTTTTATCAACACAATTGTTTCTGCTCATTGGTGTCTCCCTCCCACTCTTTTAGCAGCTGCTTTACTGTGACAACTTACCTCCAGCAAAGTGGGAAGATGAGCAGCTGCTTGCAGAACCAAAGCCAATCTTCTGCCTGGGATCAGTTGGCAAGGATTTCTGTGAAAGAAGTGAGGATGCAGTAAATGATATGTGCTGAATTAATTGTACCTACTACCAGCCTGTCTCGAAAACTTACTGGGAAATTTATCCATCCATTTGTGCAACAGCAACAACAACAACCACAAAACTGACTCCCTAATCATCTTTGGAGGTTAAAGAGATTTAACAAATCAGATCAGTCTATTCAGGGGAACTATAGCAGGGCTGATGAGTTTTTTAAAAATTCAAATTGCATTTATTTCTTTTCAAATTGCTCTCAATCAGGTTTTTCAGTAAGGATGCATGTATATGTGTGATTTCTTGGTGTGAGGGAAGGGTTTTATTTATTTATTTGCAATTATCGTGGTGTTCTGGAGGTTGAGTCATCTGGTGATTCACTCTGTTCAGCTGCATAAACATTGCAAATACTGACGGAGGACTAAGCTGACATCCTGTAATATTCGTTCCTTTAGACTTCCAGGTACGGTAAGATTGTTGCAAAACACTTGCTTTCTATGACAGAAATGGTTCATGTTACTTCCAATCAGGAGGGAGGAATGAAAAATTCCCCTTCCCTGATGCTATTGTATTTAGTCTGAACTTAAATACTGCATGACTGCCAAAAAAAATGTAGTATACACAGAGAGGTACTCTGAAGAATCAGGGCTTTAGCTGAGATTTACCTAAATTCAAATTGAGGAATTCTGTTTCAAAATAAATTTGACCCTCTTGGACTAGCATTGAAAAATTATATGGGGGAAGCATAATGGTCGTTTGGGGAAACATAATCAAGTAGAGGATCACAAGATAAGTTTTCTAGAAGCTGTTGGGAAAATCCATTTGTTCTGTGAGCAGAAATGTTAATAATGCTCTACTGGAAGACATACATTATTTTACTGGTATTATTGCCCTTTTTAATTCTGGAGTTTGGTATGTAGTCATCGTACGAAAATGCTATTCATTGTGTGCTCCTGAGGTAGGTGTTGTCTCTTACGCTTTGGGACATCCTTCTCAATCATATTTACTCTCCCTTATTTTGTATTTCCAGTCAAAGAGAAGGAGAGCATCAGTAGAAGAATATGGTGTCTCCAAAGCAAGGAGACACACATAGAATGTGGGCATTTGCCACTGTGTGAATATAACTGAGTGATCACTGATTCTCTACTCAGAAGCATGCAGACAGTGAAGAAAACCCCATTTGATTTCTTGAAGCTTATTTTGGATTGAATTTTCTCCAAGCCCAAGCCTTGAGGACATTTCTGTCTTACTGTTACAGGATTTTCTTACTCCTACTGCTGTAGGATAGATAAAGTGTCTTATTATCCTATAATCTTAACCTGCAGAAAGAGGGTGGTTAAGCTGCCCTCATGGCCATCTTGTGAATGGAAAGCAAGCCAGCAATCTACTCTGGAAGATCTGGGGACAGATTAAGTGGCAGAGAGCTACCAGACAGTATCTTCTTACACAAAATCCTGAGTTAGATCCAGAAGAGTTAAGAGAGGCTGGAGATTACTAGAGCAAGACTGAGAAAAGATCTTGCAGGAAAAAGTTGTGTTGGGTTTTTTTTCCTCTTTTTTTCGGTACATTTCGGGGGAAAATTATGTTTGGTTTCGTACCTGCATGATCAAGTTACATCATTGGCACTTTGGCATTATGTTTTACCTCCTCAGGAGGTCAGAGAGTGGATTATCAGCTGCTGGAGGAAACTTCTACCCCTCTGACTTTTGCCTGGGGACAGAAGAAGGCGCTGGTCTAGAGGCCAGACAGAGCAGCTGCTGCTGCAGCAGCTGGCAGCAGTCAGGATGGGTGATTTACATGTTCAACCATATGAAATCAGCTGAAAATTATTTAGCTGAATTCAGATGGCCAAATAATGTTAGTCTTTGCATTGCTCAGCATTTTCTTTTCATTCCATTCCCTGCAGTCTAGCTGCAAAATATTCTGTGGGTTAGATGATGGCACACAAAAGACTGGGTTACAGAAACAACAAAAAGTGTTCTCTCTCAAAATCTGGGCTACAAGTGATTTGTCACAAAAGGATTTGAAATTAGTTTTCAAAGATGTTTGTATTCTAGCCACGAAGATTCCTTCAATTATTCTGGCAGTAATATATGGACAAGGTAGTTTCAGGCAAAAATATTTTATGTTTCCTGAAACTTTGGGAAAAAAGGGAATTTTGGAATTCATTTCACAACATTGGCTATTTGCTAAAAAATATTTTTTGTTTCGTTGTCAATCATAACATTGGTTTTGCATCTGCATATGATATAATGCTTTCAAAAGAAATGCCATGTAGCAGTGCCATGCCATTTTTAAGGCTTCATGCCTATGTTGGCCTTGAGTCTGGATAAACATGCCACTTCCCATTGTGTGACCACTATTTTTGACAGTGAAGTGAGTTATCACCGAATGTTAATGCCTCTCATGTTCTCTTCATTATACATGCTCATTTTCATGACAAAGAGTGTAAAAGGAACAGAAAATGGTGCAAAATTAATACATTCTCCAGACAATCTAGAGACAGCATTGCATGATCTTACACAGAAGGCACAGCTGGGGACTTTGACAACTGCAAGTGCACAGCTGTTTCTTCTATAAAGTTCAAAAGATCTAGCATGTAGTTTTTTTAACATGTATGCTTGTGCATGCATGGGTTTATGCATGTGTCTGTATGGATGCCCTGCATAAGGAAATCAGGATTATTTTTTAAGTATAAACTACATTTGACTTTAAGCCTAAAGTATATTAAATTCTCTCCTCCAGGTTTGGTCTTGTAAAGTTTTCTAAATCTCATTGAGAATGCCTGAGCGAAGAGGTATGATCAAACAATACATAGGTAGATAGTGCACAACATGTGATATTCTCTCAGTCATGTATTTAATATTTCACTCTGTCGTATTGTTATTATCATCATCACAATTGACCATGGACAGTTGTTATTGGTACCATAAGTGAAGTTTTTAATCTATGTTTAAAGTTCCAAAGAACAGTTTTGATTAGATGCCTACCACATTAGACTTTACCATCACTCCTACATCCTCGAATTCTAACATAATAAAAAAAAAAATTGAAAGAAATATTGTACAGAGTTGTTTTTACCCTTTGGAAATAAAGACCCTATTTTGCAGATGCACTTCTAATCTATGTTTCTTGCCATTCAAAACCCTGGCCTATATTAGTGGATAAATCAAAAGAAGTACTTAGCAGAGTTATTGTGAGATAACTCCTTTCATAATTTCTGTGTTTCAGTAATGTCCTTGTCTATATAAGTCTATGAAAAAAAATAATAATAATAATAAAATAGAAACCCCCTTCCCAATGATCCCTGATTTTCATGGTTGAGATCTACCAGTAGAAGTTCTCTTGCCCTGGGCAGACATTTAGGGATTGATTTTGAGCAGAAAAGGTGGAGAATTTCATATTTTAGGATATTGCATCTCTGATGCAGATCTCTGAAACTAGATAATCCAGAACAGCTGAATGGATGCCTGCTGTCAGCTATTTGAATTTCTCAAGATAATGTCACAGTTGAATTTGTAGATAATTCCAGACCTCCTCAATAATATCTGTAAAAATAAAAATACATTCTTACATTTAAGAATATTTAAGGTGTTATTTTTTGAGAAAAATTAGCTGGTCAAATATGTGATACTGTCTGACTTTTCTAGAGAAACTGAATGATATAAAATTCTGGAAAGTAAATTGTTTTTTATAATTGAGGCAAATGTTCAGCTTGCATCAAAGGCATGATTTAATTGTGTATAAACTCAACTAGGAATGTGATAAACAGGAAAAACATGGGCCTAGGATGTAACTTATGTGCAAAACTTCCATAGTCTTTTAACAGAAGTGAATGGACAAGAGCTAAGGAGTGAAATCCAGCTTTAGAGTAAATTAAGCTGTTCTGCAGCTATAAACGACTGTGTTTAACCTCTGCGTGTCATACCTTGCTTTGAGACTTTATGAGTACATTAGAGTACTGGGTACACAGCATACTCATAATGTTAGAGGAAACAGAATAAATGGTGTTTGAAAACGTGTTGCTACTTTTCGAATACTGAGAAATTTTCCTCTGAAAAAAGCAACTGAAAACAAGGAATCTCTGGAAATAGAGCAGAGTAATAGGAAAAAAGTTGTATGCAGGGTGTTACTGTATAAGGGTTGAGATTAGGGCTTGTTGTATGTATATGGGTGAGATTAGGGCTTGTTATGAATGTTTCAAAGAAGAGTTAAAACAAAAGAATAAAGGAAACAATTTCCAGGTTGCGTCAATGTCCAAGTGTCAGGCAAAACTTTTCAGGGCTATAAATGGAGGCCATAATCACACTATCCTTTCTTCTATTTCTAACACCAAACATCTCTATAAATATATTAAGAAGTTGATTAATTGCAGGATATCTGGTCATCTTAAATTACAGCTCTATCTAGTATAAGGTGAATTTCTTAACTAGTAAGGAAATAAAAGATATGAGTTTTAAACTGCCTCAGAGCCAATGAAGAAGACATAAAATTACTCTCTTCGTGACCTGAAAGGATGAACAGTAAAAGAAAGATGTAGTTTTGCACAGAATTTAAGGGAAAGGGGAGAACTGACTTAGAGTTTGTGATCGATAAAGAGTAGCATGCTGACTCATAATGCCACAGCAGATTTTAGATGATGACACCTTCTGAAAATGAAAGCCAAAGAGAAAAAATGGCAAGAAAAGATAAGGAACCATGAAGCAAAGTGACAGATCTGAAAAGACAAGTGTTGCACCATGGCCTTGTACATTGTGGAGAAGGAAATGTGAAGATAAGTTATAGGCAAATAGCACACTGCAAAATACCTTTGCTTTACCAAAGCAGAGAAACACAGAGATATGGTCTTAAGAGTCTAATAAAGACTTATACTTCTATTTTACAAACCCTCCTCTAAAAGATTTTTTTTCTAAAAGCATTTGATTTTATAGTTGATGAGGCGAGACACAGGGGTTGGAGAGATTGTTGAGGGTTTTTTTTTAATACTCTGATCATTGCCTTGGACTTCCTGGGAGAATATGTTACCACAAAACGTAATATATGTGTTCTTCATGGTTTCATGGATTATGTGTGTGGGTTGTGGCTGTTCCTTTAGTTCCCATGATTATTTAGTGAGGAAGTTGCATATAATTCCTGGCAGTATGGTAGTTTATCTGTTACTTTAAAGGGCAGCTCATATTTCAAAATGTATTTTCTAAGATCATTACAAAAATAAAAAACAAATGGTAAGGATATCAACGCTTGTTACCAATTGCCCAGTAAATATAAAAACACTAAAAATAGCAACAGGAAACAATAATTTCAATGACAAATTATAAAGCTGTTTACTTAATGTGCTATGTAATATATTTTTGATCAAAGATAAAGAGTTTTAAAAGTTACATTTGTTTTGTAGCAGAGGAAAAAGGAAATTGCTATTCCCTGCAGGCTGATGTACCTTGTAAAACAATCTGTCTTCAAACCCAGCATGAAAGAGAGCTAAAAGAAAAAGGAAAAAATCTCTGGATTACATGATGAGGCTCTTGAGATGCTGCTAGTGGCTCTTTCTTGTTGAAGACCATAGATATTTCATGCTATGGGTCATACTGAGTATTTCCAGGTTGTTTGGGGTTTTTTAAATAGATTATGAAACAATTTAGATTTATCCAGGTCAAGCAACTACAGTTGTCTGAACAGTCAGTACTCTCCACTCATTGCAGCTCCATTTTAGTAAAAAGTGTTCCCTAAAAATCCTCATCCAGTGTTAAACATGCATATACTCGCTGATAGATATTAGCATTCATTTTAATGTGATTGACATTTTTGGATATATTTGGCTTCACTGAACTCCTTGGAATTGTAATTCCTGAGAAATTTGAACTGCTAAGTTTTAATCTTAGAATTTTTACTATTCCCACTTTAATTTTCAGGGAAGTTTCTATAGAACTGTTTCGATACTTAGCACAGAACTTGCAGAACAGGAAGAAGGGAGGCAAAGCTGATTTTCAGTATTTTCATCTGGCCTTAGATTCCTTCTGTCTCAAGGTTGCTTAAAGTAAAATCCATCACTCAAAATCTTTGTGCACTGGAATATGAGGATCTCTTCACAATATCCCTCTCTTGTGCCATACTGGTTATCAGCCCATCCTGCAGAAATTAACTTTGAAACACATGGTATAGGAGTATTTTTACAGATGTCTTCTGCAAGGGTTGTGCTGAGATGCAGTGCTGTCTCCTGGGAAGTGATTTTCAAGCTTCTTTAAAATTTTCTTTCTCCTTTCGAAACATAGAATTTAAATGTCTTTTGTCTTCTGATTCCCAAATTACAAATATGGTGAATCAAAAAAATAATTGTGTATAAGGGCTATCAAAAGATAACACAGGGACTCAGAGATTCCTGAAAGCACATGATGGGCACAGCTAAAGGGAACACACTGGCCAAAGTGAATTAAAAACTTCCCTAGAAAATATTAATTCTAGTGAGACACTGATTGCTTCAACAGTACTGGGAAAACCTCAATTTGTAGTTTAGGCCGAGGTCATACACTACAGCAGTGAAGAAGAAAAGTATTCTCTTTTCTTAATTTCGAAAAAGATGTCATTATGCCTTGGGAAGTATTACAATATTTTAGTAATCAGCTGCAATGCTCATTAGTCTGCCTATTATATCTGAAGCACTTGTATTTGTTGAAGTAGCAGCAGCTGAGATAAAAGAAATTTGAAAGTGAAATTATTACAAATTTGAGTCAGTGCCTTTTTCACACTGGAAGCTTGCAATATTACACTTAATGAGCTGATGCCCCAAACTCCAAATATGAATTCTTATTTTCTAACCTCTTTTGAACTTCTTATGAGAAATTACTTTGTGATCTGAATTTATGAAGAGACAGTGGTTTTTGTTTACTGACTTCTTTGTCCTGAAAGAAAAGGAGGGGGAAAGTGAACTTGTTAACTAGTTCACAAATCATACTTCATTTCTCAAGGCAGAATGTGAACCACTTGATAGAGGAGAAAGTAAGTTGAGGTAGATTTACAGTGATACAAACAGAACCATAGTTTTATGGCCAAATAAATTTAAATTAATGTCTATTGGCTGATTTCATATGCATCCTCAGAATGCATGCTTTATATGCATCCTTTAAAATGAAATAAGAATTTGGTTATTTTAAAAAAGCAACTGGAAGGGAAAAAGTGGAGGCTTACATATCTTATGAACTAATCCTCAGAGTGCAGATGGAAGACTGCTTAAGGCAAAGCAGTTCATATGCATGTGGCAGATTTCAGGAACTGGGCCTGGATTAATGAAGGCCAAATATGGAATGAATTCACATAAAATTGTTTTTGTTTGTCAACTTTAAAGTTTTCATGCAGATAAATTGAGCAAGTCATTTTAAAACAAGGAGATTGTTATTGGATTAGTTATGAATTAATTGATTCTTATTGCAAATCAATTGATTCCCTGTATGTACGTAATGAATAGAAATACATGGCAGGAAAAGGCTTGCATTTTAGAACCAGAGTAGAAGGAAAACATCAGTCTTAATTAGGCAATTTGAAAATGATATGCAGTGCTATAGGAAAAGTATCAGATCACAAAAAATGAAAACATTTATGTTTTAATAGTTTCCTTTTGGTGACCTTCGCTAACCTTCACTGCAATAATTTCTCTTTGATAAAGTATGACAGATGCTGTCAAGTCAAATGGTCAACATACTCATTATTTAAAGAATAACATTTTTGTAGCAGTAATCTTGAAATTGTTCAAAAAATAACCTAGTTCCTGCAAACCTTAAAGCTTTTGTGTAAGTATCAACCAACAGTGTAAAATCTCATAGCTGTTCTGGCAAAAAACCTGGGACAAAATAAGGAATATTCTGGTAAAAAAAAAATGGTCTGGACATGTATATCTATGTGTACAAATACTTAAGAATGTAAGCCTACTTTTTTACCACCATATTTTTTTTTTTAGTCCTCTACTTAATCCTTGCAGCAAATTGTCTTTTTATCTGGGATAGAAACCTATAGAAGAGACTATAGGAGGCCAAAGTATACAATGTTATTGAAAACTGCCCATCCAGAGATGTTAAAATGACAATGTACATTAAAAGGATTTATTTTCATTTTTATAGGAAAATTCTAGCTGACCTTTGTAATTACAGACACAATCTCCACCCAAAAAGTTAATTCAAAACAAATGGAGTAATGTTCCTATAGCTCACCTTCACATTTTATTCTCCACAGTCCCATGGTGGAATGCTTGTCTTCTAAGAACTATTACCTCAAATATAAGCAAGACACAGAATGTCTGTGTTGGCATGTGACTTCATGGCATGTGAGTCTGTACAACTGGACTTCATCTTACCACACCTGAACTAAGATTTAGGCATTTGGCCTCAGCTGATGACCTCAGTTCTTCAGTCAAAAGTGGAGAGAAACCAGTCCTTAAAGACAGTACCTCTCCTAGAAACCTAGACATGCCTATGTCTCTTCAGAAGCTATGCAAATTAAATAAGCAATTGAGATCAAACACACGCAAAATGAATCCTGTTTCAGCCAGAGTAATTTCTTTTGGATTACAGTTGACATTTCCATTTTCACTTTGGTAATATTCTGTATTTACTTCTGTATTTAGGGATGTGGCACACTTTTCCAAGACATATTTTGCTTCTGTGGACGGAATAAGTAACTCTTAACACCCAAGTCTGTGGACAGGAACAAAAAAATTTATTTTGACGCACATGAGCATGTTGACAGATTCAGATCTCCACCCAAAACCTCTTTATAGCCAGAGCATTTGACAAAAATCCCACTGACATTATACACCTTCCATTGCTTTGGAAGAGGGATCTTCCTAGTAAAACTGTATTATTTCGGGTAGAGTTGGTAGTGTTTCCTCTTGGTGAAACCTGATTATTTTTTTTTACAGCAAATCAGGAAAGAAACCTCAATCCCTAGACATGACCCTCCTAATCTCACTAAGCATACACAAGAAATGAGATGTCTCCTGAACCATCCCATCACCAATGCACAACCTAAAGTCTGATAGCTTATTATCTGCATTAGCACCTAGAATGTTTATGAGCAAGTGATAAGTCAGACATACAGTGGTGTTTAACACGCTGCCCATTCTCCCCGTTTCAAAGAGACTTTGTTAAATCTCTCCACCAGTAGTTTTTGCTAAGTACTGTCTTCTTAACAATGTCTACCATATTATAACAAATTTTGTTACCAGATCTAAGTCCTTTTCCCATTTAAATTCAGTATTGGGTTGATTAAATAAATCTGCTTGTTGTTTCTCTTAAGTGGCAGATCCTGTTGTGTTTCAGGACACATCTTTGGCCAACACTGATTATGTAGTTCAATGTTTACTTCCAGTTCTAACCCAGGTGTTTGTGGGATGGAAAACAAATTTTGCTTTCATTTAAATGGCTTTGATTTTGTAAAACTTATTCCTTGTGAATGAGTCCAGAATTACAGATGTTTTTCTGTTACTGCACTCAATTTTCTTGCTTGCTGTCTTTGTCATGGACTTTTTGCCAAAGTGTGATACCTGCCAGGAAGATCACATGAGAGGAGGGATTTTTTTACAATGCCCTGTTTTTTGAAAAACTCAATCCCTAAATTAGAATGAAAGATAAAATGGTTCATGATTTCCTCTTATTTGAAGATTTGCACTAAAATACTAAACCATATTTACTTTCGTAGGGTTAGAGTTTTACTTTCCTTTTCCTAATGTGTTATGGGAAGAAAAGTAGCTAGATACTAACAGTAGCCTTTTTTAAACAATAATTGGTGTTGGTAATAAGGGTTGAGCCGACAGCCAGCAGTGCTACTTCCTGCAGTGAGGAAGGGGAAAGGAGTCTGCAAATGATTACCAACTTCAAGTATTTCTGGCAGTCAAGGTTTCATTAAAAAAAAATTAGTAAAATACCTTTATACTTTTAAAAATGTTTCCTGTGTTTGAAAAAAAGGTCCATGTGAAGACTTTAGAGAAGAACTGCTGCGAACCACACAAATCAAGGGTATTGCCCAGTTGGGCTGCCGGCCTACATTGTAGACTTGGTCTTTAGTAAAAACTCTTCTCCTGCCAATTAAAGAATAAAGGTTCAGGAGCCTGCAGGCCTTTCCAGTATGTTGGGTGTGACTTTTAACCCCTCATTTTACCCTCTTTATATGGCTCTTCTTTATACCACACTCTCTGATATGTCAGTGGCGCCCAGTAGTGCTGCTGTGGGTCAGGCTGGGTTAGTACTTTTGTTGTAGACTTTACTTCCTGGGGATTTGTAAGTCAGATGTAGAAATTAATCAGAAATTAGAGCTTTTCATGCATGTGTTACTGATCATTTGCTATCTTTTTCCCCATTGACCTTCCTGTGATAAGGAACACAATGCTAAAAGAAGTTGGTTAAGACATTGAGGGATTTGGGTGAAGAGGAGCAATGCGACTTTGAAGAAAACATGACCAGCAAGAGCCTTCAGCATGCTCCTGAATCCTAGTCCTGCCATCATTATGGTTTTTTTCCTATATAACATCTTTTATGTGATTATTTTCCAAGTATGACAAGACTGCTACATTCCTGCTAAGTCATCAAGTCACTGTTGATTTTCATACCCATTGTGGTGAATAAGGAGGTTCACATGGTCTATCCATGTAGAGTCTCTAGACAAAGGTCATTTAGTTTTCTACATCTCATTTTATCAAGAAATCACATTTTCTTTTATACAGCATTTAAAGCAAGTGAAAAATTGGGAAATTCTCTGAGATCCTTGATGAGAAATTTATTTGAAGTGTAGTTTGGTTTTATTTATTAGTAATTGTTTCTAATGAGCTATTACTGCATGTATGGGAAATAACAGATTTTTCTTTTTCTTTCCTGGCTGTTCACTACACAGTGAACTACACACTCTGCTTGAGAAGTAGATGACATTTTATATCTGTCTAAATTAAAAGCCTACTTAACCTGCTACTTGTTGTTGATGTAGGAGACCTTATGTATATGCTTCCTCAAGATGCTTTCTACACAACAAATCTAGGTTTCTTGGCTGTGGCTATGGAGGAATCTTGGATACTAAAACCTGTACAGTTCGATAATGGAATAAAAAGCTGAATGTGATGCTACTGTTCTTCAAGTCGTGTCCTGACTGATAGAGAGCTAGGAGCACAGCTTAAGTGAAATGTGAAATGGGAGAGAGCTGTACACAAGCAGTTGGAAACCTTTGAAAAGAAATTTGTTTGGGGTTTTTTTTGGTGTTTTTTTTTTTTTTTTTTTTTTTTTTTTGTGCACATCTCTTACTTCACTTGAAGTAGAAAGCGGAAGAAATTTTTTCTAGAACGAAATGAGAAACAATTTAAACATGCAGTACATATACAGGTTTACAGATAAAAATACTGGGGAACTGAGAGCAACTGAAGAACTGATTTTTTTTGAGAAATAGAGAAACTCCCTTGATGGAGGAACGGATATTTAACTGATTCTATTACTTAGCTTAAAAACATGGAAACAGTAAAAATAAGAATGGGAAAATAATGAAAACACTGAAAATGTACAAGATGTCTACTAACATTATTTATAGCATATACTTTGATAATAATTTCTCCAAGCTACATCTTCAGCCTAAAAGAGCATTGCAAAGAAAGGCTACACCTGGGAAAAGAATGATAGAAATGCTATTTAAATGAGTGTTTACATAAACTTTGATGTTACTGGAAACAGAGGTAATGAACTACATCTTACAAGTTTGGCAACAAACTAAAATTAGAGAGAAACTGCAGGAAAACCAAGGCATCCAGATCTTAAATCTATAAAAAACCTTATCTCTTATGATGTTTAAAACTGGCACTTTCTGATAAATATTTTTAAGGCAAAAGTGTGTCCTTATTTGGAATTAAAAAGAGCTGTTGGCACTAAGTATAATATAGCTTTGAAAAATCAGAAAGGGATGGCTTAAGCTGTTCTTTCTGGATTTGTAAATGTAGAAGATGTGAAAAAAAATGTGCACACTAAATGGCTAGCAAACTGAGGGTATAAATAGATAATAGGACACATCCAATTTGTATGGTCTTTGTTGTTATTTGAGAAAATTTTAATATTTGAAAATACTTCTTGTCTCAATTAACAAATTAGCAGTTTATTTGGATTAAAAAAAAAATAAACCAGCTTCAAGTTATTGGGTTACAAATGAATTGTTCTGCAGCTGCAAAATCAAGTGCCTTAGCTGAGTTAATGCTTTTCATTTCTTTTGCATGTGTCAGCATTAATGGAGGCAGGCTTCTATAAAGCCTTGTATGTGAAGATGGTGCTGAGCAGACTAGATTCAGCTCTCTTGAATGCTTTTTGCATTTTTTTGGAATAAAACACAAAGGAAGACTTCAAATCAGGCTGAACTTCAAGCAAAAGTTAATGCTATTCTCTTTTGGGTTCAACCACCCACTTTGCTTAAGGTCACTAGTTGAGGTTAATGCTGCACAGAGGGGCTGCAGCAAACTTGGCATCTCCTTGATTAGGCTCCCTGCTGATCTAATACACATACCAGCTCACTTGCCAAGTCAAATAACACATTTAGTGAATTGGAAATAAGATTTAAGTGAGCCAGCACAATGCGGCTTGCCCTCTCATCTTTTTACCGAATCCTTCTCTTTGTATGCTAGACTGTGAAAACTGCTCTTGTTAGAGGACTTAATCTTCATTTTTTTCCTGTAGATTATTTGGAAACAGGTCAATTGAATGTTGGAGCTGCTAACTCCTCCTACCAAAGAAAGAAACCTCTTGTGGCATACTGATTGCATCATTTAAATGAAAGGCTGTTATTATTAAAAAGAAAATACTGTAGTATAAGGTTGTCTTAGAATGGGGGAAAAAATGTAGTACTAAATGCAACCCCTTTTTAAATAATGTGTTTATTCCTTTGTCTTCAAGTCTCTTTTCTCAAGAGTGCTTTGCATTAACTGCTGGTGAGTAGTAATTTACGGAGTTGATCACATCAGTACATATATTCATCTCTTGTGGCTGTACTAGAGTAGTTAATTCTTAAATACAGTAAGATACAATGGAGTGACATTTCTATAGGACATTTCTATAATGCCTTTCATAAAAGCAAAATAAATCACATCACATACTGTTTGACTTTGAACTATTCTGTATTTTAATGGAAGAAAATCAGAACTAAAGTTAAGCCTTCACAGTTTGTTTTCAGTTTGTTTTTAGAAGAGAGGTTACTGTGTGAAGTATAATTTGAGACTTAGCATAGATTTGTCATAGATTTTAATGCCATTTATGTTGTAATAATCTGTAACTGTTCCATATCTCCACACTAGGTGTTCAGGGTTATGATGTGTATTGACTTTTTTATGATCTTCTTATCTCTTCTGGTTGCACAGATTTATGTGCATCTCTTCCTTGCCTTACTCCTGAAATAAGAGTTTGCTTTCTGAAGTGCTCTTGTTTTTCAATTTCTTTTATTTGTCTTTTTTCTTTTAATAAAGACAAAAGTACCATTGAAAGGGGAAAACGGAAAAAGTTGACATTTATTACTTCACAGTAAAGACAGAGGATTTTAAATACTACATTAAAAAGTAAAAATTTATCTTTGTGACCTACAACTGCTAGATAAAATTATTCCTTTTCTTTCAGAGTAATGACCAGTGCACTTTACTTCTAATGAAGTCACTTAATACATTTTAATCTCTGGTTAGGGAATTTGAGGTAGTGGCAAAACATCTTGGCACATTTTTTTTTCTGACCACCAGCATACTTTCTTCAGTGTAGCTTTTAAAAGCCAAGAAGCTGTTGACTTTGCAGCAGATGTTTGGTGGGAGCACAGGCAAATAGGCAAATAAGATAGCAACCCGTTCAACCAACCTAACAGAGAGGAAACCCGTTCTGCTGTCAGGTCCTCCTGTGTCTCTGCAAAGGAGTGGTAGAGCAGATGGCCTCCCTTGCCATTGTCCACAGAGAAGAGAAAGTGCTGAGTTACTTGTTGGGGATTCAAAGACAATTGGAGCAATTGGAGGAAATGAGTCTGTATGGTTTATGAAATTCTTAATAGGTCAAGTGACAAAAATTAAATTGTTGGGAGAAGGAACCATTTCTTTGTTTCTTTCAGGACTATTCAACATCCAAAGTAATATTTATCATTCTGAGACCTGATTTGCAGCTTCACATTAGCTTGTTCAACCTGATACACTGCAGGCTTATTGCTAAATGCTTTAAATTTTTTTAAAGTGTTTAGCATTTTCCAAGATCAAACATGAAAAAATGTAGTTCTTTGTCAATAGCTTAAACATTTAATTAGGAAGACATGTCCTACATTATTCAAGAAAATAGCTTGAATGTTTCAGAACAATCCTGTAATCAAAGAGATGTCTCCTGTTTCCATTAAGAAAATCATCCAGCAGCTGCTCAAGATGTTTTGCATCTGGAAAGATGAGAATGCACACAGTTAGGAAATGACTTGTAGAAAGGGCAGCAGACACTTAGAAAACTCTATCTTCAAAAGTGGATCCTTCCAAGGAAAAACAAGATCTCTTTGCAATTATTCCTTCCTAGAATTAAATTTTCTCAGCATCCTAGGTACAAAAGGAAGAAGAAAAGATGATGCTATGAGACCACAGAAGTGTCTCTTTCTGCAAATACATACACAGGTCTTAGGGTCTCTGTGGTATCATGCATACAGCTTGGAGAACAGACAAGGAAAGAGAATACAGCTTGCCATGCTCCAGAGTTAAATCCATCACTATACTTTTCCTGTGATGCTGAGCGAGTCTCTTTAATCACTGCTTCCAAAGTGGCCATTAATTGCACACCCTCCAATGTCACACGGTTTTCCCCTCTCTGAGTGAAGGTGGATGTTGTGTTTTCAATACAAATGTAAAATGCAATAAAAAGAGTCAAATCTGAAAATACATGTGCTATAAATGTGCTAAGCATAGCACAAATTAGGGGTCACCTTTGGTGGTACAAGCATGGCTGTCTCTGAAGATACGCAAAAGTACTGTCAGAAAGGCATTGCTGGTATTTGTAAAGCTTTACAATATTGTAGCAGTGAGTAAAACTTCTATGGAGAAGTAAATTCTATGCTCACTCTTAGTCTTACATAACTTGCAGTCAACCACAATCATTGTTCTTCTGGTTTAATAATGTATGATGTTCTTAACTTGTAGGTATATAAGTTTATAAACTTTAGCAAGGTTTCATGTAATTTCTTATATTTCATAGAATGTATGTATGTATGTATCTGTGTATGTAAAACACCTTCCTCATTCAGACAGGTGTAAAGCTTCATATTATCTTTAGTGAATTAGTTAAGGAAAGAAAATGTTAAAGTTCACTGTTTGCCTTTTCCTTGCCCCTGCTATGGCACACTTTAAATTCTTATGTCTAATCTTTCAGTCATCCAAGAATATCCATAAATCTAGGACTCCTTCTCTTTTCTTTAGATGGATGTTAATATATTTTTGTACTCATCTGTCTTGCTAGATGAGTCCATTATTATTACTTAATTGCACTATTATGAAGCCCAGTGTCATTAACATCTAACCTTTCATGGAATAAGCAAAGTAGAAGCATTTGCGAGGTACATGGGGGTGACTGACCCAAATGTTCAGTCTAGTTTCCCAGAAATTCATGTCTTGTTTGTTCCTAAATGCTGTGCCACAGCTAACCCAAATGTAAGGTCTTAGAGCAGTGAAGCATTTTCACCTCTCTGCAGTGTGTCAGCAGGGGAACATAAAAGCAGCATATTAATGTTTTTTCCTGTTAAAGAGTCTAATTTCTCTGCACTGATGCCTTTCCTCTTGCTGTCTTGCAACTACTACCATATTAAGATTTTAGTAACAGATCAGTTTTATTATTAATGGTCTTAAAAGGACCTGCTACTTTTTGGATTCAGTGAGATACTCATCAAAGGATAGTGCGTGAGACGAGAGCACCTGATGTCCAAGAAGTGGTTGATGAGACATGAGTGTAAAATAAAAGTGCATTGGTACAGGGGGATCATGACTTAGTATTTTTCACGTTTGGATCATTTCATTCCATCTGCTAAAATTCCCACAGTACTTTCCATCAGAGTGCTGTTACCTGTTTTTCCAAGCTATATGTCATCCCTGTGCATACAGCTGCTGCAGATATTGACTTTAATGATTTCCACTGGGTTTCTGAGACGGTGGTTAATATAGATGCATATTACTACTTATACAGGCAATAGTGAGGTTCACATTCAAAAATAAAGCTAGTTATAAAGGGGATCATCAAATTTTTTATCCCACAATTTTTAAATTATACCTTTGTCTACTTTTTCAGGTAGAATAGTTTAAAACTTCATTTACAACTTGCTTCTAATTTTCATGTAAAAATCTGAAATGCCACAAGACTTTACACAGTTCTAATGTATAAAGCACTCTGATGTAAGAAGATTTTGCCTTTCACAGGAAAAGATTTTAGGTCTCTACCTTATATTGAAATAGGTTTATAAATACCACTGTTGACTGTATAAATTAGTATTTTTATGAGGAGCCAAGAGGAAAAGCAATATCAATTTCTATGTGACTTGAGTGCAAAGCCTTCATTAACTGAAAAATTTACAACTAAGATCTCAATAATTCCTTGGTGATTTATTCATTAGATTGGATATATTTTTAATATAAGAAACATAGGTCTATATCCACAGTAGATTTTCATATACATATTTAGATCTTGTGGAAAAAAAATGCATCTAAAGAAATTTGACCCTCAAGTTACTCTTTCAAACTATTATTTTTCTCCATTAGATACTTGTTACTACATTATAACAACAAATTATTTTCAAAATAAAAGAAAGATATTTTAATTGTTTTTTTACCTAAATCAGCTTTTCCTGTGACCAAGACTAAAAACACTCTATGGATAAAGTAGTTCTAATGCATTACTCTGCTGTACATGGCCAAAGAAAAGAGTAATGGATCATATAATCTCAATATAGTTTTATCATCTTGTCCCTATGAAATATGGATATCCAATAAAGAAGTCTGTGCAGTATTACAAAAAAAAAAAAAAAAAAATTCAAACTTCTTAGGTTATTATATTTGAAGCCATAATGAAAGGACTTTTCAAAACATAATTTGAATTCTTTTAGCTATTTGGCCCTTTAAGGGCTTTCAATGTTATTCCACATGACATAAAATACTAATACCTTCTAGTAGCAGAAGTAGTACAGAGGTGGCATTGCTAATTAGTTGTGACAAATTTCTACAATGTATTTTTTCTCTGCTGAAAACATTCTTTGTGTGAACATAGAGCATGCTACCCATCTCCCAAGTATCACAGATTCAACTTTTTTTCTGCAACCTAGGAGAGTATGGTCAACGTTCTGTAAGCTACTGCTAACATCAAAGGCTTGTTCTGATCAATAGTCAGTGTTATTTAGGCCTATAAGTCGTTTTGATCCACTGAAAAGTCTGACCTAAAAAACTTCATTGTTAAAATAAAAAGGTCAATAGTTTGAACAATCATATGACCCAAATAGCTAGCCATACACCGCACATAGCAAGATTTGTGGTGAAAAGGAAGAAATTTGCTGTGTCAAAAAGTAAAGCTCCAGTGTTTATCCCCAGCAGAGATAAGAACTCACAGTTCATTTTTCTGCTCTGGGTTCCACTGTGGCCACAGTATGGTTACAAAGAAGAAGATAAGACAGGTCTCCATTGAAAGTATAAACAGGAGTTCAGCTTCCAGAATTGTTTCCTACTGTGTAAATATGTACATTAAGTAGCTTGAGATAATTTTTCAAAAGATTGTGTAAAATGTTAGAGCTTAAGCCCAAACTTCACTATAAAAATTTAATTTATGCTCAGAGTAAGAGTTCTTATTTAAAGGAAGAGGTAGGTTTCAACACATTTAAATGCACACTGTCATTAGGGGCAATGCATTATGTTATTACACTCCTCCATGACAGCTAACTTCTGTCCAAAAACCTTTTTTAACATTAAATTATAGCAGAACAAATGAAAAAATATGGATGATCTGCTTTTTGAAGAGTTTCCCACATTGTAGTGCTATAATCTCACACAGACAGAGCATGACAGTAACCATTTACACTCAAAGAACAAGAGATACAGAAACAGCTCCACGAAAATCTAATTCAATAGCATCCAGTCTCCTGAAGTCGGTGTGCTTTCTGATATGAAATCAAAAGGATAAATCTGCAAGAGAAAATGTAGGATTCCAAACAAAAGGATGAGAGGTAACAGAAAATACAGGGTTATTTCTTAATGTATTTACTTGCTGCTGTAGTGAACTGTGTACTACTTCTATATTTCCTTTTGACTCTCATATTGAAAGTTCTGTAAAATCTGACAGTGATCGAACCTATGGGAAAAATATTATTTTTATTAGGGTCATAATTCAGAATTTTTGCAGACTTACTAGTTTTTAAGCTTCTCCAATAATAAGTTTTGTAACACTTTATTGACATAAGAAATACAATCTGAAAATAAAACCTGTTAGTATGCAAAAAGAAGTGCATAACTGGAACAGCTAACATGTAAATTTCCTGAGAGGAACAGAAGTTCCCTAGCACTCCTTAAAGTACTTATTTTGTATCAGTTTTATGCTCTGTTTTATTCTTGTTCTCTTGCTATGCCTTCCTACAACACATGAACAATATTGAACTCATTTCAATTTTTACAATACTGTAAAATTGTTCCTGCATTTTCTTATTATCTGAGTTGATGGACTAATTAGAAGCAGTCAAGGTTATATCTAGGTATTCCAATAAAAAATGTTTCTAATTGCCCCAAGACTGAGGATAATTCAATTACAAATCTTTTCAATTTGATTCATTCCTTTCTTCCTAAAGAAGGATTATGTTGATGGGTTTCAGGTAATGGAACTGGGTGGCTTAGGAGGGGCGTTAAAACATCCTTACAGCTTTACCTAATGTGATTAAGTTTTATGAAGTTTGTTTTTCTTCTTAAAATCTTACAGAGGTCAAGTACTCATGTGATTCCCTTGGAGCGGTGGTTGAGAAGTTGTTGAAGTTGAGGACAAGGTAGTAATCACTTGTAATGTGCTCATTAGTCCTAAACAGATTTGAAAAAGTTATTTCCCACATCATATAACCTTAGAAAATAAATAACAACAATAATAAAAAAGCTTAATGCTTTTCATCTCCTTAATTAGTTACTCTTAGTATAGGACCACTTCTTGGATAACACCTTGTTATAGGTTCACACTTCTGTGATCATTATGGAGGCAAGGTTGACAAATATTTGTCAGTGCCCCATCCCTGGAGGTATTCAAGGCCAGGTTGGATGGGTTTTTGATCAACCTGATCCAGTAGGATGTGTCCCTGCCCATGGCAGTGTGTTGGAACTGTATGGGATTTAAGGTACCTTCCAACACAATCCATTCTATGATTCTTTGATTCTGTGAAAATTCTTGCTGATTTTAAATGCATAGAGACAGGGACAACATTTTTTAAATCTGTTGGTGTTCACCATGAAAGAAAGAGATGCTAATGTTCATAAAAGAAAGTGTCAGAACATCACTAACTCGTTCTGCAGTGAAACTTTGGCCACAGAATCATAACCATGTGAAAAGAGGTGGTAAAGTTTTCTTACTGCATCCATCATCAGAGTGCAAGCCTGCTTTGGTGCAGATGGCTCATGGAAGAGTCTCAAGCAGTGACACAATCAGTCCTTAGTCCTGCTGCAATGTTATTTCCCCATTCAGATTTATTAGTGTACTACCATAGAATCGATTCTTTCATTAGAAAAATGTTTAAAAAGACAGAATCACAGAATCACAGAACAACCAGGTTGGAAGGGACCCATCTTCTAGTCCAACCATTCCTATCTAACACTAAACCAAGTCCCTCAATACCTCATCCACCCGTGCCTTAAACACCTCCAGGGAAGGGGAATCGACCACCTTCCTGGGCAGCCTATTCCAATGCCCAATGACCCTCTGCGTGAAAAACCTCCTCCTAATCTCCAGCTTAAATCTCCCCTGGCAGAGATTGAGGCCATTCCCTCTCATCCTGTCCCCTGTTACTTGGGAGAAGAGGCCAACTCCCTCCTCTCCACAACCACCTTTCAGGTACTTGTAGAGAGTAATGAGGTCTCCTCTCAGCCTCCCCTTCTCCAGCCTAAACAACCCCAGCTGTCTCAGCAGCTCCTCATAGGGTCTGTTCTCCAGCCCCTTCACCAGCCTCGTCGCTCTTCTCTGGACTTGCTCCAGAACCTCAACATCCTTCTTGTGGTGAGGGGCCCACAACTGAACACAGGATTCAAGGAGTGGCCTCACCAGTCCTGAGTATGGAGGGAGAATAACTTCCCTGGACCTGCTGGTCACATCATTTCTGATACAAGCCAGGATGCCATTGGCCTTCTTGGCCACCTGGGCACACTGATGGCTCACGTTCAGTTGGCTGTCAACCAACACCCCCAGGTCCCTCTCCTCCAGGTAGCCTTCTAGACAAACTTCTCCTATTCTGTAGCTCTGCATAGGGTTGTTGTGCCCCAAGGGCAGGACCGGGCATTTGGCCTTGTTAAACCTCATGCCGTTGGAGTCTGTCCAGCAGTCCAGCCTGTTTAGATCCCTTTGTAGTTCCTCCCTACCCTCCTGCAGATAGACATTTCCACCCAGCTTTGTGTCATCTGCAAACTTGCTAAGGGTACACTCAATGCCTTCATCCAGGTCATTGATGAAGACATTGAACAGGGCTGGACCAGGCACTGAGCCCTGGGGAATCCCACTTGGAACTGGCCTCCAGCTGGATTTATCTCCATTTACCACCACTCTCTCATGAATTCTTATGGATGAGATAAATTTTTGTTTTTCTTTTGTGAGGTAGCAAAGCTTTTCCATTCAGAAAAATAACAGAAGAACTGATACAAAAAAATTAATTAGGTCATTAGTTTTACTCTTTCATTACATACAAGAAATACTGGTCTATTAAGTAAATTTGCTTCTGATAAAGAAAGATAAGCATAATTATTATGTTAAACTTCATTTAATGTATCTGCTCATGGGACATTTGCATTTTTGTAACGTCTTATGTTTTGTCTTCAAAGAGGGGATTTTAAATAATAGTGCAATCTTCTGCTTGCAAAAATGCTTCTGTGGCTTAAGAACAGTCTTGAAATGAGTCCTCAAGATATACTTTTTAGAGGCTTTGAATTTGTTGTGTGAAACTCTTTTTTACCAAGTCTACTTTTCAAATGAAAATATTGGAGGCAATGGACAAGACAGCTTTCAGAGCTTAATCTCTTTTAAACTTATGCTCACTCAACATTTTCACCAGAATAAAGCATTTACAGTAGTACTTCAAATTCCTGCTTCTGTTCATGGGTTTAAACTCAGGGCCAAATCAAGAACATGGAAATGATGAAACATTTAATAATTTTTGACCCCATCTAAAATGCACCTTGTAGTGCTGCAGAGAGCATGTTCCTCCCATCCTCCCATGTTCTTGTTCATTTTTCTCTATAAATTGCCCTGCTTATTGTAATGGTCGAACCAGCAAAGTACTGCTATCTTTGCTTTATTATTCCAATCTAAGGAATTCATGCTTATGATCCATTTTGACTTATATAGAGTCTTTGCATTAATTAAATTCACTTCAAACTAAAGTTATTCTACTTGACTGTATAAATGTGCCTTAATTACATGAATAGAACTATAGCCAGATCCCTGAATCAGTGCGGATTAAAACATCATTTCACAGCCAAACAGAAACATGTTCCCAATCACTGCACTTGAATTATTGTTATGTAGCTTGGGGCTTGTATTAAAATCACTGAATAATTGCAATCAGATTATTATAATCAAGTACAGGAGCAGTAATTACAGGTTACAGTCATTTTAAGCTGCCCTGGAAGTCCCATATACTGATCATATGCATATTAAAAGTTTATGTTAGTGATAAAATTAATGAACAGGATTGTAAGCTCCTGTCTGTGAGATAGGTGTCACATATCTTACTATATAGGGAGTTGTATAATATTTTGCACAGCAAGGACATCAAGTCTATTTACATTCTTTTTTTTTTTGTGCTCACATCAGAAAGCTATCAACACAAGAAAGGGGGAAAAAAATTCCCCATCTATAATCTACTACTTTACTCCAAATTTAAGTACTGCTTAAAGATGTTCTCATTTTCCATTGTAAGACTTTGCCAGAAGCATTGTTCATACCTATTTGTTATACTCACTAGTAGCACAAAGAGAATTGTGTGAAAGACAGAAGGAATGTTAAATTTTGTCAACATGAGGGCCTTAGAGACATAAACGTGAAGTTTTATTTCTGGGGTATGCTGGAGGACAGTGTGGAGGGGAGAATAATTTAGGACAGAGAAGAATAAGTAGTAAAAGGAAACTTTTCCATCCTGCTTCATATAGTCTTATTTTGGAAAGCCTATAAAATAAATAGGTATTTCTGATTTCCTGAGGGCTATATTAAAACCAGAAATCCATGCTGTCTTAATAGACTGATTAAAAGGCAAAAATCATACTAGTTTGGCTTTAGGATCTTGTTCTTTGAATCAAATGATGAAAATGGAATATGAGATATGAAGTGGGTTGTGGCGGTTTGGCTCTAAAATTAGATACTGAAACTGAAATAAGGAGACTTCTTATCACAGAGAAATGTCTTATGAACATGTATGCTAACCATAAAATAACTTCACTATGACTTCACAAGAGAATGGAAAGAGAAGTGCAAGAGGAACACAGACAATATTCAGAGGGTCTATGCAAAGAAACATGATGGCAAGGGTCTCATATTGTACAAAGACCTCAAAAGACAATTTTCTCAGAGCCTTTATTCAGGGAGGTAGTGGAGGTTAAATTTATGACAATTAAATATGAATGGATAAGAAAAACTCATTCACATTTGTAAACCACTAGGCTACTCCTTTGTCAGCCTTGCAGATGTTCTTCAGCCACCACTACAGCCAGCACGAGCCAGATAAAAGGACAACCAAATACCCAGATGCCACTGCTGGAAAATTACACACTAAGGCTCAGCAGCTGGGCTGCAGAGCTGTCAAGTTCTCCCCTGGAGTCACCAGCGTGGTTGGCTTAGATTCTGGGCCTGGTAGAAGGAAAGCAGGAAATATGGACCTGGCTATAAGTAAGGCTGCAGGAGAAGAAGGCACAGTGCCAAGTGGGTGACAAAACCTAAGCACCTGTCAGTGAGGTTTAGAGCTTGTAAAAATTCCACCTGAAGTTTAGGAATGCTAGTTTTACAGATTCATTACAGAGAAAATAGATATCTAATTACTGAGGTGCAACATCTGTAATGAGACCCAACAGTGGCACCTTCTGAGAAGAGTCTGGGAAGCCTGGATCTTGCTCATTTACAAGAGGACAGTGTTCAGCTTCTTTGAGTGAACAGGTTCTACCTGGTGTGTAAGGAAGATAAAAATGGATAAATGAAGTTGATGACACACTTCACAGAATTATTCTTTAAAAAATGGTGCCTAGCAAAACCTTCATGATACACTGGTTTACAGTATCACCTTTAAAGAAACGTATCTCAGTGAAATGGACAGATGTATGATTTTCACTTACAAAGCATAATAAGATCAATTATTTACACAAAATTACTGACATACTCTTCACCTCATCCCCATAACACACATAAAAGTATTATGTTTTTCTCCAAAAATCTCACTGAGGAAAAATTATGGCTGCAAGAACTTTGTTTGGGAGAAAAGAAAGGATAAACCTAAAAGTTTAAACTGCCCACAGAGGTAAAAAATGCTCCCATAGTGTAAATAATGATGGGTTTAATGGTATTGAAGTGCACCAGAGAAAAAGTGTTGCTTTCCTTGCAAGCAGCATGAACAGTCTCTCCAGTTGCTCATCTTCCTGTGGATGCTCAAGTGTGGAAGTCTTGAAATGTTTTCAGCAAATCTATGCCACTTATTCACCAAGCTCTGTGCTGCACTGCATACTGGGAATTAAAATCTGACACATCAGGGCTATATTCAGAGTGAGAAGTCTGAAGGAGTTCATTTGTACTGAACTATTGTATTTGTGAACTTCCTTCAGTTGTATAAGAAATGTCAGCACCTCTGTGTTAGAAGGACACATTGGGGTTTGAGATTTCTGTAAATAACGGTTTTGCAGAGCTGCCTGTGTGATGAAGAGCAGTTGTTATTGGAGTGCAGAGGTTTTATCACTGAAAAAGCACTCCTTTGCTGCATACATGTACTGCTAGGTCAATCATGTGAACACTGAGTTAGTATCAAGACCTAAAATTTTCTAAGAACAGAAAGGGATTTTTTTTATTCTCTCTGTCTCTTACCCATTTTCTTTTAAAGTCCTGTACTTTGCAGCATCTGGTGAAATTCATAAAAAGTGACATTTTGATAAGTAAACCAGTGAACATGAAAACCTCATTGATAGGTATTGGGCTTACCACTTCTATAGTTTCGCCTACAGATTATTCCTCCTATTTGTCTTCATTTTTACTTCCTTAACATACACTTTGCAGGTAGTTGCATCCTCCTTAATATAAAATTCAATATTTCAGACTAGTAATATTTTTTAGATTTCTTTATTAGTCCTACTGTCCTACAGCTTTCCAGAGGACCAAGAATGAAGCTGTCTTTTTTCATCCTAATGGTTGCCAAAATGTGGAAAAATTAAGATAAATAATTTGTTCTTTTTGATCTTTCTGATTCTGGGTATAACACTGAATGTTCTTGAAAATTTTAACATCTGAGCTCAACTTTTACTTTGTGAAATTTAAACAGATGGAAAAGAGCAAAACTAATGCAACTCTTCAACCTAAAATGTTTTTGCATCTCTGTCAGGCAGAAGTGGAGTCAATGATGCACTGAGAAGAAATTTCTCTTTCACCATTTAAGGTGCCTGTACAAAAATGACTCTTTTCTTTACATTCGCTTGAGGCTTTATGGGTCATGCTTGCACTTTGAGGCAGAAAAGTGTGAAGACAGACGTTCAAGGGACAATTGTTTTCAGATGCAGGAAAAAAATCACTCCAGTTAACCCATTCAAAATGTGCTGATTGGAGAAAAATATCCCTGATACTTCATTGTTTTGAAGAACAAATTAAAGGGGGTAAGTGTCCCAGAATTAATACCAAGTACTAAACTTTGATGTATTCGAGGTATTGTTTTATATACACTTTCCTGAATATGAATCCAGGGAAAACCCTGGTTCTTTCTAAACCAATATTACAAGATTACTTTATATTGTACATATGTATTGCCTTAATTTGCCATTTTGGCAAACATATGCATAGTAACCACAATCACTTGAATGTGCATTCAGAATAAAATTACAGCACAGTTTCACTGGAATTGCAAAAGAATCTGAAGTTTGAAAACCTCATTGGATTATGCTTCATGAGTAAACAGATTTGGAAAGACTCTTTGCCACCTGTATATTATATGAAATTCCTCAGGCAGTTCCTCTTCAGGTTAGCAGAAGTTGAAGTGATAAATTCAGTATGATCAAATTATGACATTATATCATGATGGCGAAACAGAAGATTTTGCTAGTGGTTTTAGATCCTCTGACTTAATAAATTTTATAGGGATAAAATGAGTTATATTGAAACTAGTATCTGTAAAGAAAATGAAGGTAAGAGAAGGTCCAAGTCCAGGAATTAGATTATATCTATTCTACTCAAGCAGAGACTATGAACTTGTCTTAAAGTGCAATGTCTGGTGTTGACTAGTGATGGGATTTCTTTAGTTTTAAAAAAATAATTAGGGGATACATTTATAACACCATTATTTCCTCTGAGAAATGTATTTTAATATCAAGTAGCAGACAAAAAAGTGGATATTGAAATGCAATGAACTGACTGATACTTTCGCAGAATGCTACATCAGTGATCCCACAAGAATAATGAGAGGCTGTATTGTGATATTCTTGAACCAGTGGCATGACATAGTTCTCAATATGATATTATGCAGTCTCCAAATTAAAACTGAATAGTCAAACGAAATTCAATGAGCATGACATATTTTTCATCAGATGTCCACATAAATACCAGCCTCCCTTTAGACCCACTGCCCATGCAATAACACTTCTTTCATGGATCATTATGCAGAGAGGATGCAATAGAAATTAAAGTACTAAGTTTAAAAGGTTTAAGGTTAATACTGTAAGACTAATGGGAATAATGTGAATGACATTATTATATCTGAGGTGAACCCCAGCGTTTAGAGTAACCAAGTATGTTGTTGTGCTACCTTTAAGCTAGTGTGATAAGCATATTATTCAAAGTTACTCTTCTAGACACAATCTCCCTTTGTTGTTCCACAATTCCAGTTGTCTTGCAAGCATGTAATGTCACCTATAAACCCATGTAAGATCTATGGAACTGTTCAACTCCTACATTGAGCTTTATCAATCAACCCATGACCACCTCAGAAACACATGTGATTCCATTATGATGATATTGTCCAATATGGTCCTTGGTTTTCTAGCAGATTACTATTTATCCCTATCAAACTCTAAGGTTCCGCTAATCACATCTGTTCATTGTATCTGCCTTGGTGCATAACATCTGAACTAGGAGCTTTGGTCCATTGCTCTGGAGATAAATCGAGTCTCTGCTTGTACCATAGAGGTATGGAATTTCCTGCACATTTGTGAATCAGACAGATGAGGCTGGAGGATCATGTTCCAATTCCAGTGCAGCTGGGCTACCTCTGAATCTTGGCAAATATGAACTGTAATTAATTTGACAATTTCGTTTTACCCTCAAAACTGTTTCAGTCCTACTGTTTTAAACCTTACTTACATTTATCGTAAACGTCAAGATTCTGTTTATTAACCTGTGGGTAGCAATGCTTTAGAGCACATCACTTATCACTTTTCAAGTTTCATCCGTGGATTACGAAATACTAAAAAATATAAGACCCTTTCCTCACAGCAATTTTTTTGTCCCAAGTGACATTCCACTCTTTCCAACCTGAAATCAGTGAAAGTTGACCACGTAAGTCAACTGTGTTATCACCTCCTCTTTTGGTGCTTGTAATGCATAGACGAAACTTCCACATGCACAGTTTTGAAGACTTCCCTCACCCCTTTCTTAATTTTCCACTGATACCTAGGTGTCTGCTATTATCACCTTGATCATGAGAAAACAGATTTGCTTTTGTAAATTGCTAACAGTTATCCATCAGCAACTATATAAGCAGGACCTGAATTGCTTCAGCACCTAAATCAGTAAATAAACTTTTTTTATTCTTTTAAGTGTGAAAAAAGATCTCATGGACAGTTCCTTTGGAGAAATCTAATTTAGATTTCACCAGCAATCTCCTGATAGATGGTGGGGATCTGTTGTTATCTTAAATATAATGTGTCTTTTAATACAACAATAAAACCCTCTGGTGCTCAATAAAATGATGGGGGAGGGAAGGAGACTGAGGGGCAGAATGAAGACTAGATTTTAGGAAAGATATTAAAAACCACACCAATGATGCATTTCTAGAGACTTCAGTCTTGTAATGTTTCACTGTGTTATCAAGCAAGTAAACAACAGCTAAAATAAGCACAATAATTTGGAAGTTATGGTATGAAAAGAATAAGTGGAAAAACTCAACAGAAGAGGGCTCCCAATGAATCTTAGTACTACTGATTAACACTAGTTTTTGAAATGTTAATTAGTTCTACACTTAACAGCTTGTCATTGTCTAAAAGGGCATAGGAGCAAACCTTCCAGAATGAAGGCTGAGGAGTTTTTAACTCCTTGGTGACAGGAATTGGCACACATTCCTTTACTCTCAATAGCACCATGAGCAGACAAGAATTAATTAGCTTTGGTGATCAGTAAGATAAAAGAATGTAAGTATCTGAATTAGTTAGCAATGACAAGAGGTTGAAAGAAATATTAAGTAAATTAAGATGTACAGAGAAGTTACTGTCTGTGAGCTAGCTCAATTCTCCTTATCAGGACTGAGAACTTGGCCAAAATATGAAATCATCTTCCTGTAAGAATGTTCTCTAATAATGTCTGCAACTGCTTTGTTCATTTGAGTGAAACTTGATGGCACACTAAAGACTGCGATGTATGCAAAGGTGAAGGAAGTAGAAGGGCTCAGGTAATGATGAAGTGGGAATATATGTATTCATTATATAGTACAGCTGAAATCATTACTTTGAAATCTTGGAGGGGGAGAGGTTGTGTCTAAACAAGTTTTCCTCATAGTTTTCTCCATTTTGAGTGAACTAAAATCTGAAACAAAAGAAAAAGTTTTGTGAGTCAATAATATTTGTTCCTGTGCATCATACTCGTACCATAATCTCACTGACAATGCCTCAGATGTTAAGCTACAGATTTGTAGGCCAGATGTGAAAAATTACAGAGCAAGAAGGTAGAGCCAGTCCAGCTGACTGTTCACACAGTCCAGTAACCAGCTGAGCACCAAAATCATGATCTACCTTCATCCCCCAAACTCAGACCCTGGGAGCAGAGAGGAGCAAGCTGCTGCCTGATTTGTATGTGGTTCAGTAGCCTTACTTCTCCGAGCCTGTAAAAAGAGCAAATTTCTTGTGCACTAAGTTCATGTATATATTTTCAACTACCAGAGAAGTGCGAAAGTGCAACATTATATTTGAATTAGATAAACTCGTAAACACTCCATTTAGGTTTCAGGTTGGCCACAAAGCTTAGAGAATTTGGCAAAACAGACACAGTATCTTCCCACTGTTCCCACTGTCTGTGCTACAGGAGTGATATCCTGTCATGTGGAAGTAGTCTTGGCTTCTCCCTGTAGTTTGCTGAACACCTTTCTAGATTATTCAGATTTCAGTAAAAATAGAAATTCCTTTACTGGTTCAGGTTTCTGTGTGAAGACTTCAGTAAGTTTCAGTCTGCAAACAGGCCAAATTGTTACCAAATGCAGAACTTGTAGCATTGAGGATTTTTTGTTTATTTTTATTTTCATCCTTTTTATCTGAGGATGTGCTGTTGTACTGTTTGCTTTAGTGAAAAACCCAACCTATGTGGTGAATTATTTTACTTCTTTTTGTCTTGTATCTTTCCCCTTCTCCCAAGAGGTTTTGTAATTAGCAAGTTCCAAGTGAACTTTGTCTAAATTTAAAATGCTTAATTATGGAACACTGTGCATCTGAAAATCCTCCCATCTCAATTCTTCACTTTCCCAGAAAAGCTCAGCTAAAGGAAATGTGACATGTAACCTGAATCACATCAGCAGAAAAATGGTTTTATTGAAAAAAATAACCTTAGTATGTTCAGCAGCCTAAAAAATTCAAGTTTTTATTCTGTTATTATATATACAGTTTTAAGAGAAACAAAAAAGCCAGAAATGTTTTTAGCAACTGCATAAGCTGCATTACCTATGTACAATGCGGACATAATATAACATTGAACAGCAACTATAGTGTAAAAGGTAATGTGTAAGAGTTCTATATGCTTCTCAGAACTATAAAGGGAGTGTAAGTGGATTTTAAACATTTTGATTAGCACCACAAAGATTTTAATGCTTTATTTAAACAGTTTGCTATAGGGCAAACACATTTGGAAGACAAGTAAAATGAAAACAGGGGCATCAGTTTCCCTGTTTTCTATTAAGTAATGTTGCGAAGTAAGCAGAAGTTGGATTCAGATATCAGATAATTATCTCCACACTGTGTGTCACAGTAAATAATTTTAATTGGTTTAACTTCAGGGACCATTACTGGCCTAATTAGAAACATGAAAAGGCTACAAGTATTAGGAAATATCCTGAAGGAATGAGAACATTAGCAATTCTGTCAAGCCATTTTTAAAATAGTACACAGTAGCAGTCACATTTCAGTAAAAGGCAGATTACTTGAAAGGTGCTTTTAGGAATAGAGTACTTGTGGTTTTGCAATAAGAGAAGTGGATGGGCAAGCATAGAGGATTTGTAGTTCTTGAGATGTATTATTACTGTGCAGCTTTTAAAGACACAGGTTAACTTTGTGGAATTACAAAAGCTTGAGGGCAGTGAGGAAGCACCCATGGCAGGTAAATTCATTTGGTTAAGACGAGAGAGAAAGAGAAAGAGAAAGAGAAAGAGAAGAAAATAAAAAACTAAGTCCAGGTTGTGTAGAGTATGGGAGTTTGTAAGGATGGTAAGTTTGCACAAGTTTCATCAAAAATGTGTATTGATGTCTTTGGCACCTTGGTGGAGCTCTGTAAAAAGTACTTTTGAGCTTTTTGGTCTCCACCTCTCTGTTTCAAGACTTTGGATCTTCCCTGAGTATCCATATTCCAAAAGAGATCTCAAGGCAGAGTTCTTGTGATGAATAATCCTTTTGGTTAAAACACTTCCATAGCTCCTGGTGCTTTGTTTTAAAACTTCCCAGCCTTTGTTGAAAGTCCCTTTAGCTGGGAGGTGTCCTTGACTGGTCTGTCACTGGAAGCCAGTGGAAAAGTAGTTGTGAACTCAGATGGAATTTTTTCACAGGGTTCAGTTCTCAGTACTAAGTTGTTCACTCTTAATAAAACTCAGACACCAGAGCTTTTCACAACTGCTTACTGTAGATATTATAAAAAAAATTAATATATCCCACTGTTTTAATGAGCATGTTGCTGGCTTTGCGCTATATTTACTCTGCCACTGCACTCAATTTGCCTAGTTGTTCTGCTTTCTCATATTTTATCAGTCATTTAACCCCTTTCCAGGGTTTACTTTCTTTACAGATGTGACTGAGCACAATTAGATGAGTTGCAATCGTGTGGCAACTGGAGTTGAGGGAAGGCAGGAAAACACGTTAATGAACAAAAAGTCATACAAGAATTGTTGCATGATCTGGTGAGTTGTTTGGCTGGGTTTTCATCTTCTCTCCTGCAGTGTTTTATATATTGTGCCTGAGGTGGCATGAGAAATACTACAGAGGAAAAATTTTATTACAACCTTAGGAGAATGAGCATTTGATTATTGCTATGCTCCATTTTTGCCGATAGAGGCAGGGTAAACAGTTGTGAGGGAGGAAGAGCAATGGGAACAGCCAACTACCTAGGGTATTTTACTGTTAGAGAACAGCACCGAAGATTTAAGAAGCACATGCTGCTTTAACAGTTGAGCAACACCTGCTACCACTACAGCAAGTGATATTTTTATTGGTATTTATATGAATACCTCAGAGCTATGCAGATGTGAAATATATGTATAATCTTTTTGCTATTAATCTCTATTCTTCTATTAACCTGTGGGAATTTCATTGTTCACACATAGCCAAAAATACATTCCCAGTGTTGCTAATCTAAATTTTAATAACATTCAGTGTCAATTTGTTCTATAGGATGTTGCGCCACCTAATGAGATAACTCCTTTTGTAATTTTATCTAGTTTTTTTAGCATTATTTTGTTGTCATAGAAAGACTTAGTCTAGCTTTTTCATAACTTTGCATTGTCAGGTCTTTCCTATCCCTTACTAAACAAAGCAGGTTCAATCCTTACAGACTCTCTGTACAATATAGCCTGCCCAAGATATCCTTTATTTTCCTCTAAATAATGCTTTAGAGAGACATCATGGCAAAGCCAAACACACTTTAAGAGGGTACATAATTTTCCAGTGAACATTATTTTCAGTTTCTATTCTGCCTCTTCCATAGCATCACATGATTTACATTTTTGAAGACCCTTACTGATAAAACAAAAGTTCCTGTTGATTTAGTGAGGGGTTTTGCTAATGGAGGAGTGCTTACTAACTTAAAATGTGAAAAAGACCAGTAGATCATGCATGAGTTACAAACATAACTTCATCTAGTACATTGGTCTGAATACGAGGAAGCAATGAAAATGCTGAAACTGCTGATACTGAAAGTTGCCTTAGGTAGTGAATGCATATGTAAAGCTCTGATTTTGTCAAAGTAATGAATATACCAGCATGGTAGCATAAGACTTAGAGAAAGAAATTTCTGCAAAACTGGAGTTTGTGAATACCTAGCTTCCCAAATATAATTTCTTACACAGAACCTGGTATCTTTTTTTTCTTAACCTGGAAAGATATCACAATAGCAGAGGTGAAGAGGTTAGGAGGGGATGACTTGTAAAATATATATATATATATATACATGTATATATATATATATATATCTAAATAGTATTCCTTTAATAGATATAGATATAGTTATAGATATAGATATAGATATATATTAATAGTTTTCCTTTAATAGATACAGGTGGAAATTTCCAGAGGTTCAGAGTCATAACACATACCACTTGAGCACTTGGCACTTGGAGTGATAAGGTTGACCTCTGCCTCCTACCTTATCCCACTAACCAAGGACACAACTCTTGGCTCACACCCCACATGTTCTCTTGCTGTTCTGTAACAGGTCCCAGGCAATGCTTTGAAACCAACAAACCCACATGATCTCAAAGCATCCCCTGATTGTCCCCTCACTTCCTTCACATAAGGAAGATGAAGATACTATTTACGTACATACCTATATAAGGATAATGTAAAATATATATATGTATAAGATATATACATCTTTATATGTATTTATATATAAAGATCTGAAAATTAAATGTAATATGAACAATAAGGAAAAGTTCCAGAGGTTTTCCCACAAAAGACCACACAAACTACAAGAACCAAGCAATCATTCATGATAAGAAAAGGGTGAATGGCACAGAGGTCCTGTTCTCCAAGGTTCTAGGGAGTATTCATCTGCCTAGAGGACCATGCCACACTGAAGCCTGGAGCTGCATGTGTTCTTTTGCCCTTAGGTGAAAAGCTTTGTAGGAAACAGTAGAAATGTCTGACTGCGTGTGCAGGGACAAGATGGGAGTGCTTGAAGGTCTGATCCTGTCCCCATCTGGGCCTGTGGCTGATGAAAGTGGGATAGTATAAACAAAAAAAGGGAGAAGCAGAGCTTTCTGTACCCATCCTGGGCACCTCTGGCAGGAATCGCCTTAGACATGGCCAACCCCAACATTCTGTTTCTGTGACTTGGCCACCACATCATTGGAGAAGCCAAAGGTTAATGAAATGAATCACCTGCAGCTGCTGGGGGAAGCTTGTCTTCACTCTTCAGCCTTGTGAAACACAGTGGGCTGGACAAAACTCCATCACTCAGTCCTGGGGGGAAAACAGCAGACAAGGAGAACGTGCTATCACTTCTGTCTGTATGAAGACAGCCTCTGGACCTTAGGCTGGGATCAATCCACAGCCTCTCACCTGCACAGGGCAGGGTTCAGATGTCTGGAAATAGGCTCTTCAGTGTCACTTTCAGGAGCTGTGAGGAGCCTCACCTCGCCTGTGGCTGCACTTCATGTACCCAAATTATCCTAGGATATCACCAGAGGCCACTTGAGAGACTTCCCATAAATACCATGTCATACAGAGTAGCTCTGTGCATATGTCTTGGGGAGTCTCTGAGTCACTACGAGCATAAATATTCAGACTGCTTTTTAAATAGAAGAGGTAGTGGCAGCACAGACCTCCTCTAAGAAGACAGGTGTTTTAACAGCCAGATTAGCCTCTGTCCTTATCTAGGATTTTCAAATGAGCCAAGATTTCCCTTTCTTGTGTCAATCCAGTGATTCACCCTTAAGAAGTGAGTGTTTTCATTCTGTGTATGATTAAAAGTTGAAGATAAAATACCTTGTAAAAAAAGGTCCAGCTGGGAGAACTTCCCTTGGAGACCAATTAAATGCAATATTTAATCTATACCTTATCTTTGTCTTCAATAATGTTCTGCTATCATGAAACACTAGGTAGAGTGTGAAAATAATAACGGTTTACCTTTTGAGCATAGGTCCTTATACCAAGTTAGAGTAGTTCTTGGAGTCTACTGTAGACAACATCATGCATATGTGGTAGTTGTGTGAAGTGTTAAGGTATGATGAAAGATAGAAAAAGAAACATGAGAAAATATGATGTCTGTCTTTCCTCTTTTAAGTAACGTTGCCCACTATCCTGGATTGTGCTTTGAGCCTACTGGACTCACCTTGAATTTCACTGTATCCTTCAGAGATGCTGCTGCCTAATTAAGACACAACAAAAAAAAGAAATCTTCCCTTTCAAAGAAGAAAACATGGTTTCACCACCTTTATAAATTTACAATTGTAGGTAATACTGCAACTTAACTTCCTGGACTTTTTCCACTTTCCAAAAATGCAGTAAGAATTTGTAGTTTTTATTTTATTTTCTGACTTCTTGGCTGAGTTTCATTACTGTGGGATTCATTGTTTCATTTCTGCATTGCTGGTTTGCATCTGAAAATGATTCTGCATTTTCAGGATAGGCTTTTCCAAACACAATAGAGCTGAATCAGGGTTCATATCTGTGACTATCTCCAAGTTTTGTTATCTGTCCAAGGCAGCAGGTTTCTTATCTGACAGCCTTATAATTATGGAAGTAGCTGCATATTAATGATTCAGTGCTTACATAAACAACTGGCCTTGGAGAAATCTAATGAACTAACTTGCAGGATTTGATTTTGCCTAATTAAATGTAAATAATGTTTAATGTTGTATGTGACAGGATTTCTCTGGAAACTTATGGAGTTTTTTATGAAACCAAAGTGCTGCTATGAATGTAGAGTAAGGGCCATACTGAACATCATGAAATTGAATGTCACGTTTTGTTTACAGTAGTTTTCTGTCTATCTCTTTGAGTAGAAAACAGCAAATATTTAATATCTGGCGCACCCTATGATACTCAGTATCAGGAGATGCTTGTACTATGCATAATGACATACTAACCTCTGAACTTCTCACAGAGCTGGCAAAGTAGGAATCTGAACAAAATTTTTCAGTCAAGTAGAATCACTTTGGTATCAACCAAAGCTCTTCCTATACTGTTACAAACCAGCAACCTAACTTGTATATGATCATTAAACAAAAATCAGGTACAGCTGGATCATCAGAAGATGGGTCTCCATTTCATTGCAAAGAGACATTTAGTAAGTGATATCCAGAGTAAGTTGCAGTGTAATTTTTTTTAACACTGGTGGTGATAGGTTGATTTACATGAGAAGGTTAATCTACTTTAAAATTACTGCATTAGCAACATGTGAGTGCATATATATGTACATGAGTCTACATATACATGCATGTGTATATGTTAATTTATCAGTGGGACATAGGTATGTGCTGTGATTCTATGTATACTTTAAAATAACTTCTATCTGAGGATTTTAAACTTACTGAAAATATGCTGCTTCATCTGAAATGGAAACAGTTTTGTAGCATTGTACATAAAACTTTTTACATGTGTATAGTAATCTGTTTGTGAAATGAGGAAGAATCCCAGAATGATGGAACTTATCACATTTGGGAAAAGACTATGGCAACTATTTTTTTACAGTCTGCGTTTCTCCATGTGGTGTAATTCATATAACTACATCATGACAGTCCTGCCAGACTGTCTGGGAATATGCACACTTCAATTTCCTTATTTCTATAAGTATTCCTCAGAGGCAGAAAGAAGTTAAGATTCTTATCTGGGATCAGAGCACTGAAGAAGGTTAGTCTTCATTCAGCAGCCTGAATGAGTTATCAATAATTTAATAAGGCCATTACCTGAGGAAGACACCTTGGATAGGGTAATGCAGAACAGCATCCAATGGACAGTATCTTTTAGCAATGAACTTTTTTCCCCGGTTCCATTTCAAATCCACAGGAATCTTGAAAGGAAGCCTTGTAATTAAACCATGGGAAGATGCTACTCAGAAGAACACACATAGTCGCAAGAAGAGGAAAAGGTAAGATGTGTAGTATGTCTCCTGTGTTTTGAAAACATTTGTCTTAAGTTTTCATCCTACATATCTATAGAATTTTTGTAATCCTGCTAAACAGAAAATGGTTTTGAAAATGTTATTCCACAGCTGTAAATCTGTCAATATGCCCCTTACAAGGGTAAATTCTCATTTACTCTACCTGATGGCAGTGAATTAAACAAATGTACTATCACTCCATGGATGAGTTTTAAGAGTTAAAATTAAGCAAAAAGTTTAAAAGACTTTGCTCTTATGCAGAACCTAGGAAAGGACAGGTTCTCAGAGTTGATTCAGGAATGATTGTAAACATCACTGTTAAAGGAAATATCTTTATTACTTCAAATCCTGCTGCTCCACAGTTAGGCCCAATGAAGAACAGGTACACTGTATGTTGGTCCCATGCTCTGCCTTATGTCCGTGGGGCCCAAGCAGATATTCTTAAATATTTAGATTTAATTTTTCATTGTGTGTACAATTGAACCTGTTGGATTTAAATGGATTTTATTGTAGCAATATACACACAGAGATCAGAGCTAGGTTCAGTTCACTTTTGTTTGGTTGTTGTCTACTCCAAGCTGTACTTTCTAGGCATGATTGTTGATGTTAGGGACAGTACTGTTCTTATTTTTGGCTGTTGTGGTTTCTGCAACGTTTGCTGGTTTCTATTTTTTCCTCCTCCCCTTGTGTTTCTGAAGGCAAATCAAGGTCACCCTGCAGTCAGTCCAAAAACTCTGACTAAATTATGCTAATGACATTGTATCAATTAGTGATACTAATATGTGTTATTTCATAAAAGAAAATTGGTAAAAAAATATGAAGTCTAGTCATCTGCTATCATTGTTTTCCTTTTTATCTTTTATTATTCTTGCTTTATTGAATGTTTCCATAACTGCACTTTTGCCATCCTTAGTTTTAGGACTATATTTTGACTGCTTGACTAATTTTCCTGTTTATTCTAAAGAATCATGTATTAAAAAAAAAAGTATTGTTTATGCATCCATTTCTGCATAGACTTTAAAATGAGATAAAGAGCTGAGATCTGTTCTGACCTAGTTTTGGTGATTTGGCTTTATTTATTTTTTTGTTTTCCTCCTCATTCCCACTTGACTGCACTGAGTTTCCATTAACTTTTCATCCTAAGTGCAAGTGCTGATGAGTACATGAGTAAGATTGAGCTACAGATCCAATGATGTGGAAAGCTGAATTAGATCTTCAGTAACACCCAGAAAAACATACAAATGTATATGCAGTGAAATATATTTATTTTAGTAGTGGGCACAAAGCAGGTAAACCTACAGAGAACAGCAATTCTGCTTTTTTTTTCCCCACTTCTTTCTCTTTGTTTCTTTTTCCCCCTCTTCTTTCTTTTTTTTCTTTCTTTTTTTTTTTTTTTTTTCATTAAGCAAAAGAAAAAGTCAGGCTTTTACCAGTTTGTGATACCAGCCCTGTCCTGCTGAGAATTCATTTCAGTGAAAACAGACTCTGTTTGCATTCATATTGTGTGTATAATCATCATTGTATAATTATGATCCAAGGACTTGCAAGTGACACTTGAGACAGGGCAAACACTGTAGGGAGATGAGCTGGTTAGAAACTGTCAACGTATTGCAATGAGAAGTAAAAACTAGGTCTAGAAGCTCTTTTATTTTTCAAGCTGTTATACACAGTATCACACTTCAAATTTTTGCTTAAGTAAAAAAAATATGCTTTCAAAAGCAAAAGTATTTGAAAAATATTTTTATTGTATTTTCCAGCATTTCTAACATTTTCATCTTTCTTGTCAGCCATATTCAGAAGTTTTATTTTAATTAGACTTTCCATGTTTTAGTTCTAGAGTCACAAGGCAAAACTGCAATTTGAAATTCTACAAACAAATAAAATCCGCAGTACAATGAATATGAATGTCCTTCATTTGGTGCAATTCTCTGAATACTCAACGATGGACTTGTGATATGAAATAGCTGTTCCATGTGAATCAGCATTCAGACATACTACAGAATATTGCTTGGACATTGTAAGACTTTTTAAATCAGCATAGAACTTCCTCAAAACTCTTAAATAGCATTGAAATCAAATGTGCGTACATGCTTTGCCATAGGCTAGCTGTAGTCACTGTTCTACTTCTTGTTACTTGTCCCCAATTTAACCAGGCTACTTTATCACTGCTGAACATATGCGTAAACATGCTGTTAATAAGGTTCATGGAAGTGGTAGTTGGTTCAATATAAGACATTTATGCCAACATCCCAGCTGAGAAGGTCTTAATAAATTCCATGCCATTGCATATAAGAGTTTATTGATGAAGTTCATACCAGGATCAGGCTTTGAGGTTAGTCTCTAATAAGTACTGGTGAGGTTCAGTCGAAATTATTAAGATGAGACTGAAGAGGTAGGTTTCGAGAAGTCAGTTTGGGAAAGTAATTATTTATTTAATATATCCATTGTTTTGGATTCTTCCATTCTTCACTCATTGCACTAAAAATTTCTAGACTATGCGACTTAATGAACTGGATCCCAACATGAAAATAATCTGCATATATCCAGAGTCAGGTTACTAGTTTCAGAAAAATTATCTCAGATTTATGCCTGTGTTGATGAGGCAGGCCAATTAAGCTTAAGCTAATTGACAAAAAATAACTTTCTTCTGCTTTTTACTGATTAATTGAGTGGTTAACAGATTTTCATTGTGTTGCTATCTTCTACTTTCACTTTTCAATGCATATCTATTCAGAGTGGAAATAGTTAAATATGAAGAAGCCAGGTTATTACACATTTCAATTCCAGAGTCAAATATAAAAATTTCTATTATAGGGACAATTAATTACATCTCAAAATGGCAAATGTGCATCCTTGTCAGGTAGAGTGTACTCTGATGGCCTTTCCTCAAACACTGAATGTGGAGATTTGATCTCTTCTAATGGTGCTGAGAAAAGGGTAATTACGCTATGGTCAAAGCTAATTTGCTTTCTGCCAGATGAACTGTTGTATTTTATTGTACGCTGACATTTTAAAGTAATTACGGCACTGTTGACCTTAGACAATTCCAGTTGTATCGCTGTCTACGGCTGGAGCGTTCTACCTTTGGCTAGCAGACAGCGGCTGTAACGAGGTAATGACACGGACAAAGAGCACCATATGGGGCTCCTCTGAGATACACAAAGCCCAGTGAAAGGAAACAAGAAAATTTTAACATCATCATTACAGTCACACATTTTTACAGGCATGAAAGATCCCATCCCCCCCCCACCCCATGCACAAAATGCTCTAAATAGTTTACTTGCTTTATATACTGAATATCTGTGTGTTTTCCTTCTGTAAATGACAGTGTGCATTAAGAAGAAAGAGGTCAGGTAGAACTGAATGTGACGGACTGGTCTTCCTCTGACACAAGTTCAAAGGCTAAAGACTATTGATTGAGATAAAAGCCTAGGTTCTTATCTAATGTTAAAGACACTCCTTGTTGTCTGAAAGCTGTGCACATAATTAGGCTGAAAGAAGAGTACTTCATCCAGAAAATCACTATAAACTGAGCTTCATTAAATGTAAATATAAGTTAATTTAAAGGAAGATGTTATTTTTCATTTATATATTTTAATGGTATATGTCTGGTTGTCTTTTCTATGCTAAGAAATATAAACATGTGCAGAGTGCTTCCTGGTTAATGTATCCCTGAAAAATAGATTGCTATCGCTCACAGAGAGTAATGCTTTATCTTCTTGGAGAAAAGAATGCAGGATATCAAACAGAAAAATGTATTGTACCGAAGAGCGGGTAAAAACCTGAACTTTACTATGACATTAAACATTTTCCCACTGTTTTGTAGCATGATCAATATAAATATTTTCTTGTTTAACTTTGGCAACAGGATTTTACCTGTGTTATGCTCTACAACTTATATGATAAATGTAAAGAAATAGTGGAAATGATCCTATGATTGCAAATCAGTTAATCTCCATCGGAGTAAGTTTTCCACAATGAGGCTTTGTTAGACCCGGTAAGAAAAGGGAGATTACAGTTGGCAGGTGTCAGAAAAATTGCATCTAAAGAAACAGGTTAGGCCCAGCATTCAATGTTGCTCTTGGCTCCGAGCTGATAATATAATTTCTTAGAAATCTTGTTTTCAGTTTGGCACAGATCATCCTGTTATGACTGAATATTAGATGGAGAAATAACCCACACATCCTAAAAGCCCATGTTTTTTAGAATATTATCTCTTCACAAGAGGTTCCAAAATGGAAATGGTGTTTGAAAAGTTAAACTATGATCCAATTTGAAATGGGCTGTTCTGTAACTCTACCTATGAGGTGAAAAGTTAGTTTTCTGGCCCAACATTTAGATGAAAGACCAATAAGATTTCCAATAATTGCCCAGCCTTATGTTTCAGTTCTGGAGTCTTGTTATATTCTAGGGGGTAGATACTCTGAAAACACTTAATTTTGGTTTTATCATCTTTTAATATTTTTGTTATCCCTCACGAAAACAGAAGCCCAGGTGATGAATGAAGCAAGGGCCACCAGTCTGCACATGAACGGCCTGCATTATCAATCACAGATTATAACACCATCCCCATGTATGAAAAATTGAGTGACAAAGGGCATAAACTATGCCAGCTGTTTTATGGCAATGCTTTCTAGAGTGACACATTGCAAAAGGGCAGAAAGAGAAACTAGAAAGGAAAAAATCTGAAGTAATGTAGAACTAAAAAAAATTTTAATATTCTATCAGTAGTATTGTAGCATAATAGGGTGAAGTTGTGAGAGTGAGAGAGGGGCACTGTATTTAATAGAAGACAAACACTCATCATTAATACTTTGTCAAGATGATACAAAGGAAAATAAATCATACTCCAATAATTCATATTCACACAGCTAGCCTAGAAGTAGAAATTCAAGTTTGTACAATAGCACAGCAAATCTTTTTCTTTATCCAGAGTACAGAGCAAAAGTGTAACACGTGACAGGTCTCACTTTATTCAGTCTGAACACTAAAGTGGTTACTCTCAGGTATCTGCCCATCAAGACCAAAATTATCAATATGGCAAAAGAGTAATTTATCCCAAAAAGTATAAACTCATAGATATTTCTTTAAGGAATAAGGTGAGATAACATCAAGGGAAATGTGTTCCCCATATGGTTTTTTCAAAGCTGGTTATAAGTTATGCTGTGGCTCTGTTAAAAACTGACAGAAATTGAGGCTAAAACATCTCTATTGCAATTTGATGTTAGATGGTTTTTATACCAAACTTTGTATATCTTGAGGTGGCTCTGTAATCTGCAATAGCTAATGTTCAAACTGGGACTCTGTTTCACACACAGGCAGCAGCTTTGGTGGATTGAGCCAGAACGGGTTTATCTTCTCAGCCAAGATAAACTTGTCTCAGTTGAATATTGCTCTTTACATGTTGGATACTTCACCTGTTAAAAAGTACAAATTGCACCCTATTATTCTTATTTTATGCAGATCCCATATGTGACATGCATGGGTTGCTCGTCATGTTGCTTCATTAAGAAATGCCTTGGAAGAGGGCATGAGTCATTTATGATCTTTTAAAATCAGAGATAGGAATACGTTTTTCTGAATTAGTAACCCAACGTTTTTTTTAGGTTGAAATTGTTGATGATGCTACCTACATCCCCAGGTGGAAGTCCTGACCCAGGACAAGATCTGCTTTTAATCTTTGTGGAGCTGTGTTTTCACCCTCCAAATTGGCTTCTATTTTATGTGAATCCTTATAAAAGCTAATAGAGAAAGAGAGTTACATTTGTTGGTGAAAAATTACATTTAGTGAACAGGCAACCTACAACACAGGAGAGAAAAATAAAGAAAAGAGGAATTGGAAGGTGGAGACGAATGCCTTGGAAAAGAAAATAAGATCTTGAAACAGGAAAGTGACAAAGGATGAAAATCAAGATGAGAGAAGAGGGATTTCTGAGAAATTCAGGGGTAATTGTAGGTGAAAAATTGCCCATTGGAAATAATAGGGAAGATAAGATGGTAAAGAAGGAATAAAATTCTGAGAAGGAAAAAGCCTGACCATTAAATATGCACATTTCATGTTAAAAAAACACATATCTTTTAGTATGATATAGCCATGTATTTTTGAGGATAATACGATATGGCCATGTATTTTTGAGGAAAATATAATTGAGGATTTTATTTTTGGAGACATTTATCTCTAAATGTCAGAGTGAACAATCTCTCAGAGTTTTTGCATAGGAAATTATTGAAAAGAATTCACAAGAAATTTAGAACTTTTTTAAAATTTCTGAAGGTTATTTTCTTTTAGAGCAGAGTGACTCTCTTAACCCTGTTTGAAATGAGCTAGTTTTCTGTGCAAAGCTATTTGGTGCTATAAAGACAGTAACTCCAATCAAGTATATAGATTCATTAAGGTCCATACTAGATCTATGTCAAATATGTGACCCTCCAATCTGTGTGCAGTTAGCTGAGGCAATACTCTCTCCTCATTACTATCTTGAATTTATTGTCCATGAAATAGGCTGTTGCCTGCTTTTCTATCAAAACAAATATAAAGACTAATCTGGCACATAAAAATGTAAGTCAGAATATTGATTCCTACTAGCTGGTCTAGGTATACTTATCACTGATATAATAGTGTTTAGATGCTGTTGATATTTTCCATAAAACAATAATGCATTTCCATTTTTAGGCATTTATGGTTTAGCATGGTTTCCCACTCACTTCATGGAAAAGAATCATCATTTTATGGATCACTTATGTAAAACATGATGTGTTCAGGAGTTTTAAAATGGGTCAAACCATTGCTGATATCAATCGTACACCAGTCATGGAAGCCAAGATATGAGAAAAATATGCTATTAAATAATTAAAGAAAATTCCCAGGCAGATTTATCCACAAAGTTAAGATTTTTAAATTGATACTTTTTAAGATATAATGAAGAAAATAATATATTGACTGAAAAACATAGTCTTCCTTCATTCTAACTCAAATGCTTCCTTGTAATATCAACATTGTATCCCTAATTTAATTTACTTGACTTTAAAGTTAGGCTGACTACCTCAGTAGAACGATTTCCGAGCATCCCCTCTAAAGCAATAATTTTTAAAGTGTGGTTAGCAACAGTAACACATTTGAAGAGTTTTAAAAAGGGAAGCCTTAATTTATTTCTCAGTTTTCAGGTTATTGTAGACTATTTGATTACATGTCAGTTGTACCTACATTTCCTGTTTTGAATGGCCTCTGAATGGAAGTTCAGACTCAGGGTGAACACTGTGTCCCTTCCTCATTCTTCAAGGATACCATAAGTTTCGTGCAAACCCTTGCTTACCGGCAGCCATCATGGCTTTACTGTTTCCTATAGTGACTATAAAGTCACTTTCACAGCTGTGCTGCTCTTTAAAACTTCCTATTTTAAATGAACAGTTCTATCAGTAAAGAAAAAGTATGACACAATCAATAGCTACCTACTAATAATATAGGTAGTTATTGTTATTTATATACCTATAAAATATTTTGCTTTGCAGGCTTCATTGAGCCCTAATCTGGAATTTCTGGAGTTCATCTGTGAAACTCTAGCTCACTTTTTCTTCTATAATTTCTATTCATTCTAACTGAACTAATTAATGAATGTTGTCAATCCATACTTCCAAACAGATCATCTTGAGTTGCAAAGTTCAGACATTATCTGAATTTAGCAATTTCATAGGTGTTCACAAACTTTCTGTGGCCTTTAACCTCATTTAGTGTAAGATGTTCTATTTATTTTAATAGAAGTTTATTACATTTATCTCACCAAAGCAGAGTGCAAGATCACTTCAGAGTCAATTGTAACTGAGTTCACAGCAGTGCAGGAGTTCAAGGGCATGGGTCTTCAGATGTTAAGGCAGCTGAAAGATATATTTTTTAATTCATCTTTATTCTGTCACTGAGCTAAATACACCAATTTTGTTTCAATGAGTTAAAATAAAACTTTCTTTAGGGCTAGTACCAGGAGATTTTTCTGCTGTCCATCCTCAAGGGACTCTACAGCACAATACCTAACCCATTTATCATGAGAACAGGATATTTAAGGAACTGTGCTTTTAAAAGACATTCTCTGGACTTGTGCTAATCCATGTTAAATTGGTCATATACAGTTTCTGAGAGAGACCATTGACTTTGCATTGTTTTACCTTCTCAGGTCAGTACATGACAATGAACTGACGACAACATATTCATAATATTTTCTATCAATCATTCATATAATTTACACAGGAGAAAATTAAGAATCTTGAATATGTTCAGTTAACTGTGTATCAGTGTATTTTGTGTTCTAAAGGTTTAAACTAATATTTCTCATCTAGCCATAGAGGACATAGAAAGGTTAACACCTGGTAATTCATTTTGTTATCTTTGTGACAGGGTACAGTTGTTTCTCAGAGTGGTGTAACACCCTTACGGAGGGTATCACGCCTGCTGTGAGAAACTGAGATTTATTTTTGGTTGAAAAGGGGAAAGAGAGAGGTTGGTAAAAGAGGAAGACAGCACCTCAGACAAGTGGCAAGTGTGAATGGTTCACAGAGAAGGCAAAAAAAAGCCAACAGCCTTGCCTACGTAGAACAACAATTCTGAGTTTATAGGAAAAATGAAATGGGTCAGACTTAAGTCAGTGTTTTTACAGAACCTGCTACATTTTGGATCACACATTTATATGGGTGATCCTGTAAGTTTTCTTCCCCTTTGTTGTGTTGTGGGAGGGTGACATTGCATGCCATTTCCTAAACTTTCAGATGAAAACTAGGTTCATGCGTTTCAATTTGGCTGCCTAACAACTTCAGGTGGAAGACAGAAATTCTAAACTGGTAACAGTATGCATCTCACATATGACACAGAAGTCTACTTCTGCAGGTTATGGGTGGTTTAAGAAACCTCTGAATTGGCATTTGCCTCCTGAATTAATAAGCCCATACATAGGTAAGGACCCTAAAAACACCCATCTAGATTAGAATTGATTAATCCTGTGGTGGGCTGCATGGAATTATGAGTTACATCTTATGTAGATTTTTCTTAAATATAATTTCATAAAGATCATCGGGTGCATTCTTTAATTAGTGATGATGGCTCATAACTTGACTATAGTGAAATTTTCTGCAAAAGTATTAACCCGCACTTGCAGAGAAGTAATTTTGTGAAGAAAACTAAGTTAAAGAATTGAGTAATAGTGAGAAACTGTGCTCAGAAAAATTCAATGTGCCAGATAGAATCAAGTGAAATACAGATTCCTTCAAGTATCTTAATTATTGACAGATTTTATACTCCTATATTCTGCATGTATTTCCAATTTCCTATTAAAGTACTTATTTTTACACTTTTGTAAATAAAATTAACTGTAAAAATCAAAGACTGATTGAAAGATTTGGTAACTATCTTATAAACATACCTCAAACCAAACCTGCAGTTTTGAACCATAGAATGGTTTAGGTTGGAAGGGACCTTAAAGATGATCCAGTTCCAACAACTGCTGTGGGCAGGGACACCTCCCACTGGATCAGACTGCTCAACACCCCATCCAACCTGACCTTGAACACCTCCAGGGATGGGGCAGCCACAGCTCCCCTGGGCAACCTGATCCCATGCCCCATCACACTCACAGGAAAACACTTCTTCCTAATATCTCATCTAAATTTCCCCTCTTTCTCCTTAAAAACCTTTACCCCTTGTCTTATTCCTATGATCTCTGACCAAGAACCCCTCCCCATCTTTTCTGGAGACCCTTTCAGTACTGGAAGCTGCTTTAAGGTGTTCCTAGAGCCTTCTGTTCTCCAGACTGAACAAGACTAACTCTCCCAGCCTGTCCTTACATGTGGTGTTCCAAGCCTCAGACTATCTCCATGGCTTCCTCTGGAGTAACCCTAACAACACATCCATTTCCTTCATGTGCTGAGGACTCCGGTACTGAATGCAGGACTCCAGGTGGGGTTTCATGAGAGTGGAGTAGATGGGGAGAATCACCTCCATCACTATACTGACAATACTTCTTTGGATGCAGTCCAAGATATGTTTTGATTTCTGGGCTGCAAGCACACATTACTGGCTCATTTTGAGCTTCTCATCCACAAAAACCTCCAAGTCATCTTTTCAGGGCTGCTCCAAATCCATTCTCTGCCCAGTCTGTATTTGTGCTTGGGATTGCTCTGACCCAGATGCAATCCCATTTAGCATTGAAAAACTCAGAAATAATTTGGTCCAATTTTATAGATGTTAGCTCTGTAATCATCTACTAAAAAAAACTGTGATTCAAATCCTAATAATATTATTTCTTTCCTGAACATAAATATTGAAAGTTAAATCCAATGAAGCACTGAAGACAGAGGAGTTTGTAACATATTAATGTGGAAAAAGAGTAAAATCAAGCATAAGAAATCATTTTGGATTGTTAAATATCTCATGTTCTATAAATACAACAAATAATTCCATAAAGATATTGATCACTTGCTAAAATGTCATTTAGATATCCTGTCACCTGTTTGCATGGCATTGTTGACATCATTTAAAAAACTATGCTCCACATGAATAATGGACATCACCATATTAACAGACCTTTTAATTTTTGGTTTATGCTTTCGATTCTCAGTGATCAATCCACTGAACATCACAAATTCTGTTTGGTACCTACCCTTTAATTTCCTACCCATCAATATTAAATAGTTAAAATAAGAGGTTGTTTTTGAGCGATTATTGTGACTGTAATGAGGCCTGACACTTGTGACACTTCAACCACGGAACCAACAGCAGTTCCATCACAACAAAGGACCTCCACATTGTAATGATCGGGAAAGTTGTGAGTTCGCAGCTTTGCACAGCAGGTGTGGCTGCACATCTTTGCACCCCTAAACACACATACTCATCCATTCTGACAGATTAGACAATGGCACAAAAAAACATCACTAGTGTTTAAACAAAGACTTCATCTCTAAAGAGACAAAGTTGTATGCTAAATGTGTTTCTGCTAGTAAATTTTCCGAATGGAAAACAATTTATATTTTATTAATGAAAAACAAATTGAGGCAGGGATGACAAATGCATTGGCTTTCTTTTTGACATTTTAAAAATGCGTACTCTCTTTCCTTTTAGTATTTACTTTCATATCATCCTGCAAATTATTTTGTTAATTAGTTGTATCTTGTGTATTCTTCACACAACAAATGCAAGGAAGCTAGGGGACCACACTAAGAGAGATTAAAAATCCATCAAGCAAGTGAAATATGATTTTACAGTCTTTAGTGTATAAATAGCTTCTTTTCTTCTTTAGCACTTATTTAGACAGAAACATAAATGTACTCGTTGGAGTCTTTAAAGTCCTCACTACCTTGGTGCCTGAAAAATTTATTTTTAAAGGAGGAAAAAATAGAAAATCTAATATTCTATTCAATTTAACAGAAACAAAGTATTAAAAAGAGAAGCCAGAGATGTGCATATTTACCACGAGGGAATGAACTGGGCATTAATGGGCTCTGAAGGCTTATTTGGAGACAGCTGCACTTATCGTGAATCAGGAAAGGGAACTAGCAGCCCTGGTGTGCTGTAGGTCAGTCACAAATGTCGACTTCAGAGAGCTATAAATCTCCAGCATTACTTCAGCAGCTGACTCTCAGAACACCCTTCTAGCGTTTTCCTATAATTTAAAGATTATGTAAGGTGTATAGTGAGAGTATTCGATGAAAATATTAATTTAGAGATAAATCCTGTAAATGCTCTAAAGCAGCAGCTTCTGCCGAGCAGGATCATCCTCTGGTACACTTCAAATAGGAATTGCTGCTAGTTTTGTCAACAGTAGGAGGTCATGGATGGCTGCCAAATAAAACAAGGCCTTTTTCAATAAAATGCTTTCAGTTCTAAGCAGTGACAAAATATCTTCTTTACCATTTTATTACTGATATTTAAACTTTGATATATTGTTTTAAACTGACAATTCCTTGACACAGAAAATGAGCTGGAGTGAAAACCAATTAATCACAGTTAACTCCTTCTGGCATGTCCAAAATTGTATTTTGTTGTTGCTTCTGAATGTTTTAAAGGCATTATCCAGGCTCACAGATTTCATATCCCACTGTGAAGCTGCTGGTTTTCAAAATCCGATATTTACATGTTGAAATTTAAAGCTTTTCTTAAAAGTGGCAAAACTTCTTAGCAAATTAACATTTTAATTCCTGTGAAATAGAAAGGTGGCTGTATTGTTTTAACTTCATCAGCATGAACAATAGGAGTAGACCTTTTCACTCTTGATAACAGAACCTTGTGGGTATGTATGAAGATTATTTGGTTTCTGTCTTGTTGGTAGGAAGCCTTCTTGTAAAATATCATGACAGAAGAAAGATGCAGGTGGAAGTTCCACTCCTTTTTGCAAGATTAAGTGAAATCAATGATAAGTGACATGTTTGCATGTAATAACATGCTAAATTCCATGAACTTCTAGTTCTGTATTCCAGGTTAAGCAGCAGCTTTGAGATAATTTTCCCTTCCCTCCTGGAATCAGTACTGACTTACTGCAATTTTCACTGATTTCAAAGGGAATGTTTGTACAGTAAGGAGCGGCTGAGAGAGCTGGCGTTGTTTATCCTAGAGAAGAGAAGGTTGAGAGGAGACCTCATTACTCTCTACAACTACCTGAGAGGAGGTTGTGGAGAGGAGGGAGCTAGGCTCTTCTCCAAAGGGACAGGGGACAGGACAAGAGGGAGTGGCCTCAAGCTCCACAGGGGGGAGATTTAGGATAGAGATTAGGAGGAAGTTTTTCACACAGAGGATCATTGGGCATTGGAATAGGCTGCCCAGGGAGGTGGTTGATTCACCTTCCCTGGAGGTGTTTAAGGCACAGGTAGATGAGATGCTGAGGGACGTGGTTTAGTGTTTGATAGGAATGGTTGGACTTGATGATCCGATGGGTCCCTTCCAACCTGGTTGTTCTGTGATTCTGTGATTCTGTTATTCTGTGATGGGTCTCTTCCAACCTGGTTGTTCTATGATTCTATGATTCTATGATTAGCAGCATGTATAAGAACTTATGTGCAATTCATTAACCTCCAGGAAATCTAATGGGTTAATGGGTCTGAGTTCTTTTTCTCCAAGTCCATAGAGAAAATGGAGGGACTGTTGTATTTCAAAATCACACATTCTGTTGAAATACTGCCCTGAAACTCTCCCACTGTAAGTGATCATATGGTTTACTAGAAATCTTGCATGGCTTAGTAGAAATCTATTTTCTTCTTCTAGAGGATGTGATTTATGCTGTAGCATCTTTGTAACTACTGTGGTTTCGGTATATGCAATTTTTGATGTGCTAATTCTCATCCTATGAACTGTTCTGAGAGGCCTCTCTTTTCTACCCAGAGTAAGTGAAACCGTCCCTATCCTTCCTCACTCTTACCCAAATTCTAGAAATTGCTCAGCTATCATAACCATGTTGAATTTCACTGCCTGAAGGATGAAGGCAAAATAGCTTTTCCCAGTCAATTAAAGAGGGGCAAAAAATTCTCACTGATACTGTTACTGTTACTGTTAAAGAAATTTATATAGGATATTTAAAGAAACATTCATAAAAACAGATTTCTTTCTTCTTAGAAATCTGTGGTTGTGCAATTTTTTGCAACATTCCAACTATTTCAAGAACTCTCTTTATGTGTATGACTAGTGTAACTGATAGTTTCCCCTACCTCATTCATGTAAGCCTTCAAACTTTTACAATAGGATAAACAAGGACTAGTTAGTGATGAGAGCTTCCATCAACACAGCATCTTAATTCATCCTGGGAGCATATTCACCTAATAAATAAGCAAAGCTGTAGTCCTTTGGGAGGTGAGGGGTTGGGAACAGTGAAAAAAAAATTTAGAAAGGCTATAATTATACAAAGAAAGATTACATCATAATATGTGACTATGTGACAGGTGGATTACAATTGAACAAACAACTTTAACTGTGATATGTTCTAACTTCTCCACAATGTTTTAGATGGATCTTCATTCAATATTTTAAGTTTGAAAATCCAGAAATTCTGTCTATGCTTGTGGTTTCAGAAGTCTTTATGTTTCTGTGACAGGAAAGGAAGCTTTAAAACCCACAGACTCATATCTTTCATTGACAAAGTAACAGACAATAAAAGTACATGATTACAGTCTAACCATACATACACATACCATACACATAACAAAAAGGGGTGCAACACTGCTGCAATACTTTTGCAGAGACTCTGTGCAATAGATACAAGGTTGTCCTCCTGCTTTTCACTGCCAAGATATCCCACCTCTTTCTTAACCCTGCTTTGTATTCTGGTCTCCAGTTTCCCTCTCCAGTTTCCAGCATCCTCTTTGGCTTGGGTTCTCCATCTGAGTACAACTCTCCCTTTAATCCCAAACAGTTTTTCCACCCAGCCTCAATTCATTCTCATATAATGTTGTTCCAGATATTCTTATTAGTCACAGTCCACTCCAATGTTTCCTTCCTTCAGTTCACATTTATGCATCTGCTTGTATTTTAAGCTGCTGTTTGTTGGCCTCTCACCCATCCCACCTCTGCCACTCCTCCTCTCCTGATGATCTCAGCATTTTCCCCCTCTCCAACCAAGTGATCTTCAACCCCACTGGCTCACAAGTTCCACCTTATGCTTCAAGGCATCAGTGCTTCTCAGAAAAAATATTGTCAGGCTACACTAAGAATACAAAATTTGCATCTGCTCCCCAACCTCATTATCTTTGTTCCTTTGACTAATTCTTTATATAAAATTATATCCTAATGCACAGCACCTGGAAAAATTCAGTTAAAATCGTTAAGTTTAGTAAAATTATAGGTAATGCAATTGCAGTAAAACTGTGGATAGTATTAGGTAATTTTAACCATAACCTGCATATTTGGCCAAGCTTGATGTAATAAGGAATGCAGTAAGTTGTGATTGTGTTTAAGAATACATAAACTAGGAAAAGATAAGGTACAGATTTAAAAAAAGTTAAATAAGTACATATTTTACACAAATAATATCATTACTTCATTTCTGTTATTGGATGTTTGCATCTATATAATCACAACAGATGTTGCCAACTCTGCAAAGACTAGAATTAATAATTATAAAATAAAATGTAACCGCCAACTCAGATATGCTTTAAAATTGTACCTTTAAATAGATATTTTGAGATAGAGAACTAAATCTCATAACTTTGCTGTTCAAATAATAGAGCTGTGTTGATAGTGTTTCAAAAAGTAAAACTAGGCTTCTCTTTGCACCCACAGCTCTCAAAATTCAGGGTTGAGAATCACTAAGGAAAGAAATTCTAGAAGATATTTCATAGAATTATAGAGATTGAGAGTCATGCAATGATTTGGGTTGGAAGGGACCTTGAAGATCATCCAGGTCCAACCCCCTGACTAGCGCAGGAAGACTTCTCACTAGACCGGGCTGTTCAAGGCCCCATCCAATTTGACCAAGAAAATAATTCAGGATTATCTTTAATTTTTTCTGGTTCAAAACAAGCAGAATATCCTACATAAAAGGCTCTAAAACAAAATTAAGCTAGAACTGCCTAACTTCAGGCATCAGAAATTTCCAGTTTAGTTTTAATACTGAGTCCTTGACAAAGAGCCAGGAGACAGGCTAAATATGGACAGAAACTGAGGTTATCAGGCTTTTCAGACTTTCATAGGTCCACCTGGTTGGTTTATTGCCTATGTTGCAAATGCACACTAGGATTTTCAAACGTTACTGAGGAGCCAACAGAAAACCTAGTGTGAACCTGAGAGCACATCCTGATGGAAGAGAATTGTCTGTTTCAGGATTTAAGGGCACAGATATGACTGGGTAGAGATGGTAGGTTTTATAAATCCATTCAATCTTCTGTTCTACTTTGAAACACTCCATCTTTGATGAATTGCCATTTTTGTCATGAAAACTCTCTTTATCAGAGAAGTCCAGATCGGCTGTAGTTGCAAAAGCTCTTCCCCTGCCTGAGCTCCTGATGTGCAGCTCTGCCACATGGGGTGCCAGTAGATCCTAATGGTGCCAGATCCACCAGTTTCATTTGTCTTTACCAGCTTGTACAGGGCAATGCTTTCATCTTTGTGTCGTCACTCTGCAGTTATCCATACTGAATACACTATTGTTAGGGTAATTCTGGTGTAGCTGCACAAATGAAGCTGTTCTTGCTAGTCCTCCCAGAGCACCAGGACCAGTGTTTGTCTGCCCTTGTCTGTCCTTTATTTACATGGCAAAAATGGCACTTTACCTCTACAAACCTGATCGCTTCAGTGGAGCATCTTCATGGTGCCCAGGCTCATTTTGTAAGTGCTTAGTGGATTCTAGTCACGGAAAATACGCCAACGCTCCAAAATATTATCATACCGAATAATAACAATAATAAATATTAAGTCCTGGGTGTTTGCATTAGACCTTATGCTTTTCCATTGGAGAGATTAGAAACTTGTTTAGGAAAATAAAACCAGTTGTTTAGTAAATACATCACTACATTAAAAAGGGCTATACAGAAGAAACAGCAAATGTGAGCAAGGGTGCTCCCTGTAATTGCCATTACACTTCAAAAGGAACGGGCTGGAAATTGCAATGAAGGTAGCCAGTAGTTTGTCTCTATAAGCCAGGGAAGAAAGAAACTAAAGACCATTGGGTAACACTTGGACCCCCCCAATCAGTTTTTTCAAACAATAAACAGAATGATTGAAAAATATAGACAATATACTAATGTTTTAATAAGAATTTCTAGTTATTTTTATACCACCCAAATCTTTTTGCTGCCCTCAAATTAATCAATAGATCTAAAGTTCATCACTATGTAATTCATGTGAGTTACATACACAACTTGGTTTTAGCTGACCAATTGAGTATTTTAATGAATTATTCAGAGCTTCAATGCTTCTGTATTCCATAATAAATTCCTGAAGATGACGATGAGGATGAAAATCTGTTAATTATGATGATGAATTATAGCATGCATAAAAAATTTCGCTCTTAATTGCAAAAAGGCCTAAATACTCCTATCTGAATTGCCCAAAGTAATACTGAACTATACTAGTAGTCTATTTTTAATTTCGTATCACAAGGGACCTTGAGACATATATCTCTGTATGTGTACGTATAACTCTTTGGGTTCTTTCTTTCATCCTTGTTGAAGAGAACTCAACAATTGTCCAGTTCCACCAGCAGCCCACTTATCTTTGTGAAAATTAGTCAAAATGGAATTAGCTTATGGAATTTTTTTAGCCTTATGGAAATCTGAAGACCACAGGCTAAACAGCTGTCCACTTGTGATGTATTTTCCATGGCATAAGGCATATCAGTGTTTGAAAACCTGATATATATGTTCAGTTTTCTTTATTTTTAAAACAGTTCTCTAAGACTTCTCCCTGAGGAAATGCAGATATGTAACATGATATAGAAGTGATGATATAGAAGTCTACTTTTCCAATCTTAGTTAGTACATCTTCATGAATCCTGAATAAAAGTTTTCATTTTTCTTTTCCATTAACTTAATTCAGCCACTTGTAGAGGGAGGAGGAAACTTGCTCTTCCCAGTGGGAACTTCCCATTTTTGAGTAGTCTAAGGTCGAGGTGTCACACCTACTCAGTCAGAAACCACACCTTCAGTAGTGTCTTTTCAGAAAAGTTATGTACTTCCACAGTTTCCATCCCTTCCTTGCATGTTACCACTAACATCTCTGCATGTTGCATTCTTAGCTCTATACATCTGAGAGGTGCAAAGATATAGCACTTCAGTTAATGACTTTCTGCACCATGCTAAAACCATAAAGGGATCTGTATCTAACAGAGAAGTGACCTCAGAAAGCTTTTATAGCCCTAGCTCATCCTGGTCCATGAGAAAAAAAGACATCTTCAAATGATCATGTCAGTGAAATGTGCCAACGGTAGCACTAAATCTGAGCCTATATCATCAATGGTATATCATATTCATGTGATAGGAACTGGATTTTTTTTGTCTACCAAGAGAGTTATCCTTCACTTCACAGGAATCAAGTATAACACATAGTTCTGTGCCACACTAAGACAATATTTTTTTTGTGAGTGACCCAGTGTGGTTGTTTCTAGTGTTCTATGCTTAACTTTCTATCCCTATTGCACCAATGGATCTCTTAGACAACTACTTTTATCACTAGGAATCAAAACTAACATAACATTTCCAGACTTAATGTCTCTGCAGATTTATCCAGAATACCAGGTATCACCACCCAAATGAGACCTAGAGCAAAGAAGATTTTGGATTCTACAGCCCTCAGCCAGGTAATCATTATCTGGAATTGTTCACTAGAAGATTTAAATTATTGACACTAGCTTACTGTGAACAATGAAGGAAGAACTTACAATCCAAATTTCACAGCAAGAATGCTGACAGAACACAAACAATTACTCTTTGGGCGGGTAAAATGTGAAACCAATGCATCTGATCACATTCATGTGGATTACCTGCATCAGAGCACATAAATGGAAAAAGAACTGAAAATAACCTGTTTGCCATTTCAGAGAGAGGTTCAATCACACTACAGATCATATACTTAGGGAGTTATGTCTTTCTCTCCCTGCTCTGAGAGATCTTTATCCATTTTTATATGTATGTACATGAGGATGATGTAAAATGTAGCAGTAGCTGAAAGAGAGTGAAAACAGGTAGATGTAAAGTCAATAAATAATGCAGAAATATAATAGCTAGTCCTAATTGGAAAAGTAAACATTTCTTCAAGAAAAACTACACTAATGGATGACAACTTTAAAAATAAATAAAAAAAATATTTTTAAAAAGTACACACATAGAAAATTGTTCTGCATGTTACTTTAGCAATAACCTGAAATAACTGACGACTAACATTTCATGTGATGTTACTACTCTACTATTTTCAGTCATTTCATAAAATGACTGGTTTCACAGTCTGACTAGAATGTAAATTTAGATCTCCATAATACACAGTTTTCCCTAGGTTCATTGTCTATTTTTTTTTATTTTTAATACAAAAATGATAGGGTACTTTTTCTCTATATACCAAGATAGTTATGTGATTTTCAAGCATATGTTGATATCAGTTATTCATAGCTGTTGTGTCTGCAGTATTTTAAGTAAATTTACTACCATTGCTGGGAGAAAGTGCAAAAAGTCTTTTTATTTATCGATACAGAGATAAGAAGATTAAGGAGAAGGAGCCCGTGAAGTTCCTCCAGGGTTTTATCATTAAGTGTGAACAATGCTAGCATCTACTGGATAAGCCATAACTTTAAGTATTGGTATTGTAAATTCCATTAAGCATCTCTTACTACTTGTAACAAAACATTATCCAGTCGGATGAGCTGTTACTTGAGACTGTAGGAATAACATTGTAGCTATGTACCTTGCCTTTATATCTGGTTTTCTACCTCATAAAATCATAGTTTTTTAAACAATGTTCATAGTTGGTTATTCAAGATTTTGTCTTTAAAGAGTGCATCATCCAAAATAGTCTATTACAGAGTTATTTGAAAGGTTTGAAACTATTTCAATTAGAACGTGCCTTGTGTCATCCCTACTGTTCTCCAGCTCCACCACTGGTGTTGGCAAAGCAGGCATAGTATCAAGGTGTTGAGCTGAAAAGTTTACCAGAGCTGAGCTGTGTCTACCACTTGCATTTAGATGGTATTTATAAAGGCATATCTCTGATATTTCTTGTTTAGCACAACTTATAATTTACTAGCTTTACGCCAGCAAGAATGTAAACCTTTTCTACAAAACACTTCGCTGAAGCAATGCTTTACTGAAGCACTTCCCTGATAGCAGAGAGACTTCTGAGACAGAGTGGCCATGGCTGGAGCAGCAAAGACTTAACTAGAAGCACTTAGAATCATAGAATCATAGAATCACCAGGTTGGAAGAGACCCATCAGATCATCGAGTCCAAACATTCCTATCAAACACTAAACCATGTCCCTCAGGACCTCGTCTACCTGTGCCCTAAACACCTCCATGGAAGGTGAATCAACTACCTCCCTGGGCAGCCTATTCCAATGCCCTTTTTTTTCCTTGAAAAAAATTTCCCTAATGTCTAGCCTAAATCTCCCCTGGTGGAGCTCGAGGCCATTCCCTCTCGTCCTGTCCCCTGTCACTTGGGAGAAGAGCCCAGATCCCTCCTCTCTACAGCCTCCTTTCAGGTAGTTGTAGAGAGTAATGAGGTCTCCTTATGGGGCTAAACAACCCCAGCTCTCTCAGTTGTTCCTCATAAGGCCTGCTCTCCAGACCCTTCACCAGCTGGAGTACGGAGGGAGAATAACCTCCCTGGACCTGCTGGTCACACCATTTCTGATACAAGCCAGGATGTCATTGGCCTTCTTGGCCACCTGGGCACACTGCTGGCTCATGTTCCAGCTGTCAACCAACACCCCCAGGTCCCTCTCCTCCAGGCAGCTTTCTAGACAGACTTCTCCTAGTCTGTAGCACTGCACAGAGTTGTTGTGCCCTAAGTGCAGGACCCGGCATTTGGTTGTGTTAAACCTCATGCCGTTGGACTCTGCCCAGCAGTCCAACCTGTTTAGATCCCTTTGTAGTTCCTCCCTACCCTCCAGCAGATCGACATTTCCATCCAGCTTTGTGTCATCTGCAAACTTGCTAAGGGTACGCTCAATGCCTTCATCCAGGTCATTGATCAAGACATTGAATAGGGCTGGACCCAGCACTGAGCCTTGGGGAGCACCACTTGTAACTGGCCTCCAACTGGGTTTAACACCATTTCCCACCACTCTCTGGGCCCGGCCATCCAACTAGTTTTCCACCCAGGAAAGTGTGCGCCTGTCCAGGCCACAGGCTGACAGTTTCCATAGCAGAATGCTGTGAGAACCTGTGTCAAAGTCTTTACTGAAGTCCAGGAAGACCACATCCACAGCCTTTCTCTCATCCAGCAGCCAAGTCACTTTGTCATAGAAAGTGATCAGGTTAGTTTGGCAAGACCTGCCTTTTGTGAACCCATGTTGACTGGGCCTGATCACCCGTTTCTCTTGCATGTGCTTCATGATAGCACTCAAGATCACCTGTTCCATGACTTTCCCTGGCACTGAGGTCAGACTGACAGGTCTGTAGTTCTCTGGATCCTCCCTGAGACCCTTCTTGTAGATGCATACAACATCAACCTCCAGTCCAGTGGAACCTCCCCAGTCTTCCAGGACTGTTGGAAGATGATGGAAAGGGGTTTGGCCAGCACATCTGCAAGCTCCTTCAACACTCTTGGGTGAATCCCATCTGGCCCCATAGACTTGTGGATGTCTAGTTGGGTAAGCAAGGCTCTGACCATCTCCTCTTGGACCACGAGAGCCTCATTTTGCTCCTCTAGTTCTAGGGTTTGTACGCAGAGGGAACAACTTGCTTTACAATTGAAGAATCAGGCAAAGAAGCCATTAAAGCACCTCAGCCTTTTCCTCATGCCCTGTCACTGTTGTTCCTTCTGTGTCTAACAGGGACTGTATGGTCTCCCTTGTCCTCCCTTTATTATTTATACACTTACAGAAAGATTTTTTGTTATCTTTCACAGACTTTGCCAACCTGACTTCTAGTTGAACCTTAGCCCCTCTGATTTTTTCTCTACACAACCTCGCTTCCCTCCTTAGGACAGATGAGTTCAAATGGGTAGCAGGGGAAAACTGCAGCATACTCTTGGTCTCAGTGTCCTGCTGCAGCAGTATCTAATTCACAAATCTGAAAAATAAGGCTGTTATATTCCATGTGGGAGAACACCAAGCCAGTAGATGTAACATGTCTTGCCTTTGATTGTATTGAATTTTCTTTGAGGACAAGGATCCTAGTGGCTGTAGGAAGGGCTAATCTGCTCATATAAATCTGATTAAAGAGTTTCAAACCCATATGGAAAATTTTTTGGTATCTGTGACCTCTACATATCATGTGAGGTGAGATTTTTATTGTCACTATTTGTAGACAGGACTTTAGTCACAAGGTTGCTTTGATGTTTTCAGTAGATTACAAAAAACATATGAGGGAAGGAGCCACGGCAGCTTCAAATCATGGGATTGCTTTGCAAACAATAAACTACAAAGATTGCTTGTAACAAAGTATACAGTAGTGTTTGCAAAATCAGATTCAGACTGTTATTCAGATATCCAAGAGGATTTCAGTGGCTTTTTGAGGGGAAGTTATCTTACTTGTTTAGAGATAATGTAATTTCATAAATAGCCTGCTTATTAGTATCTTAAATTATTAATTTGTTTTGAAAAAGAGGAGAGTGGATAAAATATAATGTCCCTATACATTTATGTGATACAGAATTTGCAATAACCTCAGTGTTATGATACACTTTCCCAGTCTAATTCATGATCAATACAGCAATTACAGTAGTTGGAGGACTGGTGCTCACATAGAAAGTTGTTTTATCTTTTCCTCCATGACTTGTATACTTTTAAGTTCCTGTCTTCAGTGGTACTGATATAGTTATCTTTTAAGCAATATACAGTAAACAAACTGTAATATATTATGTACTGTCTACATCCACACATGTTCATGACAAAATAACTTAGAACAACCCAGAAAATGTAGATTTGTAAAGAAAACAGTTTCTAAACCAAATCAATGTCCTGTATTTTTCAGTTTCTTCAAAGTTTTCTAATTTAGGATAGTCAGGGAGGTTCTTTACATAGTGCTGAGGTTTTTTGAGGGCCGTTGCACAAACTTCAGAGAGTATCATGCCTCTCAGATATGCCTTTCAAAGGATATAGAGAATAGAGATACCTAAAATCCATATTTTGATACCTTTTGAATAACAGAGAGGAGGAAATCTACATGAATTGACTACTTAGAAGATCAAATACATGTTAGGTATAGACACACACAAATTGTTAGAAGAGTTTGTGGTAAGCTAGATATGATAAGCTCTTGGTCTGGGAAAAAGACTGGAAGACCCAGTAGGATAATGAGGTTGTCATCAGCTCTAGTGTGGACATAGAAGAGATTTTCTTCTGTCTGTTTGTTATGAACTTGTGTTTAACCTGTCCAGATTCTAGACATGCTCTTTCTGGTGAGATTTCATGACTTGTCACTTTCAGTATATGAGGTCAAATAAGATATACCTTTACTTTTTAGGTGGCAAATTTACTAAGGCCTCTCATCCTATGTGTGCAGTACAGCTTTATTTTTCTGCCTAAGCATGTGAAAAGCTCTATAATGAATTTGATAATAAAATTAAATGAATTTGAAGATGAATTTAAGAATAAAATTTAATGAGTTTGAAATCTCTCTGCCTTAGAGTGACCCAAAGATGGTAATTTCTATCTAGTCAAGAGTAAACATAGATGGGGATTTTTCTGACTTATGAGTTTAATTTAAAAAATTTCCACTTGCCAAAACCAAACATCTGAGGAATAGTAGGGAGGAGAAAGGAAGAACACAGCTAGATGGACATGAAAAAATATCTCAGCCTCCTAGCACATTTTATGATCAAAACCAGGATCATAGACCTGTGGTCACTTTATTCACTTGGCAATAATACAATTGGGACATAAATTGAAACTCATTCCTGAGTGATTCAAAGTGGATCTGGGTCTTAATCTCATCAGCTGGAGCTGTTCCATTTTGCAGAAATAAATAATTATGGAATTTAGGTTTATCACCCTCTCCCTGAGCTTGTGCTTATGTCAAGTATTCAGCCTGCCACCACACAATTAATTATTTCAACAAAGGAATAAAGCACTGGATTGTGAAACCTGGCAGTACAAGAACAAAACACGAATCATATGTTCCCTATGTGAATGCTTGAGCCCACTGAGCTGTCTGTTATCCTGGACTCAGTTCCTTTTTCACTTCCCTTTCTTTTTTTTTTCTGGAAGAAAGAAACAAGGAAATTTTGCAAAGCCTGCCTTTTATGCTGGTGTGCAATGAAAATTTGAAGAAAAGTTTATAGACCTGTGTCAGACAGGAAAATAATTTATTGTCTCATCTACATTTTTAAAGTTAGATAAGAATACCCCAGAGATATTTTACTCCTAGGCTACTTTATTTACAGTGAGTGATTCCATATATATCTTTGTAGGTAACAATTTAGCAGGCATTAGCTAAGTTGTATGTTCCTGAATTTCCTTTCATGTAAATCAATGTGGCAGAAAATTAAGGTGACTGAGACTTTATGGAGATGAAGATCACGTCTGGTATTTTTCTAACAGAAACAAATTATAAGCATAACCAATTTAAAACAAAGACTTTAATCTGAAATGCAGAAAGAGATTTTCATACATGCTTAAACTCTTGCCTGAATTATGAGTCTTTTGTATCCATCATGTTCTTCTGCTCTCTCCTTTTATTTGCACCTTTTCTTGCATGACCATTTTCTTTGTTCCTTACTAGCTCAGTTGACAGTCCTGGTTGATTCTCTGGTGGGCAAGTGACTAAAAATAAACTCTCATTCCTGCCAATAGCCATTTTGATGCTTTTCATTCATTTCAGGGCAGCATTACTTTGTGAAAGGAGAAGCCAAGGGCTAACTACAGTCCCAGACAAAGTCAAACATCCTTGAGATACTATAGAGGTACCAAACTATGAGATCTCCTTCTTGAAGATAACAAGAAAGAAACACAGGTAACAGAAGCCTATAAGGAGGAAGGATTAGAAGACCTGTCCAGCGGTATGCATACTTTTGTAAAGTATTATACAATTAGGTTTCTGGCTTTAACTATGTGCAGCAAAATGACATGGCAGGGGGTTTCTGCTGATGAAGCTGGTGCTGTGTGCATTCATTACTGCAATACTGAAATGTTATAGTGGTTTGGGCAAACACTATCATGTAGTCACGTAACATTATCATGTAATGCCTACTTTGTTTTCACAGGTCATTACCTGATATAAAGGTCATGGGATACAGTACAAAAAAAAGTCATATATAGAACCATGTGGAAATGAATGAAGGTTTTATACACCTAATCCTAGAGGTCCTTGTAGGACAATATAATTTGATTTTCATGTATTGATCTGAAACTTAGCAATGTTCTTAATTTTGAGAGTTGGTTTTGTTAAATGCACAGTCTTTTGCTCATTTAATTAAAACTATAGATAAAGAATAAAAAATGAAGTTGAATTTTGTTATGAACCTCCAACAGGTGTTTGCTTCAAACTACACATATGTGCTATTTTACTCCTCTGACATTTTAATGCATAGTCTGTTAGTGTTACAAATATAATGTGACTGTGCCTCTTGTAGGATTTTGTATGTGTGTGAGTTTATGATAATTATTTTCTAGCAATTGCTAGAACTTGTGAGGCTTCACACCTTAAAACAGACCTTTTTTTTTAAAGTAAAGTCCATAATTCAATTTTCTTTTAATAAAAGAAGAAACTTCACATTTTTAAACAAGAGTTGAGTTTCTGATATAGCTAAAACCCCAGAACCCACCAGAGCTGTTGAATGTAGCCAAGAAAGAGTTAAAATTAGTGAAAATATTTTTTTTAATTCCTCTACATATTAGCTCACCCTGAGGAAACTCTAGAGATCTGTCTAAATCTAACTGACATGAGTGTGTTTTACAGCTAGACTAACTTTGTGACTTTGAAAAGTGTTTCTTCACATTGCTTTTATATGACACCAATTATACTGTGCACTGGAGGTGACTGTGAAACACATTTTGTTGGTTAAAAATATTGCATTAAATGGTTGTCTTCCATACAATTTTCAAATAGGAATCAATCAAGGCTTGTGTGGTGATGTGCAAATTTTCAGTCAATTTGAACTGATTTGGCTCTTCAGAAGGTTAAGGTAGTTTAATGGTTGAAAGCACATTGCTGTGCAGCAAGCTGCAAAAGTCAAAGGGTTAGAGGATTAGGATTTCATTTCCTTTTAGCTATGTCTGTTTTCTGTCCAAACTACTTCTTGTTCCCATTTAACCCATGCTTTTAAAGACAAAAGGGGTTGAGAACTTGTGGGCCTCAGGCTTCATTATAACAAGCCGTCTCTAGCACTTTGGTGCATAATTTGTCATAAATGTCATAGGTCAGGAAATGTTAGAAACCTACAGCCAGCAGATGGTCATTATGACAGCAGTTAGGTTTCAGAAGCAAAAGATGCTTTGTGATATTTACTCCAGTGTGTGAATGTTACACCTCTGTAGAATATTTTCAAGTTCACTCTTAAAATGAACTCATCCTTTTTATCACTCACTCCTTAACTAAAGCTCACAAAAGCCCCCAAGCCAAGTCCTCTTCCCACTGCACATGGACTTCTGTGAGGTTCCTTCCAGCACTGAAACATACCTGTTTCATTTACTAAGAATTTTTCCATTCGTTTACAAAGACTAGTAATTGTCCAGAATTACTAGCCATAGACAAACTTCTCAGTGTACAGTTAAGTTAGGAAGAAATTCTTTCTCATTCTCATGCTACTTTTCTGCCCTGATATCGTTTTCAAATTATACTGGCAACAGAAGTTTCACATAATCACAAAATAAGCTTTACTTGGCAACATATTCTTTCCAGTTGAACAGGAACAAGAAATCCGTACTATTTTGTTTCACATGATACCACCTGACCTAAGAACCTTCCACAGGATACAAGCTCCATTACGGCAGCAGATACACAATATTTAAGGTTTTAAAGAGGAGGAGGACGATGCTAGGAGCAATCTCAACCCCAAAAAGACTGCAGCCCAAAGTGGTAGGAAAAAAAAGATAAAATTGAATATGCACTGTTAACTCTGCTCGGGAATGTATGGGAATTGTTTTAAAGAAAAAGAAAGAGCAATCTGTTCCTTCAAGAGAACAGGTTGAGTAGTTGGCTGATCTCTTATAAGCCTTATGACAAATATTGATCTTTAGAAGAGAGTAAGGTGTTCTTTTTTTTCACAAATCAGTTCTATGAAAGCATTTTGTGCATAATGGTTGTAGGTACAGACAAGTGCTGGAATATAAGTGTAAACTTGTGTGTGCTAAGATGACGGGCAGGAAAATGGGTTTAATATTGCTCCAAAGTGAAGAAGGTGGATGAGCAAAAGGTAAGAGACAAGCATCTTGTTCCAAAATAACTAGTTAAGTTAAAAGGTTCTGATATATTTAGTAAAAAGCAGCTATATTCTGCAGTTAGGCTTGAAGCATCATTCAAGAGGTAATCACTCATAATGAGAAAATTAATTTTCTTGATAGTCACTAAAAATCTTGTTTTATTATGTCTCATCCAAGTCACTTAGTAGAACTTTGCAAAGTTCCCTAACAGAAATGCTTTATACGTGTGAACATGCACAACAGTAACAGTAGCTGGGATTTGAAGGCAAAGCCTGGTTTCCACAGAAATAAGGCTATGTCACCCATCTGTCTGTCTGTTATTTCTCCTTTAGTAGTTTTTGACCAGTTGGCCAGTTTCAACAGGTTTCAGAGAAATTTCACACATTCACAAAAGATTTAAAAAAACTCGGTTCCTGCAGGTTTTCTGAAAATTGGTGACAAGATTATCAGTTAGTAGGGGTATCAGACCACAGCTGCCAAGTCAGTGTACATGTGCAGGATCAGTGTTCTCATTGCTTAAAACCCACCACAACATCATTGTTGCCACACTGGTAGGTAGGTGAGAATGGGCTCCTAAAGTTATCATCTCACTATGTGAAGAGGAGATTAGCAGGGATAATTACTGTAGTAGAGGAACCCATCAGGCTCCATGATCAATTAGTACAACTGCAAACAGGGTAATTTGTCTTCTCTTTGCAATGGTAAGAGTTACAGAACAAGCAACTGCAACGAAAGTGCTTGCTTCATCTTCAAAGCTCAGAACCACTTGTCCCCAAAACTTCATTCTTTGCACTTAGTTAATGCTTGTTCTGAGAGATAAGGGTTTTCTTCAGTGTTTAACTTTTGAGGGGCTGAACTTGTGGTTCTAGGTACCTTTAGTGTTTCTCAGTTTTGTACAGAGAGACACCAGTTTCCAGCTTGTGAACCTTGCAGCTAGTTGTATCTTCTTGTTTCACCTTCCAAAATGAAAAGTCAAATATATGGGATACCCTGAGTACTGTGTGAAGGTCACAGCAGTCTTGTAAGGCCATCATTCCTCCAGGGTCACCATAAATGAAATATGTAATTTCTAATTCTCAAAGGTTCCAGATTAGAGAGATGCAAACTTCGAGCAACCTGAATTCTAATTTATGCTCTTGCAAGGTAGTAGCCTCCAGAGTGCTGATGACCCCAATAGCTGTCTCTATGTGAGTGGACTACAATTCTTATCAGTGATTACAACAGATTTGATCAGCGAAGAACTTTATTTAAACACTTTGCAATTAAAGACTGTCTCAGTGATCGATAAGTATTGGATTCAGCTCCCTCCCAAATCATTTATCTCTGGATTTTGCAGGTCCTGATAGCAAAAGGAAAGAAATTTTGGCAAATAAGACAAAAACATCACAGGTAGTACTAGACTTCACATGGAGGATGATTGTTTTACTGTAGTTTGATTAAAAGTAGGCAATAGTCAAGAATGTTCTAAAATTCATACAACAGGATATGAGAAACAGTTCAAACACTTAAAAAAATGTAATAGGCCATTCTAGATTTTAACTCAATGACTACTATCAATAGTAGTCTTACTTTAGGTATAGCAGAGGCTATAGCTTTCACACAGCAAACTTTTCTTTCTGTAGACTTACTTAACTTCTGTAAGGATGTTTTGTTTAGCTTGACATTAATATACTGTATTGAATAAATTTTTATATACCCTTCTTTTGTGTTACTATGTATAGTATTCCTTGATATTTATATCCAAAAGAAAACTAATGAAATGTGTTTTAAAACAAATGTGTAGCATAACCCTTTTCAACTTTTTATAACCAATAAGTATGTATAGAATACCTTCTATTGGTTACCATGTGTTGATGTTTGTCTTTCTTGCAGTTCTTGTTTAGTAATTTTGAGAGTGGACATAAGGTTAAAACTTGAAAACATAATCTCAGTGCCAAAAACTGCTCCTGAGTTTCCTAAGGGAAGAGAAGGTCAACAAAAACTTAGAATAAGACTTGTTCAAAGCGTATTTAAAATCAAGAAGCAGTAAGTGAGCAACATTTAAACACATTATTGCAACCACTGCAGAATGCAGACAAAGCGATCATTTAACTTTCTTGATAGCTATTTCAATGGAATAAAGACATTACTAGACGAAGATGTAAATGTTTGCATAGATGTAGGGGAAGTGGTTATTAGCACTTTTCTATGAATGCATGAAACAAAGCAGTTTACTCTCTGGGACTAAAAATGCCATTCCACAACACCCAGCACTTTGCACTGTTTGTAGTATGCTTCAGACACCAATGCTTCCAGCATATGACCATTTGATCACACCAAACCACAGAGGAGAAACTGTTAAACCTCCTGATTACACAGCAAATCCACATCTCTCTATGCTATACACTGAGTGATCACATGAGTGATTCTGCTTACAAGTACAGAGCTGTGTTCTGATCTCACAGGGTAGTTATTGCATTCTTTCTCCAGGTCCAGCTGCTGTACAGAGAGAGGGAGAGTATTTATTGACTTATTCAAACCCTAATGAAACCACTTGGGAACTTTCGGTTTCCTACAACAAGTATTAGATTAGACCCTTACATTAGGGAGGTACAAGCAAAAAGAAATGTTTAAAAGTGAAGCCTTTTTTGAACTGAAAATTTCCCAAAAACCTTTTGACCAGTCTCCTATTTTCTTAAGGACTGGTTTTGAGCTACAAGATTTATCTCAGTGTTTTGAGACTACTATCGTAAAAGGGAACGTGTGTTAACAAAAATACTGTTCTTGCCCTCACCATGGTAATAAGAAAGTCAGTAATCTAAACTATACCTTGGCACCTGGGAAAACAGAAATCACTGTGACAGGGGAGCCAGAGTCAGTAAGCAGTTTTAAAATGCAAAGTGAAGTTTCTCCATGAGATCTGTGTAGGAGTTTGCTATATCTATTACACTGTATGTTTTCCTTGGTTTAATTATCTGTATTGATAATATGCAATGGTATAATATTTAAAATAAAAATAATATTTAAAATAAAAAATATTTAAAAATAAAAAGGAGTTTTAAACAAATAATTTAAGCTTAAGGTTATGCAATCAAGGAGACATTATAGGTATGCACCATACTAAAATGTCTGCATAAATCCTGAAGGTGTATAGATAGAGTATAAAATGATGTAACAGAAGTTATTTCTGCTATTATTTCCAAGCCTTATTTCATATCATTTAGTGACAGGACGGTAACATGCTATGCACCAGGTTCAGCTGTACTTCTTTGCCAAAACTGTTCCAAACAGAGCCAAGTAGTTAATAGTAATCAGCTGCACTCTAAACCTCACTTTTCTTTGCCATTTGTATGTTCCCTGTTTCTATTTTATGCACATCAGATGACACTAAATTTATAATAAAAACCAATTTTGCAGAAACCTAAACAAAAAGAAAGAAAAGATTTCTAACCATCCAGGTAGGAAATCTGAAACTGTATTTCTGAAGCTTTGTAAGCACCACAAAAAGCTCTTGGAGAGCTATTTTTGCTCAGCCACTTCTGGGTGGCAGAGCATCAACAGAACAGCTTCAGAAGCGGTGTTCTGCAACCTAACAAGCAATTAGTACAGTCCATAAAATAAAATGTAAAAGAAAATTTAAAAAGGGGGGGGGAGGAGAGAAGAAATAAAATAAAAAAATAAAAAAAAAAAAAAAAGAAGAAGAAAAAACTAGGCCTTGAAAGTGGAGGTGGCCACTAATTATTAAAATGGGGTCATAAATAGCTATAAATATTTAAGCTTTATAGTTCGATTTGTTTGTGGAGGTAGCTATTAGCCCGCTGGTGAGATAGTAAATTCCTGCCTAGTACAATGCAGCACTACAGGCAGCTCCAGTGTGCACGGAGACAAAGAGCCCCAGGCAGCTCCACCCTCGCCCATTCTGCTCTCCGACAACACCCCTTGTTCACAAAGCCCCTTTCAATTATAGTCTTTGTTGCTAATGTTTACTTTTTTCATTCAAATCTCCCCTTCCCTCTTCCAGGCAACCAGCTCGCTGGAAGCCTGCACGGGGAGGTAGAGAAAGAGAAAAATGAAATCCAGCACATGCATACCATGATAAAAAACTGCAGCAAACCGAGCCAAAAAATGTACCGGCCCCTGTCCTCCAAGGAGCGGGTGCAAAGAAAGCCCAATATTTTGTTTTGCAGAGCTTGTAGTTCTCCTTTCCTTTTTATCCGAAACTGCCTCCCCACCTCTCACTGAGGGTGCAGGCTGGATGCTCCATGACAAGAGAGCTCCCTTTAATAGAGCTGCTTTAATTTGTTCAGTGAATATCTTTGCACTTGTATGTCTCTCTCTCTCTCTCTCTCTCTCTTTTTTTTTTTTATTAGATGGTAAAAATGGTAATTTATTGAACTTTTCTTTCTTAGACCAAGATGCCACAAATAAATATCCATTGCATGATCTATCCAGAGTTTTCCTCGGTGCTTTCTGCTTTTTGCCTTTGTGATTTTATTTTTTTTTTACCCTTATCATGTGGGGATTTTTACTTCTAGGCACGGAGTTGGGTTTTTTCGGGGTTTGTGTTTTGGGGTGCTTATTTTGGTTTTTTTTTTTTTAGCAAAAGCAGTTATTTGCTTTCATGTCTGAAGTGCACTGTAAAGTGCATTTTGGAATATATTAGAAAATGTGGCAATCCTGCCTATACTTGACAAAATGCAACAAAAGGATAACGCTGCAAAACATTTTCATATAAGGGTGTTAAAGTACAGGTCTACAACTCTGTAAGGCAGAATCCAAAACAAATACAAAACAGTGGCTAAAAACACTTTTTTCCCCTCAATCATTGTGTTAGATTAATTAAGACCAAAAAATGAATACTTTGATAGGAAGGTGGCAGCTGTCACTCTAGCATCTGTACAACTTGCATTTCTGGAAACAGATTCTTCTGTGCTGTCTACTCCACAGATAGATGCATGTCAACAAATTTGATGTTATAGACTGATTTCTATTCCATTCCAAAAGAGTGCACATATATATACATATGTGTATGTGTATATAGATATATGAATTGAATTTAAAGGATTGTTACATTGCCTTCTATGTATCCAGCATATATTTACAAGTGCAATGAACTTTAGTGACTCCAGACAATGTTTAATTAAGATGTTACTATTTTTCCTAGAACTTTTTTTTAATCATCAATCTAGATAGTGATGTCCTTTCTTTTCTTCCATCTTGAAATTGACGTCACTTATTATTAACCGAAATAATAATAATCCAGGTCAGTCACGCAGACATGCAAGCCCGTGTACTCTCAATGAGGAACATCTGTATTCACGCTCTTTCAGGCCTTAAAAAGAGGTCATAAATCCAACCCCCAGTAAATGAAAAAGGTTTCACAGATGACTTAATTTGCAGTGGGAAGCCGAGTTCCCTGTAGCCTCCCTGTTTCTCAGCCCACGACCTTCAGCACTGTCCACCTGCTGGAAGCCATGTTTGATATCCAGGCTGGGGAGATGCCTCTCAGCAGCAAAATGGTGTCATTGGCAAGACAGAAGGAATTTCTCCTTCTCTGTCATCATTAAGGGGGTTCCCCCTATGTCGAGGGGAAAGAATAGTGTGATTTAATGTCCTCTAGAGAGTGGCAAAATCAAAAAAAAATACAACTTAAAAAAAAAAAGGCTGGAAGCTTGGCCATCCATTGCGATCCTTGTACAAGTTGGCTGGCCCAGAAAGAAAGAGATTAAGGCCCTTTAAAGGGGAGAAATGTAAAAAAAAGGAGCACTTTTATCATTTAGCAGCATAAAATAAGGGGGTCCATTGTGTAGATGATTGCTAAAGGTCTAAGCCCTCCTACCCCCTGGGTGAGTGGCTCCCAATAAACCTTATTCCTGTGCTGGAATAAGGACCGTCTCTCATTTAGAAGCAAATAGGAGATTATTGGTTTGTTTCTTCATCTTTTTTTTCCACACCTACTGAAAAGTGGCCTGTAGGGAGATTATACTCTAGTGAAAGTTGCTGCTAATTAAAACAAGTAATTAGTGTTCCTCCAGGCTTTGCGGTTTCACTCACTTTTGCCCGCCAGACAACATTAGTTTAAAAGCAATCCAATTTCTAGCAATAACAGACTGTAAAAAAGTCATTTAACAAGTATATAAGTGTAAGGTTACAGTTCAGGCTTTGATTTATCTCTTCTGGGCTATTTAGAAAGCCATAGCAAAGTTGACGGGTATGGGGGGGGAGTTGAAATATTTTTTCCTTCACATTTTGTTTTGGAGAGATTTTTTTGAATAGTCATGCCACTGCATTTGCAAAGACAAGACAGAGCTTCAGGAGAAAGCTTTCCAAACCACATTAAAAAACAGAATTGAATTTAATGCAGTTTTCTGAGAGAACCCTCACTTAGCATTTTGTAAACAGGTCATTTCATTAAGTCCTTTTGTTTCCGCTCTTGCTTCTACTAAATGAGGACTTTTTATTGACTCTGGCTTTCTCCGGATGAATAGGAGTTTAACGTATTATTGCTTTGTCTTGGTACAGGCAAAAGTGATTGTATGTGCATGTTGTTGTTCTACAAGAAACTTAAGGAGATTAGTAGAAAGTTTCAAATAAGATGGTACATTGACTGGCAAAAAACCGTATTGGAACATCACTTACGTCTTTGGTCGGTTTCCAGTGTTCCTGTCATTCCAAATCTACCAGCTGCTGAACATGTGGATCATTATATTTGATGCTGATATGTGTGGTAATATACTTCCTCTTAGGATATTTTGGCTTGATGTAAACACTCGTAGAGGTCCATATTTTTGCACAAGTGACTGAATATATGGATAATGTATAAAGTGCAAATCAAGGACTATAACAGTAAATGCAGGTGGTTTCTTCCTAGAAAAAGAAAGCATTGTTTCCTGAGTTCAACCAGTGGACACAGATTTTCTTTTCAGTTTGGCTTATCTGGTGTTTCTGTTGATAAATGAACCAGAAAAAGGAAAATATGATTTTTGATAAGTTAGAAAAACATTTTACACTGATAAACAGAATAAGATTGCATAGTAGTCACACTGAAATGGCTATAATTCAACACTAAAGTGTCATTTTAAATGGGATTTTTTCTTTTCAGTCATATACTAACAGACAAGTTTGTACAGCTGAACTGCTTTTCATGTAATGTTAATTGTAAATACACAAAACATACTGGCTTTGATCACAAGCAGAAAAGGTGAAAATATCCATCAGTTGCCTTTTTCCTTACTGCTAAAAGTTTAATAATTCAGTTTGACAAGCTTTATCCATCAGAGTCTCTTTATGTAAGTCCTAATAAAATACCCATCGTATTAAATAACAACGAATTTAAAGAACAGTTCAGATCTTGCTGGATATTAGGACTTTTTACACTTTAAGTATGTTGGTACTTTTTTTTTTAATCTTATGATTTCAGTTGATGTTTTCTTCTATAATACTAAACTTATTGAACAAAACCAGTTTATTTTATATTTATTTTACTGATAATGATCGGAACAAATCTCCATTTCTAAAGAATAGTAATAATTAGTGCAAGGTCCTTGTTCTCTCAGTCCTGTGATTTCTTTTACAAAATTATTTTTTGCATACCTTGTAGTAGTTTTAGTGGAGGTATGGTGAGACTGAGAATCTGTTTATAAGTGGGTGTTCTTTTGGGTCACCTTCGATTATCAGTTTGCATAGTAAAAATCTCCTTTTTAAAACACATTGACCAGCATTGTGTGATATCTATTTCTTAAGTTTAGAATACATTTGTGACCTGTGCATATATGTATTTTTCCTCATGTACACATATTTCCCTTTCAGTTACAGCATTTAAGCTGCAATTTTTCTTGGTACCAGCGTGCATGAAGCACAGCAATATCAGAACAGATCATGGGGCACCAGAGGGCAGAACCTGCTGTGACTTGCATAGACATAGTAAAACTCTTACAGATTGCACGAAAGCATTGCACAGTATAACAGCTCTAATTTTATGTACTAAGCCATATTTGCACAGCAATTCCATTACAATACAAAAGTCAATCTTCTGAAGTAATTTAGGCATGGCAACTGTATTAATGTTGACTCCAAGAAAAGGAGAAAAATTTTCTTATGCAATCCAGTTTCAGTGCCCAGATTTCTTCTGCAAGTGATCTTAATAGATATTTGATTTGAATTTAAATGTAAAATGACCTTAAGATTCACCTGTACCTTAAGTTTCTGTTTCTTGTGCAGTTACGTTTATTTCAAGTTACAGGATTTTCACTTATGTTGACTTCAGTATGAATTATGTATTTATAAATTTTTCTCCTTATAACACTTCTTAGAGTAATTTTCAGTGTATTAACAGTATCAAACTGAAGAATATCAGTGGCATAATACACAAATCACATAATGGAATAAATGAAAGGCATTTTGAATAACACCAAGACAGCACATAGTCCAAATGGTTAATTGAAATCACCTCCTGTCAATTAATTGAAAATATTAGTATTCCCAGGCATATTTTTAAAGATATACAATAGTTAATTCATACACCCCGCACACATAGAAGTTTAGAAGCCAGCAATCTTCTTCATTTGTGGTCTTTTCTGTGTAATGATTGGTATTGAATAGGGTCAGTAATAGCAACCCTCACAGTATAGTCAGCAATTCAAAAAAGCAATATTCATCTGGTGCGATATTATAGCAGATAATGTGCCTGCTTGTTTCTTGCCACATAAACCTTCTGCTCTTTTAGATTTCCTAATCAGCAAGCAAATAAGCATAGTAGGGAGAGTAACATTAATTCTCAACTGTATTTCAGCAATATCTACAGTGTATTACTGGTCTTTGCATAATACTCTTAGAAAGAAAAAAAAAGTAGTTTTCTTACTGCAGAGAATTGTCAAGCAAATCTTGCTTGGAAAAGCAGTCATTTTAATTCCATCTTCTTCTTAATTAATTCAAATTAGGATGTATTTCTGCCATTTTTCGCAGAGGCTCTTGGTTTCAGTCTCAAGATGGCACAGAACCAGTGAGGCCAAGATTTCAACCCTGCAGTCTTCAGGGGAGAGAGGCTGGGCACACAGAGATGCAAAATTGTGGGTGTGTGTTTACAGGACAATAATGCAGACAAATGAGGATTGATATGGCTTCAGAAGAAGAATTTTAGCAGTTTGGTATTAATGTTTGAACTTATATTAGCCAAACTACAATTGGTGGAGGTGGCTAATAGATGTGATACTGAGTGCCAGAAGTTATTGCTTCCTAATCTTTTCTCCAGTTTCTGGTGTCTCCTAATTCAAGTTGTTTACCTTCAGTTTTTTCTAAGTGGACCAGTGGAAACAAATCACAAAGGGGTAGTGTTAACACTGATGTTATTGTATCATTCTGAAACTAAATGTAGAAATAAGACAGGAACTAAGTGTCTTCACAAGGCTTTCTCAAAAATCTTCACATACTGATGGCCAAATGCCTAACAGTGGATTTTGAACATCCTGTTTTTCCCGTCTTAGGCCCTGTTTACTTATGTTGTGAACTCTGAAAAGCAGACTCAAAGTGCTTTACTTCTGTGACTCAAAATCAAGATGCCCACTACCAGCAACAACTTCTGAAAATATGGACAGAAAACACATTAGAAAAGTATGCAAAACCAGTAATGTTAAAGTCTTCTTGAGAAGTAATCTTAAGACCAGTAAGATTTTGCCAGGTAGATGGGCAGCACGATGACCATCTTATATCTTCAAGACCTTGGAGGGTGCTGCACAATATTCAAAACTTTCTGTAAGTAGAACAAGTTTGTCCAGACTTCAGGGTGTCCAGCAACCTCAGAAAAGGCTATGGTGGCTATAGCTGGGGGAAAATACTTTTCTTTCCAAAACTCTGCTTTAACACACATTACAGTGCATATCCTGTCCCCTATACAATCTGAGCTCTCTCTGATTGTTGAGTTGTGCCTTGAGAGGATGAATCAGAGCAAAGTGCATCTGCTGTTTCATGTCACTTGCTTGTATTAGTGTGTCTCCTCTGTACAGTGCAACTCAATAATGTTATGCGCTCAGTGCCCAGCATCCTGTTATGACTGAAGCTGATTCAAAGCAGACTGATTGTGTTCTGGTTTTACCAAACTGTCCCAACGCATGAGAATCACAGGTAGCTTTGTGTTACTTTACAGTAGAAGGTGCTAAGCCATTTTAGACTCTAAGTGGGTCATAATACGTCTCGTGTAAATCAGCATGGGTCAAATAAAATTTAAATATTACCTGCAGAACATCATCTTAGGTTTAGAGCATCTCAACCCAGCATTACAACTGTTAAAATGCTGTTGTGAGAATTAGTGAGAAAGAGTGGTGTGTAAAATATTTTTTATATAGGATTAGCTGACAAAGTCATAAACTATATTAATTTATTTCAGTGTAGCATCTAATTTCAAATTTTAAAATTGTCTGCTGTGCAAGGCCATTCAGCATGTACTACAGTTACATAGGATGAAAATCATCAAAAATCTGGAAATATGCAGAAGATATAGGAAGACAGGAGTCAACAGGTGCCATTTCTCTGTCCTTACGTCCTATGCAGTATTTTTGGCACAAATGGCAGATCCATTCTCCTCCTTGATAAGATGGTAAGCATTTTGGTGATGAGTAGTAAAGTATTTTGAGTGTCGTCATAAAACACCATTAACTTTGAGGCATGACTTGAAGAACATCTTCAGTTTGTTTCCTGCTGGATACAAGCAAATCAGCTTTGGCGCATAGTTTTAACAGCTTTGGGGGATAAATTCATAAAAAACTTCCACAAACTTAAGCAAATATCACTCTGGTCTTTCTGTATCCATTGCTTTGCATTCTCAGCAGAAAAGCAGATATTTTTCAGGGCAGGTATCACAGGTCTTGAAGCTCTCCACATCTGGAAGACTATCTCTGGCTATAGGGACATGTCTTCCCTTATGTCATCATAAATATGGCTGCATATGGAAGGTTGAATATTATTATTACTTCTTAGAAGACAAAACTATTCTGAAAAAAATCATGATGGGAAAAATGTACTCAACATTACTTACTTTTGTAGGCAACTTCTTTGCCATGAAATCTGAAGAATTCGGGACATTCTGGATAAGCTTAAAAAAAAGACTGCTTATGCTTTTCTCATCTGTGCGCTTAGATCACTCCTGCATAATAGAACATAAAAATTAAGAACTGTGGCGCACAATATTTCTGAATTTTGTTTTCTGTCCAGTCTTGGTAAATGTTAATGTATCTTATTTCAGGAAAAAGACGCTGTTGTCATATATACTATTATACTATATATAATATAGTATAATATATAAGTATATATGTGATATATATTATATACTATCTTCAAACAACTGTAAGTCTTCATGGAATATGAGACTAATTGAACAAAATTTGTGAGGTCTACTTTACATTGCCCAAATTCCAGCTGATCTCTTCCTAGCAAACATGATGTGGAGATGCACTTAGAGCACTGTAGCTTTCTCCTGATAAAGGACAAAGCTGCTTGATATCAGAAAAAACATCAGATAGGATTGGGTGTCCCATCCCTGGAGGTGTTCAGGGCCAAACTGGATGAGGCAAAGGGATAGGAATTGGATGATCTTTATGTTTCCTTCCAACCCAATCCCTTCCATGACTGTATGACTCTAACTTAATGCTACTTTAACTCTCATCTATAAGTTTGTTGTACTGTACATTGATCAGGCACCTCTGAGAAACAGGAGCCATAAGATTTTAAGTATCAGAATGACCCCTTTCAATGATGTGAAACATTGCTTTTGATTGTATTCAGTCTATTCAGTAAAGACATATCTAAATTGAATGCTAATGCACAGCTATGTTATTTAGTCAAGAGAAAGATATAATTCTTTCTTAACAGATGCTCCATAATCATCATGAAAAATTATTATCACTGTACTTTTCAAAATAACTGGTAAAGTCACTGTCACCTTGCAGAGAAGACTTAAGTACCTAATGGATGTAGAGGATGCTCTTCTGTTTTCAATTCACTGGTGTCACATCTTAAGAAATATTAATTGCCATCTGATAAAACAATCTAAGAAAACTTTTATTTCTGCTGCCTGTGTTGCTAAACAGGTCTCAGTGACTGTGGCTACCGCACTCTTAACTGTACTTTTCTAAACTTAAGAGAAAGGTAGAGAAAATCATAAAACTCAATTTTGTCAGAATATGGTGTTTGAAAAACACTTGACACCTGTATTTTTCATATGGGAGTCCTTTAAGTAATTCACATTCATTCCTGGAACAAAATAATATCTCAAAATTATCTGTAAATTTCACTGTATTTAGCTTAGAAACACATGCAGTAGGGAGATGATGCCCATTAGCATTTTTTTGAGCAATGCTTTAGGCATGTAAGAACATAAGCTGAGCTAGTTTTGGAGACATGTTGGTTTTCAAATGGTGTCTACTGGCCACTACTTTTACAAGGAGAGAACTGCATGGTAAATAATAGAGAAGTGCTATATAATTTTTTTTTCTCTAACCTTATAACAGGCCTTAACTGTACATAGAACTGTAAAACTAATGACAAGCCATTTAGTTTTAGAAAACAAAAGAAATTAACTCTTCTTAATGAACGGAGTCAAAGCAGAGCCCAGAATAAGTCAATCTCAACCAGAGGTTATAGTTATTTCATACCATTCCCTTCAAGTCATCAGCTAAACATGAAGAAGGAGGGCCAGTAGGAGATTCATCACCCCATTTCCTCTCCATCATCATCCTCTGGGTGTCAGGCACCTTTGCAAAGCAGAAAAAGCTATCCGTCCTTCCAATGGTGCAAAAAAAGAGAAGGCTGTTACTTGAAAACTGTCCCTTCTACAATTTCTACACTGTGCCCCGAGGTACAGGTTGAATCTGAATGACTGGATTTGAGGGAATTCTTTTTCTAAATAACTGTAGCATTATTGCAAGGTATAGAAAATGTGTTGACTCTCTGTATTTTAATTTTTCCAGCCAACAGCGTATTAAAAGGTAGAGGAGATGGGCCATTCAAAGGCAGGCTTGATCTTTGAAATCAGATAATAGACGAGGGACAGTTTGTAGAGGCTAGTAATATACATGTCTGTGTATTTGTCCTCTAAAGAATTCGGCAAACTCTCTGTGTTAAATGGAAGGTAAACAAGTTGTTAAGGAAATCCAAAAGAGTGCTTTGTGTTTCATTAGTACATAACAGGCAATGTCAAGCATGAGAAATTGATTGATTGATCTGCACTAGGAAAAGGAGTTTTGATTGATTCTCTGAAGAATCATGTGGATAAGATCCAGAAGAAAAAAAAAAAAAAGAATAAAAAAGTGATGTTCCAGTGAACATACTGTTACAATGATAGCGTTATTTGCAATTTAGAATGTTCATGATAATGAAATTGGACAGCTCCAGTGCTTACATGTATCAGCTCAATCAGCATTTACTTGCTAACAAAATTAAAGAAAAAAATATAAGACATTGTCATTACTACTATCTAAGGATGAAAACATCATGAAAAAGTATAAGTAAGTAACTGTGTGAGAGGGCATGTGTGTATACTATATATACCCCTGTCAAAAAGTTTGTTTAACAACCAGTGCTACTGCCTTTTGTATCAGCTTTGTACTCATGATGATGGTGTCTGGTTTAAGGTCTCTGTCCTGCAGCTCAGATCCCTCCAAGGGTTAGATCTGTGATACCCAAGAGATCAGCTTTCCTTCCATGACCTTTCATGGCAGCAGTTCAGCTTAAGTGTTGACTAACAGGAAAGTTGCTTAAGAGCAGAATAAAGAAGTTACCCACTTCACAGGCTCAGCCACTGTTATGGAATGAACTCTCACAAGAGACAAGAAAGGACATGAAACTGACCATAGAGTTAGGCTTGGAAGTTGTGTCTCCAGAAATAGTTCCTTCCATATATCTCTAACAAACATGCATAAACTCTCCCACCAAATTAAACAAACAAAAAACCTATCAGCAAACCAAACAATTTCCCTTACAGTCCCCAAGGAAAGAAATAAAGAAATTAGGCAATTGCTTTTGTTATGCAGTATTAAATTTAAAAAATGTGGAAGACGGATATATAGTAATGAAGCAATATCCTAAACTGTATATTAAATAGGTACGAAGAGAGTTCAAAGAACATCAGCATTCTGTCCCATCACTCTCATAAACAAGCCAAAAATAGTTTTGATTTCATTGAAGTTACAATAGGATATTTTATGCCTGAGTTTACAACAACATAATACAGTTATATAAGCTACACTTGAGAAATTAGTGAAGAAGGAAATATTTTCTGGGTACCAAATGAACTTGTATATAAACTTCAGATACAGCAGATTTAACATTGTTACAGTTCTGTAAGGTTTATAGACAGATATCTATATGATGTAACCAGATTTTAAGGGAGAAAAGAGTTCAAAAGAACTGAAGTTTATTCAAACATATAGCAGTTTTCATTGAGGAGAATTTTTTTCCAATTACATGTGATCTCTTTGGGTGATGATTTGGTGTGTGAAGTTCAAGCTTTTTGTAAGTAGGTGTTTGTGCTATCAATTGATGTTTTGGGGTTTTCTTGAAAGGTACAGCAGCAGCATAGAAAACAGTGTTTTCGGTATTCAGTATTTCAGTTTTCAGTTTCTATACTGTTTCAAATAATGCTCTAATATGGAGAAGGGACGTCTTGCAGACATGGCACATTGTCAAGTAAAGATCTGATATAGGGTTTATGATTGTAACCTTATGGTTACCTGTAGAGTCTGGGGTTTTTTTTAATTCAAAAGTACATTAAATTGCCAATTTAAACATATCTAGGGCCTAATTTCCTGTAGCAGCAAGTGTGCTCAATTAGTAAGGCATTACATACTTTTTTATGAAGAACTCTTTATAAGTTTGATTGTTATCTCCTTTGATTCTTTTGAAGTATTTTTATTGTCCAGGAGAACTCCTTTTTCCCTCTTTACTTTTAACCTTTCTCTCATTCACATTTTGTCTACACTACCAGTCAATACCATTTTTCAGTGTGTTTTCTGAAGTATGTGCCAACTTTTATTCTTAGATGTCTGAAACAACCTTTATACCTCTCTATTTTTACTTTTACAGTTGAAGAAACCGGAATTCAGGAGCAAAAATCTTCAGCACAATTCTGTGTCCACTCCTTTGGATGCTGACTCCTCCATATGGGGAAATTTGTGTGGTGGATAGCACAGCTGTATCTTTATTTCCTCTCTTTCTACCTACTTCTTCCTGAAAGGCTTCTCTGCACCCTGTTCCTCTTCCCACAGCAACTGATTTCTTGCCAGAGGAACTGTTTAGAAACTGATTGAGATTCTGAATTATAATTTGAGCTCTATTTGCTTCCTACCTTTGGTGATGTTTCTTGTCTGACTTTTCTCCTTGCTCTGTGAATCAAGCCGTTCCTGTTGCAACATGAATGTCACTCTACCCTTTTTGAGACAACCAGCCAACTTGACACCATACAATCTTCTCAGCCTCAGCAATGAATTATTCCCCAGAACCTTTACTGGAGAACAGCAGAACACGATGGGTACTATTTGTTGTAATTCCAAGGAACTGAAGTGCATATTATTCAGATACTTGCTTTTTCATACAACGTCTAGTGGTCTGCATGTAAGGAAGACATTAGTCTTTGATTTAATGCTCTCATTAGTCACTGCTCTTTATATTTCAGCTCTCTGTCCAACGATGCACTGTGTCCTGAATAAATGGTATTAAAGATGATGATTCATAGTTTCATGTTTAGCTGTTGTTTTCTTCCAAAATAATCAATCCATGACCTACCTTTGCACTTACACAGCTTATTTCTATAGTACTGCAAAAATAGCAGTTTTGGAAAGAGATTACACTAAGCTGAATTTCAATAGTTCTGTCCACTTCAGCTAGAAATTCCCAAGCCCAGATATAATCCACGTATGCTAGCAACTCACTGCCCTAACTAGTCTAAGTACATTCTGACTGCAGAGCTCTACTGCAGCACTAGCAGAATAAACAACTTTCAGAAGGTTGCAAAAATTCAATTTGTATTTTCTAAAACATTTATTTGTGTTAAGTAGAAGAAATTTGCAGGTGTATATACCTCCCAGACACAGGAGGAGTGCGGATTTGTCCCTTGTAATAGGGAGCTAAGAGTTTTCAATGAGACTTAGAATGAGAAATACAGATATTGAAATTGTTCATGAAATAATGCAGTGAAAAAAAAAATAATACTAAATCCACTAAGGCATCTGATTTTGCTCAGGTAAGTTTTACACATTTACTTTGAAGTTTACATATTACAATATTTAACATTAAGAAAAAAAAAGTAATTCACATTGGAAAGGGAAAAACTAAATAGGCCATACAGAAGTTATTAAACAGGGCATGATTTCTTTTTTATCCTTTGAAAGAAATCTTTGGCACAATCACAATAATTTTCCAGGGCATTTCTTTTGAGAAAGCATCATTAGAACCACAGGAATTGCTCCATTAGAATTTTGCTAAGAGATCATTTGATCGATGCTTTCATATCTAAAACAAAGCATTTATTTTTAGTACATCTACCTAACTGGTCTCTTTTTAATTTATGTCCAGAGAAGCAGTGGCAACTATGTAAGGAGAAGTGTTGCTTAAATGAATCACACCTACATAACAGTTAAGAAAAATAATCTGGACTAAGAGACAACAAAAGATTTTCTGTTGCAGATCAGCATCTGCACTTAAATTTTTTAGTTGCATTGTATAAAGTGGATTTTTTTATGTTTGGGATTTGCAGGCAGGACTTGAAGAGAAGGGCTGCTTTTACATTCATCAGTTTAACTCAAACACCGTGCATTTTAAAATAAAATCAATTTAGATTTGCAGCTGACATGTTGATGTGCCCTCACCCAAAGTGCCGGGGTTTATTTTTTCCGTGTTTCCACAGTACAATAAATGCTGGTCTGTGTGTAGCTGCCGGTCCAAAGCTGCATTTAACAAAGAGACTGAACTTTTAACCTTTCAGGATTCCAGATTTTGATTATTACGACTCACTGATTTTCATTTAGATTTCATTTCATTAAAGTAAATCCAAATCATTGAAGAGCATGCATGTATATGAATAAACTGACTCTCAAGCAATAAAGGATGTCTTTTGCAGGTCACTAGCAAAACTTAGTATGGAGAGAGATATGTGAGAAATTCCTACCTCAATCTGATTAGTAATCAGCACTTAAATGAATAATTCTCATGCCTTGGTTTCAGTTATTAACTTACTCACCTATGTGCAAATTGATCCTTTCCCAGGGATAAAACTGTACTATTGTTTGCCTTCTAAATGCTTACTGTTTCAGATACCCTGCATGCCACTGGATGCTTTTTGAAAGGTCAGGCATTGTTCTACACTAATTTCATGTTAGAATCTTCATTGTTATTTTCTTATTGCTCTTACAAAGTCAGCTCGAAGAATGCAAAATAAAAATACATTTAAAAGGATCTATTTACCTTTTAATCTTCTTGACACTGTCATTATACTCTTAAGCTATAAATGAGCAGAAACCATCTCTGTGAGAAGTTTTAAAGTGACGTGTCTCTTCCCTTCTTGGAGGAATAATGTGATGAGCAGTGAACACTAGAGGGGGAGCTTAACCGTTCAGGAGACTTAAATCTCCAGACCCTCTGGGAGAGGATCAGAGTGATACGATAGCTGCTGACTTAAACAAGCAAAGTTAAGGCATGGACAGGCATGGTTCAGAAGTCAAGAGGTCAAGAATAGTAGAGAGCCAATTTATTGTCATTTTTGAAAAAGGCAGCAAATCATAAGTGGAATTGAGAAGTTTAGGGCTCTGCTCCTGCCATGATGTAGTATATTTTAAAAACCTCTCCAGAGGCAGTTTAACATGAAGGGTAGGATTACAGAGGTTTTATGTTTGTTTGTTTTTTTGTTTTTCCAAGGACTGACCGTCATTTAAATGTCTGAGGAATGATGGACTGAATTATCATAAAATTTTGACAAATTTGATGGCTCAACCAAAGAGGGAAAACAGATATTGCACCTATTGGGTTCTAATAGGACATGACATTTAAAATGAGTTTACATGGCAGTTAGACCTTTTATGTTATTTTTTTTTCTTTTTTTTTCTTTTTGACTCTTTGGCTCAGAAATATTTATGTTTGGAGAGCAGTTATTTATAACTGATGCTAGTCTAAGAATGGAAAGTATTCTCCTTTTCATCCTCTGCTTCCTGTGTTTTAATGACTTGTTTCCTGTTTTATGTCTTGTGCTTTCATATACACTTACTTTAGAATCTTGTTGGCTGTTCTTAGATGTCTGTTCATCCTTTACTGCAATAATGAAATATGAACTTACTGCATATTCTTACAGACATCAGTACAATTGCATTACAAAGAATGCTTTTCATTTGAAAAGGTTTTAGGCTTTTATTTCTATTTGTTGAAATGAAAACATTTCAGTAATTCTTTTTCTATTTATATTAAATCTCTTTTTCAAGTAACAAGTCCAAACTGTCAATTTTTTGTTTATGGAAACTCATTTGTATTTTAGTGCCCACTTCTAATTTGGGCTATGTAGAAATCGTTCATTATAAAGCAGCTTATAAAACCAGCCAGGTGAGTTGAGTTTTTCTTCTTACTTTTTTTTTTTTTCTCCATATACCACCGAGTGGCTGCAAAACAATACAGGAACACACACAGGAATTTTCTGAGTGCAAAATATTCAGGAAAGTCCCTGAAATGCAGTTATCAGGATGGGGAGCTCCACATCCACTACAGGAAAGTACATTTTTTAAAGAGAGTAATGTTTCTGCCTGTCCCCAAGATGGTGATGAAAGGCAGATTTAAGAACAGCAGCTGCTTGACCAGGGCATGCCTTGTCCATAAACTGGGCCAGTTTGTCCAAGTAACTGCATCTGGCACTGTCCCTGGGTCAGTGGAACTAGCTCTTGTCCTGACAGGATGTGTTCAAGCTACAAAAGTGGAGCCAAAATATTAAGTAAAACAAAACATAATGATAAATCATATTTTGATTCTTTTCCAGGTTGTTCATTACCATGAGCGGGATGCTAATTTTAGCTTCAGTTACTGAAGAATGTAATGCTCCTGCTATAGCTGCAAGGCACCATATAAACGGAAATTAGGTATGTATATATTTGAAACTCTTTACCTAATGCGACAATATTTTTCAAGAATCAGTGCAACTATTTTCCCCCTCTTCTTGTTTATGCTGCACCAGGGGAAGATACTTTTATTATTTTAGGATTTTCCCTCTAAAGACTTTTTCTCATGGTGACTCTACTCACCACTCTCTTGGACTGCAGGTATATAGGAAATATTATCATGCTGCTATATATAAATAAATGCACTTTAATTATATATTAATTTAGTTATGATTACTTATTAGATCATGTGCCATATAAATCTTTCAATACATTATGAAAACTTGTAGCCATTGCTTTAATTTAGATATATTGCTATTATTTTCTATTATTTTGTTATATTAAAAAACATTACAGTACATAGTAATAATGTGAAAGGTCTGAAACATCACTTTTTACTGCAAATGCAAACAATGAACTCATGAGTTTAGAAAGTCAGTAGTTCAATAACACATTGTTCTAAAATTTTCTATCTTGAACTTTCATGAGACTCTTTTGAGCAGGATGTTCCTGCACTCAGAGAGAAAAAATGTCACTGATTTCATTGATCTGATTGTACTGTTGTTTCTAAGTTAAGTGTCTCACTTTGATTTACATATGTGCTTTGATAAGGCAGAAGAAAAGTTTTTGGGATAATAATATATTATGTCTTTTATAAATACAAGCAGACATTACTATAATAGTACTATGACTATCAATAATTTGCTTCATTTTTAGAAAACAGTAAGTGGTTGGATTCAAAAGAAAAGCAGATCCACTGGCTACACTCCTCACTAACCCAAACCAGCTTTTAAAGGCACAATTTATTCTGTTTTTTTACTGTATCCCCACTGATTTTCAATAAAGCTTCACTGCTGAAATTAATAGGGGAATTTGACCCTGTATTTTCAAGTACACTAATTTCTCTTTAGACAAGACCTTTTTACTGCTCTCATATCCTTTATTATCTCAGCCAGACATACATTGCTTCTCTGTGACACTTGAGGAAAGTCTGTGTATAGCAGTAAATACACTTCAAGAAGAAGGACAAAACAAATAAAAGGTTAGTAACTGTGGAATACGAGCTCTTTAAAAATCAATATCCATCCATGCATCACCAGATTTCACCTTTTCTTCTCTCTGATCTCTTATTTTCACTTTACCTAGCTCAAGTAACCAGCTACAGTCTTTTCAAAAGTGCAGGGCCAGACTAAATTCCACCTAACCAGCTGTTTTTGCTAATAACCTTTGTCATATGGTTCTTCTTTTGCAATATTTAGGCCAATGTTGTAGAGTAAGTGCAATTGATGTTAGAAAAAATTACATGAAAGAAGATAAATCAGTATATCAGATAACAAAAGATACTAGATTTTGTAAAATTATATTTACCTTCATGGCAAATTTGAGCGAACTCAGGCTCTAACAAGAGCAAATTTTGGATAAGCTGTGGCTACTGAAGCAATAAAAACTGGAAATTCACCAAAGAAATCAGGCAAACCCTAAAGTATTTTAGGGAGATGATTGCTTCCAAAGTAAAAAAAAAAAGAAAACATTAAACAAGTAGCAGCTATCTAAACAAAAGCAATATCATAATTCTTTTTTCTTGTTTAGTATAATGCTGAATAACTGATGTACAATCTGATATGTTTTGAAAAGCTTTGATTTCTCAGGCAAATAAGCTGAAGGATAGCTTTATGTTACTAGTGAGCAGAGGTAACCACTCCTTTCCCCTAAATCTCCTTAGGAAAACTTTCCTTATGGCAAAGCTATGTTTTTGCACTACTGATTGACACGAGAAGGGAAGTACAAGAGGAGCCTCAATGCAACTGGTGCTTCTCTGGGAAAAAGGCAGTATGGTGCTTTACATAAGGACATGAGTAGCAAAAGGAGAACTTCTCTGTAAGAAGGAACTAATGTAAATGGGATGATTCCAGTATTTGGCACATATAAAAAGAAAAGAGGAAAAAAGAAATCTTTATTTCCAGAAGTACTATAGGGACACCACAGAGGGCTTGCAGGGAAGCACACTCCAATCACAGTGTTTGCAGATTCAATGACTGAAAACAGGTCTGTTCTCATGATACATGTGGTTTGGACCTCTTCCTCCAGCTTGAACTTCTCCTGTCTCTAGGATGTGTTCGTAGATATGATTTTAACTAGAGACTTGCCTATGCTGTGACTGGACGGTTGGACTGCTTCATTTTAGGGAATTTCTGCACTTCAGCAAGAGTTTGCTACTGCACTGCTCAAATTCACTCTCTGCCCCTAGGAAACGTAATACAGCAGCTTGAACGCTCTGAAAGGTGTTAAGTCTGTCATATCTGTCTTAGGTCAGGTTGATGTGGACACTAAATTATGGTCTGGGTGACAACATTTTCCTTCTAGAGTCTTGTGGCCCATAAGACAGCAAAAATTCAAGGATGCTGCTTTTCATGTTGAGCTGTAAAGAACAAAGGAAAAAATACAGCAAGGTGTTTCCAGGAATAATGCAATTAGAGGGAGGGTTAGTTGTCTTCACAAGATAAACACTGTAATTGAAATAAGGCATATTATCTAGAAAGAAAGAATTAAACCTGAATAAGTGAAAGAACTCATTGTCTATTAATATCCACAGAATGATTCATAGTGGGTTGCTACTCTCAACTCTGAGTAGGTGATTAGCAGTTAGATCTACTTACTAAAAGTTTCTGGTCATGATATGCTGAAAATAACAGAAGAAAACTCACTTGGAGTGAAAACAAACAATGATCCTAACAGCCTAGATTTTGTAGGTACAGCCCATGCAAATTCTAGTAGAGAAGTGGAAATCCACTGTTTTGCACTTGTAAATCTGCCAGTTCAAATACATTCACTAGTATATTTCAGGCTTTTCAGTCATTTTACATTTATGTATGTTTCCCATTACAAACCTGATTCCTAATGCTATAGTGCCCCATGAAGAAGCAGTCTCTTCAAAGAGAAGAGACTTTATCTTTACATCTTTATCAAAAACTGGGTTTTGATGGGAAATATAGAGTAAAACCAGAGAAGTCATTCTAAATTTAGGGCAACTTAAACACTTTCTTTTTATTTTTTTTCTTGTTATTTAGTTGCTTGGCTACAAAATCCACCCCCATTCTGTTGTTTTAATGAAGAAGTGTTTTTAGTACATTTTTGTGGGAGTTGAATACATTAAAGGGCCCCCAATGATGAAATGCAAGTGCAGTAGTTTAGAATGTCCAGTCCTATGATGCAGTTCAAAGAAGGCAGGAGCACAGCTCTGTTTTCTAAAAGGACACAGGCTAACACATTGTGGAAGACAGCACATGGAGGCGATGCAACTGATGCAGATTAAATAATAAAGAGGAAGATACAGAAAACAAGTATAGTCATTCAAGAATGAGAGGGAAACAAGCTGAGAAAAAGAACTACTGCATTAAATCTTCAGTCTTTCAAATGCTTTTCAATGTTAATATAAGCTTATGAATTTATTTTTCTTCCATTTCCTTAGTGGTTTACTATCCCATGTAAAAAATTCCTTCTTTTCCTTTTCAAAGTCCTTACTTATATACAGACATTCACGCAGAATGAAAATTTAATGATTGTAAACCACTTCCATTGACACAGTGGTTCCTAGGAGGTAAAGCAAATATTTTTAGTTAAAACCACAGAGTAAATTTTACTTTTGCAGAATGCAATTACATATATTAGATTTAGGAACATTACCTAATACTTTTATTGCCATCATGTCCTCAGCAGCCTCAAGCATTCGTATCTCAGCCAAGAGAAGGGAAGTAAACAGGAGCTGCAGAGAAACAAAACATTATGAAATGCAAAACATGATTTTGTCTCCATTCTCAGTTTAGAGGTGCTAAGAATAGATTGTGCACACTTCCTCCCTCACCTCTAAAGTAAGTCTGTCAAAACAAATTGGTTTTAGCTTAAACCCAAATTAATGAACCAGCTTCATTATTTCAGGAGAGAGAGGCTGGCAAAGGAGAAACAGAAAAAGATAAGACCCAAGAGTCATTGGTAGAATAGGTGGTTTATAATGTGTTAAATGTGTTTATTTGCACTTCCAAAGTTCAGACTTCCTCATACATTTTCATACTGATAGAGATAAAATGCTAAAGTCTTAAATCCCTCTATGCCATGCTGAGTTGCTAAGGGCTGTTGAGTTTTTGTTATTTCTCCTCTCGAGTTAGCTCTGATTATGCCTGCTGAGTGAAAAATTTGTATTTGCCGACAGAAATAGGAACCATACCACGTGCGCTTGCACTCGGCAAATGCTCCAATACATCACAAAGATTTGCTCAACCCACCTTCAGAGGCCAAATTGAGCATGTTATTTTCTGCTTAGATCTGATCCCAAAGACTATCAGTCAGGAGTGTTTCTCAATATCTGATTAAAACAAGGCCTACAAAGCTGCAAGTGTTCATGCACAGTCTCATTAGAGGACTGGATGGAGTGACCCTGGTCGTCTAGCACAAAGCTGTGAGTGAACTTCAAATATGAGAGTGCATCAATCAAATCCAAGTAAGGCTTTTATGTCATTTTTTCTACTTTGCCTTTAAAGTCCTAAAGGAATGCCCTTTCCACTGTACAGCCAAGGATCATTCAACAGCAGCAAACAAACCAACAAAAAGCCTCTTAAGAGAAAGATTTTACTTTTCTCACAAAGAGGAAAGCAAGCTATTTTACTAATTTGTTTTCTAATAAAATAGAAAATACAGTTGGCTCATTTCACAGTTCTGTGTCAATGATTTTTGCCAATCTGGAGGGCTCAGAAATATGTTCAAGAATTAGAAAGATTATTATTAAAATGATGAAAAGGGAGGTTCTGGGCATTTGCTTTAAATCAGGGTTTGTTCAGCTTTTTGTGTCCTTCTGGTTTTTGCTTCTGCTTGTTGAGGAAAGGAGTAGACAAAAAGAAATTTGACAACAGGGCAACATTTGATCCAGATATTTGGTGCTATAGCACACTCTGGGATGTCATTTTCTTCTGTTTAAATGATGAAGAGATTCTAGTAGCTACTCTTAAATGGAGAAATTAAATTAAAAGGATATTACACCTCACCATCTAAAACTCTTTTTCAAATGCTGTGGTGACACAGTGAACTGTCATCATAAGTGAGACGAAGTTTTGCTTGGCACAAAACCAAAAATAAATATGATCCAGGGATGGCTTTCCATAGAAATTAAATTAAAACATCATAGGGGAGTCTGAAAAAAAACCAAAATAAGTCAGATAACTTAAACAAATCTAAAAGTGCCAATTGACCAAAACGTTGAAAGTCTGACAGACTACTTGAAAAAGTGGTTTGTAGTCAACTGCATTCAGCTGAGGCTTGAAGAATGTAATATTTAGTTTGGTCACAGGATATCCTTTTGCCTCTGTGCCATATTTGGGGTTTTTCCCCTAAACTTCGTAAATTGTGAACTAATCATGACCTAAATTCCACTCCATGCCTTATCTTCATCTATATGTACACACACATGTATAATTTTGCAATTTTTAAATGTGATGGTATTCTCATAATTATTTTTAAACGTGGTTTTTTTTGCAGGCCTTCATATGTTCAGAAGAATTATGCAGATTTTATAAATGAGTACTGAGCATTCATGCCACTTGATGGTACCCCATCTGTGCTTCCCCTGCAGTGTTTGACTGGGGAAATGTGTGTAAATTGCTACTTTCTTTTTGTTTGTTAATTAGCTCTGTGCATAAAAAAAAATCACACATTACCTGTTATAGATTTGATATCCTTCAAAATATACACTTTTCTTTGGGGGAGGGGTTTAGTGGGAAGATAACGTTTAGTCCTGAGTTTGCCTTCATTCTTTTAGTTTATGAAACCAGATGTCAACCTACTTCTTTTTTCAGTCAATGAAAATCCAACAAACTGACAAAATTAGACTTTTGCTCCCATATCCTAAATATTTCTTTACTTTTCTTTTCTTACATTGCATTGCTGTTACCTTTTTGCTGATGAGAAACAACAAGGTAAAGATTTTCTCAGTTACAGGTTTTAATTTCAATTTCTAGCAATATTAAATTGCCTTTTTGGAGTATTTGTGTATTTCTAGGAAGATTTTCATTACTCAGACTCAGTCCCTTACACCTGCAGATTCAGTGTCCCCTGTGGCTACGGGTCAGTTGTTACTTCAAAAGAAGTCTGAAAGGTTCAGAACACTGAGGAGGTTGGTTTGGTTTGGGAATATTTGCATGATTTTTTTTTTTTTTTTTTGGTGTTAACTTCATGTATATCCAGTAAAGAGTGAATATTTCATCTTAATCTGACACACACTGTCATCAAGGCTGAATTTTAACTTATTTTTTCCAAAATTCCTTGGCTTTCTCTCCTCCAGCAGTATTGCAGAGGGGATTGAGGTTTTTTGTTTTTTTAGAATGTGGGGATATGTTGTGAAGAACTTATGGCTGAGGTAGTGTGCATTCACTATGTCAATAACAATATCATGTGTATGGCTGTGGGTCTGATTCCTATTAGCAAAAATTAAAAATATGCATATATGTTTTGCGATCATGGCACACGATTTTTCTGTGCAGAAATTTGCTTCATTGCTGTCTGAAAAGTACTACTATAATGCTTTTTTATAATGTTCATTGGGTCTTAAATAAGCAATGAAAAAAGAATACTAAACTGTCAGATTTAAAATCCAGGATATGTGCTTATAAACCCTGTTGTGTCACAGCATTACGGTCTAAGCACAACTAAAGATGATCACTATGAATGCTTAGCACTTCCTATAACTTCTTCCTTAAGAAGGCACCTCTGCAAAGTTCAAGCTCTTACAAAATCAACAGTGACAAACCCCACCTGGCAAGTTCCAATAGTGCTGTGAAACAGCACTTAAAACTGTGTTCTCCAGTGGTTTTGAATGTGGACAGGTTGAGATAAGGTTATGCTTATGCAGAGTTAGATAAGACAAGCCAAAGGTACAGTATTACAACAGCACCCTATTGCGACAAGTAGATGATCTAAATAGATATATCACCAATAGACATGGCCAATGTCACCCTAAACTTTCTCTCAAAAGAAAAAAAATATAAAAATCGGCTTATTACAAGTAATTATCTACACTTTTCCAAACATACCTGAACAGCACATTTCTATGGGTTGATGAGTTTTTATTGCCAGAGAAAACCCCATAAGTGGTTCCCCGTAACAAGACATTTAGTTTAATCCCTCATTTAGTTTAATTTTCCTCTCCTCTCCCCTCCCCTCCTCTCCCCTCCTCTCCCCTCCTTTCTTCTCTTCTCTTCTCTCCCACATTCCTGCAGGAGATGCTGCTGCTTCTAGTTACAGATATTCACTTATCATCACATATGGACTGTATCAGAGACATCCAGTTGCCATTCAATATTGACAGTGTAAGATGCTTGAGATTATCTTACTTTGTCAAACTTTTTTTTGTGTGTTTGAATTTGGTTTTGTTTTAATAAGGAACTAGTAGGTTATTTCTCCTTATTCTTGTTTTGTTTAATAAAGGAAATTGATTATACTCAAGCAAACCCAGAAAAGATGCAGAAAAGTCATGCAATTATGTTCCATTACATTATATTTGATTCTCTGATTTATTAAGTCCACTAGATCTTGATCATTATAGCCTCTATATGTAACCATTATTTCTGCTGTAAGTCCTTGCAGTTTTTAATTTTTATATCAATATACTTGCTTTCCTTATGTCATCCCTCAGATGGTTCAGCCCTGGATATTTCTGGCTATTCTTTCATTTCATTTCAACATCCTTTTTATGACCTTTTTTACCTACTGTTTGCTCTTTTACAGATTTTCTTCATTTATTTCAATATGCCTGGGCTCAGGAGTTTCAAGATTAACTTTTTACAGCTTCTCCACAAGTATTTCCCTTGGATAATACTCTCATACTGAGATGCCCATAAATGGGGTATCAACTCCTAAGCCCTTTCACTTAGCAATGGTAATATCATTCATCTAATTTACTGCCTGGCAGATTTTTCCAGTTCTTACCAGAAAATAGGGCATAAGTCACACCAGCTTCTATAAAGTAAATGATCAGATTAGGCTTGCTCTAGAAGTATGCCAGAACACGGTCAATAGCTTATTCACAGAAAAACTACGGATAAGAGAGTATAATATTTAGAAGAATATTCATTGGAAAGGGTACGTTGATGTTGGAATATAGGCACAATTCTGTTTATTTTCAAATAAATCAGCTTCAGGTATAGAATCATATAATCATAGTATATCTGTAGTTGGAAGGGACTCACAAGGATGATTAAGTCCAACACCTTGCTTCTTTGCAGGACTACCTAAAATTAAAATTAATAGAATCATAGAATAGAAACATAAAATCACGCAATCATTATGACTGGAAAAAATCTATAAGATCAGCATGTCCAGCCCTCAGTGTAACAGCTCTGTGCCTACTCAACCACGTCCTGAAATGACACATTTATATATATATTTTTGAAAACCTCAAGGGATGGTGACTCCACCACTGCCCTCTTCAGCCTTTTCCAGTGCTTCACCACTCTTTCAGTAAAGAATTCTTTCCTAATATCCAATCTAAAATTCTTTTAGCTCAAGTTGAGATCATTTCCTCCCATCCTACCACCTGTTAATTGAGAGAAAAGACCAGCATCCACCTCACTACAACCTACCTTCAGGGAGCTGCAGGAAGTGATGCAGACTCCTCACAGCCTCCTTTTCTGCAGACTAAACAGCCCCAGGGCCCTCAGCCATGCCTCATAACCTTTCCCCAGCTCCATTGCCCTTCTCTGGATGTGTTCCAGCACCTCAATGTCCTTGTAGTGACTGGTCCAGAACTGAACCCAGGATTTTAAGCGCCACCTCACCAGCACCAAGCATAGTAGGATGATGCCTTCCCTTCTCCTTCCAACCACACCATTGCTGATCCAAGCCAGAACACAGTTGACCTTCTTGACCACATGGGCCACTGCTGGCTCAAGTTCAGCCACTGTGTACCAGCACTCCCAGGTCCTTTTCTTTAAGCCGCTCTTCCCCAAGCCTGTAGTGTTGCATGGCATGGTTGCATCCCAAGTACAGGATGCAGCACCTGGCCTCATAAAGCCTCATACAATTGACCTTGGCCCATCAATCCACCCAACCCAAATCCCTCTGCAAAGTCTTCATACCCTTAAGCAGATATGAGTAAAAAAATGCTTGTATTTCAGCAGAGAAGTAAGCACTTCAAAAATAAGGGGGCTCTGTTTATGATAACAGTGTTTAAGTGCCCAGACACTTGCTGATTGCCCTGTTGTAATCAATGTATCCAAGGGTGGAACATAAGCTGCAGACAATGCTCTCAATTTCTTAAGCAGTAGGGTAAAATCTTGGAAAGAAATTTATGAGAGAGGAATGAGCAGTTGATTAAAATAACAAGAGTAGCAAACACTAGAAAAACAACCTCAGGTGTCATTAAAAAGTGTTTGCAAAATGTCTGATAAAAAAATATGCAAAAAATTTACAGGCTGTTAGTGCAGCATTGCTTTGTACTTGGTCACTAGTTTTACATAAGGAATATGAGATTTTCGTCCATTGTTTCCTAAGCTATTTCCTGTAGTTTTGCTTGTTCCATATTGAATGCTGAATGGAAATAATACTTTTTGCTATAGGTAAAATTTTTGGGCTAGATTGGGACTGCTTGTGTGGGATTTGTATGGCCTAACTTGAAGGATGCACAGTGGAAGGCAACTGTGTCCAAATTCCTTTAACAGCAGTGGAGAGAAATGTAGTGAACAGCTACTTTTATGAGGTAATTCAGCCAGTGCATTTTAGATTTGGTATTAAGTCTGTTATGCCACAGAATTAATTTTGTCCGATGAATGTAGAGACTGACTGACAGTCTGTATCCCACAGATAATGCCCAGTTCAAAGCAAGAGGTGGTCACAGAAAAACCTCTTCCAAGAGCTGCTTTTTCCAGTTTCAGAGAGGAGACTTTGTATCTGACTCTTCTTTACTTTAAAAAGAAATAAAAGCTCCTTTAGCCCACTGCAGAATCCAATATATCTTATGTATGTCAGGTCAGATCTTTAGATATTATGGTGATGTCCATATTCAGTAAGCAATTTCTTACCCACTAGTTCAGGACAGCTCTGGCATACATGTGAAAACAGATTAGATGTATTTACATGCTGATCTGTGATGCTTTCTTTTCTGTATGGATCATGACAGGTAACATCCCCATGTTGTGAAAATCAAAGTGGGTCATAGTGGACTACAGGGGGTGGTCAGTAGTCTTCATAGAGTTAGTGACAAATTTGTTCTTTGTCTGTACTTGGGCTTTGTTGCATTTAGTGAACAGTCCAATGTCTGCAACTATCTTAGAGCAGAAAATGCTTTGAGTTGTAATGTTCAGTATAAAAGGACTCATCAATCAAATTCAACCTAGAATCTAAAGTTACCTGTAACACTGGAACTTCTGAAGTATTTATTTTTATTCTCATTGAATAAAGAGAGCCACAGATTATGATAAATCTTGTGTTGCCCTTCAGAGATACATCATCTAGTGCTTGAGGCCAAGAAATGAGTACTGTCCATAATTAGTAAGGGAAATTGAATAATCGGGCTGTGGTTTATGAGGTTTCTTTCTCTGAGAAGAGAAACCATGTAAGTCTCAATCAAGTGGGTTAATATGATTTATTTTTTTAGCACACAATTATCACAAGTTCATTTAACATAAATTCTACATTTGAATATTTATTTTGTGGGGCTTTTTTCTTCATTTCTTCTTAGCATAACCATACAACTGTGTTTTTATGAACACATTATATCCATATTTTGTGCCTGGAAATGTGCTTAGTATTGTGGTTATCCTGATTTCTAACTCAGAATATTCTATGATGTATATTTCCTGAAGACAGTGAAAGAAATAAGTGCTTGTCTTCCAATAAATGGCATAAATTGTGGTTTTTCAGTGGAATTTCACATGGTGACAAGACACCAATTTATTTCATATTTTGCCATCACAGAGAATTGTTTATGCTCAAATAATTTAAAAAGCTAAATCAGTTTACATATATCTTCCTTGCTAGGCAAAAAAATATTCTTGTGTGCTGGCACTTTCTAATTCGTATATGATGTTATGGTACATGCATTTTAATACTGTATTAAGTTAATAAAAACAAGAGGAGGAAGAGTGTACTTCATGTCTAGCTTGCAGGTTCAGAGAAAGGTTTGCCCCAGAAAAAAGTAGATTCTTCCATACTTCAAAGTGAGTAGTCCTATAAAATTGAGGGAATACAACCCTACAGCTCTGCCACTTAAATAAGAGTGTTGGTTGTACTTGATGATCTGGTCGATCTTTTCCAACCTGATGATTCTATGATTCTATGGTGGTGATTCTATGAAAGACAAAAAGTCAAGAAAAGAAAATAGGAATTATGCAGTCTTGTAGGAGAAATGATGATGATTACATAGGATGGTTTTAAGCATAGGATTATTAAATCAAGTAATGACCGGTATAGGTGTGCCTCTTAAATTCTGAGGATATCCTGCTATCAAACCAGGACCATGAGGCCAAGCTGTTTTTCAGACACACATGAAAGCACTGGATATCCCCAGTCAAGCTTGCTATAAAGAGATTCCTTAAGCCCAAAGACGGACAAATCGGAGGCAGGTAGACCTGATGAGAAGTACACCCCAAAATGCATATAATGTTAGGGAAAGTTATTACTACGCCTTCCACATGCCCATTCCACTATGTCAGAGAGATCTGGGGGGGCAAAGACAGGAGAAGGGGGCCTGTGTAAAAAAAACCAGTAATTTCAAAAATTGTGTGGAACAAGGCATTAGAACCTCTGCTTTCTTCATCCTGTTATATCATGGAGATAATTTTAACTCAGAGCAGATCAGTTCTCTGAAAGCATCTGGCAAAAACTTGGTATAATTACATTTTATTAGGTCTGACCAAACATTTACGTAGCCCTGCATTCCTGTTTCTGTCAAAGCAGCAGCAGATGCTTACAGAAAAATGTATGAACATACACAGAAAACAGAAGAATGCATAGTAATCATGTAACAGACCTTAGCCTGAACTTGCAACCATTATTCATGCTAATAAAGTCCCCTTGAAATCAGGGGATTAGTGTCCTGACAGTATTGTTCTGTTCCACTTTTTAAGAGAAATAGCATCATGATCTTTCCAAATGGATATTGGTCCTCTAAACCCTCTCATGAAAAGCCCCAGTAGAGTCTCCTAAGGGAAGAGTTTACAGAATAGTCAAGGTATAATTTCAGCTAAACCTGAAATGTGTAAGTGTGTGTATAATTTGTTTCACAATTGCTGCATACTGCACATAAACTCCCATTGACTCCTCTTGTGTTTTTCAAAGCCTCTAAGTATGGATTTAGTATTAAAGCTTTTAAGTATGGTTTCCAGTGTTGCTCCTGAAATCCTCTTCTCTGGAAAAGAACTTCCAAAGAAAATATATTTCTTATATTCTCATGTCTCTGGCAGAAGTACAATATTTTGTGATGAGTTACTTACGGTCTCTCTCTGAATATAGTTTTTAGATACAAAATTATTCTTACATACCATATCTAGATCTATAAATAAAACCACCAAACAAAACATAACCAAAATTCCCTATCACTTACTCATCAGACAAAAATCTTAAGTAAAAATTATATTACTGTGATCTCTGTTGCATTCTGATGAAATACACTTTCTACCTCTCTAATTGAAAATTAGGGAAGCTTAGATATCATAAAAGGATTGACATTTATTGGCATCAAAATGGTGAGGATTCCAAAGCATTCCTGGTGTTTAGAGGTAGTGATGAACCTTGGATTTACATGCATTAGACCACATCAAATAACCAAGCCAGTATACACATACCTAATCTCTGAGTACATAAAGTGCTCCATGTAATATTACTGAAACAACAGTCTAGCTTTTTAAAAAAAATGCTTTCTGGTAACTATTTAGTTAGAAAAGAATCAATATTCCTTCAGTATTCACAACCCACTCAATAGCTTAACTGACATGTTTTTCAGGAAAGGTTAAAAAGAGAAAGAGGGAGAAAGAATGAAGGCGCAGAATGAAGCAGGAAAGGAAAGGAAAAAAATTATGCCGCCTAGCTACAAGCTGCAGAGGGAAATTAATATTCAAAAGGTTAAGGTGTCTGTGAAATGTATGTAATGAGTAACACTCATAGTTTGTTACTATAGGTTCATTGCCTCTAATGTTGAGGACGGCACATGGATAATTTACGATTCCCATTGTCCCCTCTGCAGGGATTAATTCTGAATTATTTATGTACCTATATACGCACAGAACTGAAACATTTTAGTTAAAGTCAGCCACTCACTCATAGTCTTGAAATTATGCAGCCCTTGTTGCTAAAAATGATGTTAGCCTCTTGTGATTTAAGTCATAACATTTTATTTTCAGTCCCACTGAGAGAGAAAGCATACAGGAGAAAAAAAAAAGATATATTTTCCTGAAGAAATCTCTGAATGCATTTTTTAAAGATTTAAATAGATAATGGTAATTTGTTGAGTCAAATTATTGTTGTACTGTGCATGTAAATAAACCTTTGTTTTATTCATGATTAGAGATAATTTTTCTATTGCTCTGTAAGATTATTTTTTTTTAGATGGCTATCTTTAAATACAAAAGCTTTGCATTTCAGTAAAGGGAATCCCATCTACTTATTAATTAATCAAAGAATGGAATTTCATTTTGGGAAATTGGTGTCAACTGTTAAGAATTCCCAGGGAATCACTGCCTTTGGTACAAATAAAACCTTCACTACTGTTTCCATTTGAACTCCAATGATTCCTTGCTGTTCTAAATGGCTCTTTTGGATATATCAAAATTCTTTAATCATGGAAAAAATACAGTCTTTAAACATTTCTTAATAAAATATTAGATTAGGGAGTGTCTTGAGATCTACAGTGAGGATAGTGTTTGATAAAGATCTAACCTAGTCAGCATGAACAGGTCATAGGCATTTTACCTGAGGTAGATATCAATTTAGCATGTTACATCTGGTTTTAACCGTTTTAACTTCATCTGCAGGAGAAGTAATTTTTTTCCTTGACTTGTACTTCAAATATATTTGAGTAGGACATAGTTGCAGTGTGAAATTTCAAGTTTATTGATACACAGATGGCCAATTAATTAAAAGGGAAAGAGAAAAGAAACTATTGCCTGAGCAGCCCCAAACCTTTGGGGTTTCAGATGAACTGGCCGTCTCTGCCTTCAGGAATCGTACCCATAATGATGACTGTTCATCACAAGCAGGCAGCACAGTCTGTGAGCAGAGTATTTAATACTGAGTGGATAAAGATTTAAAAGTATCTGACACGGAAAAGAAAAAAAATTATAAAAGATCAATCCTTCTTTTTCCCCTTCTGTACAATTCAACAGTTGCTAATGAATTAGGAGGAGGGGCATATTGATGTACTGCTTGACTGTAACACAAAGAAGTGTAGTTAGCAAAAAGCTGCAGTGGGTAATGAACAGTATTTTAACTCGGCAGTTTAACCTCCATGTCTGTCAGCAATGACCTTTTACCAACCCCAATGAGAGCCTGATTTCTCACTTTTGCTACTCACTGCTGGATGAGTGAATGTAGAATTTGACAGCGAGAGGTTTTACATGAAAAGGGAAGGTACTTAAAAAGCATGTTTTGTGATGATAGGCTACATTTATTCACTGTTCATTACGCTGGGTGCAGCGGCAGCATTGGTGGATTGATTGGGTGTGAGCAGCTTGTCTTCTGGGGCAGGAGGAGGCGTTATTGACCTGCATGGGAGCCGAGGTGGCCTCCAGATGACCCCCCCTTTCACCTGGAATTGACCTTGAAAACAACCTAGGGTTCACCCCGCTTTGAATAAATAGAAAAGTGTCTTAACAGCATGTGGATTATTAGAATTGACATATTGCACATTTCTCCTTTTTCAGCTTTTATAGAGGTGCATGTGTAGGGGGTGGAGAGAGAGGGTTGCCTTTTAAATTTCCAGATCCAGCAGCTGCATGGCTCGGTATTTGTACAGATTTATGGCGGGAGGCAACTAGACTTTCTCCTGCTTGATGCTAAATTTTACCATTCATCATTATTGATTAGAGCCTACACTCTATGACAGAGCCCAAACCTTACTATGACAATTGCTATTTCAGTTGTTATGGGCCATAATGGGCCATAGGGATGATTTAAAAGAGTACAATAGCTATCTGTAATTACACATGAATAATCCATGAATTCTCTAGCACAGTGCTTATAATCAGACCCTAGCAGCCAAGGCCAGACATTTGTACTTGTTTCCTCTTCAGCAACTAGACCAGAAGGCACCTCTACTAGTAAACACAGACACAACAGGCCGAAAGCAATTGTCTCCTACTGCATTCAATCTTGATTTTTCTTTCTGTGCTTAAAACAAGCCAGTTAAAGCAGAAAGTAACGTATTGCCTCACTGCTGAGGGCGCACCCCCCTAATGGACTTGACTCAGCATGGAGAGCTACCTGGAGCTGCCTTCACAGAATCTGTTTCCTTTGGTTTCATTTTGTTTTATCAGACACAAAGAGTTATTTTTCCGAGTTTCTAAACCCTGATGATAGCTTGCTTCTATGACAACCCTTTTCTGCGTGGAAAGGCAAATAAGGGAAACAGATACAGTAGCTAGCTTCAAAGTTGGTGTTTAATTTTATGTTGGCTTATTCCACATTGAACATTTTCTGAAGTCTTGACCAACTTTCATGGCCTCAGTAATGAAAGATTAAAAGCATTGATCACAAAAGTATCTTTATCACAGGTTTGATGCAACTCTTTCAGAGAGGTGTATTGTTGGTGAGAGGTTGGATTGGTGGCATTAAATAAGTGGCACCATATAAGAAATTAGGCTACATTGATCAGATTTTTCTAAAATAATTTTTTGTTTTTCTGAAACATTTTTATTGACTCACAGATGCATCATTCTGAGGTAATAGGACAAAATCTAGGTGAATCACAGGTTGCAAAATCTACACAGTCACCATTTTCTGCTAAGTTTATGACCTCCATCCTGTGACTGTCCTTGTCTTCCATGCTGGTCCCAGCTAAGGTGAGCACAGTATCAGTGAGGATCAAATGAAACTTGAGTATTTAATATTTTCCGTGATAAATGTTTGTGTGCCCATACTATTTTGGGCTCTGCAAACAACATTTCCTTACTAATACAGGACTACAGACAGGTTTTCATTCCTTTGGAGCCATTATTTTTCTTTTCTCCAAGTTCTAATACTGAAGCGTGGTTTGAGTACACTGTTAAGTAGGCCTTCTTGAAAAATTAAAATGTAACATATCCTTAAAAATATAGCTATTGTCAAATGAAATAAGAACCTGCACAATTTTATTCTGAGTCACGCAAATGATTTTTTTCCCAATATTATTTCCTCCTAACTGCTGACATTTATCTGTATATCAAGTAAACACAAAGCAGAGATGCGTTTTCTTTAACAGCTGAGTCTGTACAGAACACACACATACAAAAAAAGAGTGACTTATAATTGGTTTGACATTAGAAACCCATGTAGTAGTACAGTCAGTTTCCATCTCATCTTTGTTCATACCTCTCTATAAAGGATAAGGCAGTTTTGCCCAGAGGAAGAAATAAAAGGGAATCCTCGTTAAAAGGTACATTAACGAAAAAAAGAACAGTTTTATTGAGGACACGTGCAGAAAGGGATGTTTGAGTAGCAAATGATAATTTACTTTTGAGGTATATTAAAAAGGTTTAATCTTACTGATCATGAGTTAAATTGGATGTTTTAATCAGTTAGTGAGTGCCAAAAATAATTATGTCAGAGTGCTTAGTCTGCAGAATGTGTACACAAAGCATATAAATCCTTTCCTTCCCTAGGGATTTCTCAGAATAACACACAAATAAAAGACAAAAGCAATACCAAACTCATATAAATTAACATTGCAAATGATCTGAAAAAATACAATAAATAACATGATTCTATCACTCTAAATATGCTATACAGGGGAGAGTATCCAACACAAATATGGTCATTAATCTCTTATATTCTCACTAAACTTTTTCAGGAAACTTTCCTGTCATTTACTTTCTGCAGTTCAGTCGAAGGTCATCCTATGCATAGCAAAAGTGGGCTGATGTCTACATACAGAAATCTGTCATCTTTCCTGAAATGAATGTTCAAAACTGAATTAATTTCACTTATTTTTTCCTCTTAGGAAGAAAAGTATTTGCCAGTATTTAATACCCATTCTGAAAGCCGAAACAATGTACCCTGATGGATCTTTTTATTCAGTTCTGTAGGTTCTCATAGAAATATGCGAAGATTTCCTTTACAAGGGATCTTTCTTCTGTCTAGTGTAGTAGATAGATACACTGTATGTGTGTGCGTGTGTGTTCATAATTACTGTAGACTGGATGCAAATTTAAATGAGATGGCAGCTGTGTAGGTGAAATGATCTTTAATCTTTGCAGCTTTTGCAAAATAATTTTGGAACTAAATTATTTGTAAAATTGTTTTACTTAGAAAATATAAGAACATGCCCACCGCAAGCTATAACGACATGAAGGTTCTTTTGGAAGCACTCAAACTATTATTTATGACATATGAAAAATACTTTCAGGATGTCAGGTTTTAATTTGTTAGTTTCTGAAGTTCCTATTTTCATCCTTCCAGTTCATTTTCTTAAATAAGGGAATCTCACAGGATAATCCTGCCAACTGGGACTAATAGGACAATTCTGAAATTAGTACATGCAGTTTCACTACCTCCAGATACAAAACAGGAAAAGAAAACCAACAAAGAAAGCAGTAGCTGTTATGTTGAAATAGTGAGTTGTTCACAATAATACAATCTTGACCCCTTCTAATATGGCTGGGTTTGTCACAGGGCTTTTTTTTGCTGTAAGAGGCCATCTGCAGGATTGTTTTTCCACTACTTCCACAGGAGTTACTTCACACTACCGAAGATATCAGAGTTAGGACTGGAAGGTAAATCAGATTATGCTTCTTTTACTCTGTTACCATTTACATATCTTACTATACATGCATGAGTATCCTACATGCCTTGGTACAATGGTTTATTAGTAGCTTTTTGCAAGGCAGTTACTTAAGGTACTTCAAGTAGCTAAAACCTAAATTTGGATCCATCCATGTGTCGTGAATTATGAGCCATTGTCCTTATACTAAGTTAATACCAGCTTACAGAAGACCATTCTCAACTCCATTTATTCTTCCAGATGTAGAGTAATTCCAAAATAACACCTGAAATTTCGTTTTGTCTACTCTCTACATGTGTGCAACAGTTATAAGTCTCATCCAGATACCACCTCAAAGTTTTAAGGTTTCAGTTAACAATTTAAAAATGGCTTGCTGTACTGAAATATTAATTTACATGATTCCGTACATCACATTTATTGAAATGTCTGCACATATTTGGGTAAGTTAGAGCCAGAATGTTACTGCTTATTATAAATGTCCTGATTTTTGTTCCTTAATGTAACAATATAATTGATAAAAATCTCCTTGTTAAATTTTGTCCATAAGCTCAGTAATTGCAACTAAGAAGCATTACAACAAACACTTCCATTATCCATTTGAGTAAAAACATTACGTGTGGATTTGCCACTTGTATCACTAGTAGGACTCTAAGACACAGTTCAAGTAGTCACGTCAGAGGCTTTGAAAATTTGATTTCTCTGAACTTTCAGATTCTAGAGTTAACTGGTGAGTTAGTTATTATATTTTATGTAAAATAAATTTCCTACTATCTCTTACAGACATAAAGTTCTGACTTCTCTCTCTGTAACTTTGTCAGTTTACAGGTTTGTTGCTTGCCCATTAAAAATTGTTGAATATTGTCTTTAATGTTTGGTAGAGCATAAAAATCAGAAGATTAATTTGTGTTGGACATGCATAAAACCCCAATTGTCATCTGAAATTATCCATTGTTTCCTCAGGGCAGCCAATTTTTTCTTTTCTACCATTCTTAATTTCCCTAAGGATAAAGGAGAAAAAAAACCCCACATTTAAAATACACTTATGAAAAAAGTTGGTATTTAGTCCCTGATTATTTTACCTGCTCTGTTGCTAACTGTAAGCTCAGCTTTCCTCCACAAGAGCTCACCCATTCCACAGTATTTTAAGTTTGCTTTTTTCTAAAGATAGCTTTTCTTTCTTACATTTGGACTTGGAGTTTTGTGAATAGAGGATTGCGATTTCTTTGCTGATATGTTTGGAGTCCAGGCAAATGGTCTTATCAAGAGACAAGAATTCATGTGAAAAAAAGGGTAGAACAGATATTAAAAATCAATAAGCAATGAAAAGGGCAGAAACTTACAAAAGTTAAAGAAGGTTCCAAAGCATAATGCAAAAAAAAAAAGAAACCTTAAAATCTCTCTGATTTGCCCACATACTGAGTTACTTAAGTTTCATCTGTCCCAGCTTTCCTATTTACAGATAATTTTGCATTATCTTTTCTTGTCAAAGGATGTTATCTGTTGTATGGCATTAAAAATACGAATTTCTTATACAGTATCCTACAGAAGAGGAGAAGAAACCTGGGGAAAGAGCGAAGTATTGGGAGTGTAAAACAAAAATCAGAAGAACCAAGAGCACAGGGCTGTTGTCTTGGGAAACAGTGTGAGGTAGAAAAGAAAATCTAATAGAATACAAATTGAAAGGGAACCAGATGATGGAAAGTGATAGAGAGGAGGTGAAGAAATAAAAGAAAATAAAAAAGACAATGAGGCAGAAGTGTAGAAATAGAGGAAACATTTGAAAATCATAAGATTGAAATGAAGAAAGGAGTGAAATGCAAGGAAATAAAAGTTAAATTACGCCTAAGCATCTTGTGAATTTTGAATACTTGTTTGAAAACAACAAGAGAGCCCAAATAAAGAACTCTTGCTTGAGGTATCCCTTGACAGAATGGTAATATTTTTCTCGATATCCATGTCTCGCTGAAATTAAATTGTTGGAGAGAGGGAATCTTAAAGACATTGTTGTTTAGATTGTTGGAAAGAGGGAGTAAGTTTAAATTGTTGGAGAGAGGGAATAACATTTTTCCTGATCCAACCACAGGAGTGTTTAGTTCTGAACTGATTGCAAGGGTTTAAAGTGAAATCCCACTGAAGAAAACCAGTGACAAATTCATTAAGGCCAGCGACCAATTCATTAAGACCTCAAAGTGAAATCTTCACAGTGTGGTTACATCATGATATTTAAAACAAACATGGCTGTACATCTCATGGATGTCCATGTGAGAGAAAGAAGAAGAGACAAGTAGAATATGTAAACATTCACATCATTCTTTATACAGCTGAAGAAGAAGCATTGAAGAAATGCTCCTCAACATAAGGAAAAAATTCCTCACAGAAAGGATTGTTAGGCACTGGAATGGGCTGCCCAGGGAGGTGGTTGATTTGCCTTCCCTGGAGGTGTTTAAGGTGTAGGTGGACGAGGTACTGAGGGGCATGGTTTAGAGATTGGAAGGAATGGTTGGACTTGATGATCCGGTGGGTCTCTTCCAACCTGGCAATTCTGTGATTCTATGAAATGTATTTAAATAAAAACCCTCCAATTATTTCAGTCTTTTAGATTTTGCCAGTCTTGCATCACATGTCAGTTGCAAATATCTTGTTTCCAAGAACATAGAATTGTCTTTGTTCTTTGCTGAGAATTTCTGTATTGGAGGGATTTCTGGTAAAATATATGAGTTTCCCCCTTATAAAAATGTGGAGGCTTGCAGACAAGGTGGGCATAACTTCAGGGGGAAAAGAAACTCCTAGTATTCCAGAGCATACTGAAAAAGTGGTTTTCTGGCAATTTTGCTGTTATCAAAGGTGTGTTTGTTGGAATAAAAACTCTGCCTTTTTGTGCTAGACCTCCATCCTCTTGCCTTACATGGTAGTAGCATTACAAGCCTGAGTACCTGACATTGGCCTATTCCTGTGGAAACGAGTGAAATCACAAAAAAAAGTTCTTGACCTCCCCTCAGGACTAGATGGGACAGGCTCATGGAACTGTTTAAGTTATGCAGTCATATGTAACATAATGTGCCTGTGGGGTATAAGTAATTCTGCATATTGTACTGCACATTAAGACATTAGACGTGTAGACAAGTAGCCAAAGATTTTCTGTGATGTGACTGTCTTCCCCTGAGAAAGAGCAACCCTGCTTTAATAAGTGACTGATATCAAAATCATAAAATCCTATTTTAAAACAATATCTTATTTTTTCCTCCTATTTGGTTCAGTGTTTTTTCTTACATCAGATAGTCAAAATCAGAATTTCTTCCCTCTAGTGTCGTGGTTGCTTTACACAAGGACATTTTACAGACTCATTTGCCTTTAACTACTATTTATAATAAAGTACACACATCTGGTCATATAACACATTTAATATTCTTATTCTACTTTTTTCTACCTTTTTTTACAATTTTACTTTTCTCCCAAAGTTTCTAACAACAAATTGAAGCATACTTGGGTTTTAAACTCTTCTTGCTATAGGAGGTGTGGGTTTTCTTTAATCATGTCATTCATAACATTTCCAGTGTCCAATGTATTGTTTAAGAATTTATTTTAGCTTGGAATGTGGTCATAGATCATAGAATTATAGAATAGTTGAGATGAAATGAGGAGTCCTTTTTCTCTGCTTCAACTTTGGATCCACTCAAGTCTAATTCATATGAAAGATTTGGTCATTCTCAAGGGTCATAAATGATCCCCTAGCAGTGGGTGATAGTGTTATGGGTAGCTTTTTATACCTTTAATAAAACCTTAAATGTATGTCCCGTTACAGTAAAACTCTGTGCAGGGTGCATATTGCTCTTGTGATGCATTCATCTGAATTGAGACGTTAAGCAGATGGTCTGCAGTGGCTTGTACCTTTTGAAGATTTTTAGCAAATCATTTTATTTATGCATTAAGTAGGTTGTAATAAGAACTAGAAATCCAAACATCTCCAGGAACAATCAGGTATGAAGTAAAATGAAATATGAACTTTTATTTAACAACAGATAGAAACAGAATTCCTGTCAGTAACTTTTTGAGTACCCTTTACTTCTGGCAGTTCAGATGTACAAGTGGTGTATTCTTCAAAATCTATTTTACACCCTGTTTTGCTTGAGCCTTCTAGTATTTATGCCACTCCAGATTTTGGCTTTGCCATGGGAAAAATCAGTATAACTTGACATGAATGTTGAGTTGGTGGCCATTTCGATTATCACTACATTTCAGCCTACTCTTACTGGCTTTTGGGAGATAAATAATGGGGAGAGCAGACCTCAGTAAGAGGTGAAAGATCTCCTTACAAAGTAAGTTCCTTCAAAACATCCCGTCTGTTGGTTCATAGTCAGCCTCCTGGAGAATAATGATGAAACATCATCTCAGAATCCAGCAGCAGCAATGATTTTTGATTGTAGGTGGTCAACATAAGATCATCAACCACTGTTTCTTTATCAAGTGGTAGGAGTCAGAGGACAGCGCAGCTAGAAGCTGGCATTTCACAGCATTTTTTTCAGCTTCTTTGCTGAACAAATAGGAAACATTCGAGATAGATAGGAATTTTCAAGGTAATGACATAGAATTACAGTTTTTAAGGTATGAATTTACTATGGGCTTTTCAAAGTGACTTTGAAATGAAGCTTTATTTACTCCTTCCTTGCATGGTAATTTACAGGTGTGTACAGTGCAGTGAGAGTATAAAGCATAACTTTTACTAAAACAACACTTTTTCCAATCTACAGTGCTGTGCATAAAGCAAGAGCAAAATGTGTGTCTAGGAGGTTTACTATGGAAGCAACAGTCACCCATATAATGCCATTACATCTCCTAATCACAGAAAGGAAAAAAGACAAGTTATGAAGTGTTGCTTTCTTACTTGTAAATTAAGTTACTATATTGCAATAACTGATGCAAACTTTATTAATTATTTGGTATTGACCACTAGCCTTAGATCCTTATCGACTGAGATAGGAAAGGTCTCTGGCACAGCTAGGGTTAAAAACCAAACCAACCTGTTTCTTAAAATATTTCTGTGAAAAATCTTGTTTTTCATGTTTTCAATGAGGGAGAATTAGAACAAAAAAAAAAACACCACAAAACCCAGTCTTCCTGAAGGCCTCCCTTCTGAATCCTGAGCCCACTTACAAATTATTGACTGTTCCCTACACAAAGGCATCGTAAACACCAGATTTCTGAAGTGATGGGAAATTTCAAGATTAGGTGTTATGTCTAAGGAAACTGAAGTAAGAAAAACAAAGTAATCACATATTTTTATTTTTATTAGAAGTAATAAATGTATATTTTTTTAGTAGGTCTTCATCATAATGCAGAAGATAAATAATTTTTCCAGTTTATTTCTTCCTTCTCAGTAATTCTTTAACTGTTTGACAGCTTTTAGGTGATGAAATCAATGCTGCTGTAGAAATATCAGACATTGATGTGAATTGCATAGGACAGTGGGTGTATGCTAACTGTGGGTTTTGAAGACTGATACCAAACCAGTTTTGAATAAATCTTCTATATTGTTTCTGGAGGATCTTAGACCAACTTAACATCAATGTATCTGCAGTTTCATTCAGATGGTTACTACAGCTGTATTGACTTTTTTTCCCGATTTCTCCTCACATGTCTTAAGCTGGATATTCTTGCTAGCACCTCAATCCCAGCCCTCAGTACATCCTTTATTTTCAAAACAAGCAGGAGAGCATACTTTTACTGAAGCTAAAACACCAGGTGTTGAACTAAGTAGTGAAAGACACTGAAGTAGTGAGATAAGGGACAAATGTGCCTGTTAAAGGGGCAATCCTCTAGCAAAATTATAGCAATGCAGAGTCTCAATGAAGAATTTCAGTGGTTTGTAACAACTTTTTTGTTGTATCACCTGAACAGAGGTGATAATAAGGTGGGTGGTGGTGTCTTCTTCCAAGTAGCAAATGTAGATGAAGAGGAAATTACCTCAGTTTGCACCAGGGGAGGTTTTGATTGGATATTAGAAAAAAGTTCTTTACTAAAAGGGTGGTGAAGCATTGCAAGAGGCTATCCAGGGAAGTGATGGAGTCACCATTCCTGGAGGTGTTCAAAAACTGTGTAGACATGGCATTTAGTGACATATTTTAGTATGCACAGTGGTGCTGGGCTGAAAATTGGACTGGATGAGCTTAGAGGTCTTTTCCAACTTTAAGTCATCTATGATTCTAAGAAAGTACACTGTTCCCAAGTAATTCTCCAAAATAATACAGCAAGTGTGGTTCCTCTGTTCAATGTGGAGGGAATGTTTGTGCATGAACCAATAGGGAAAGCTGCACAACAAACATGCTTTGCTATGTTTTACTCACTGCTGCATTCGAAATCAATGTCATAACTCAAAAAAACCCCCAAACCAACCAGGGGTAAGGAAAGTCATGCCAAGTATGCAGTAAATTGAGGTACATTTCATTTTCTTCATATTACTGTCTGGTGTGTTGCGTTGTCTTGCTGTACGGAAACAGAAAATTATAGTAAAACAGTTTAAGCAACTCTTTTCATTAACAAATACCATTAAGCACTAAAGGTCTCATGATAACTCTGAACCATGAAGCCCTGCTTCAGAGGCGCAGAGGGGTTGCAGCAAACCTGAAGTCCCAGGCAAAACAGAGTCCTACAAGGATGTCACCCTGTGGAGATCAGTCAGCCCTTCCCTGATCTTGTTTCAGTCACAAATGGTTTGGGAAGGGCACATGAGTCCTCAGTGCAGGTTATGAATTAGCTTTGAGTAGATATACATAGATGGAGGTCTGGGGGTGGAAATGGGCTGTATCTTCTTTTCCCCTCCACTTAGTCATTCTTCATACAAGAGGGTTTCAGTTTCTCTGCAGAATAGTTGGTCTATTCTAGCACCTTTCCCAGTTACTCTCACTCTATCTTAGAGTGATTTTTTTTTTTATTATTTCCTCACAAACAGGGATATTTCAGTCATGATAATGTGGCTGGGCCTACTAATTTTAAAACAGGTCTCAGGATGCACTTCCGACACCTTCTGAATGTACAGATGTTGTTTTGAAACAATTTCTTTGACCAAAATCTGAGCACATTTCCAATTACCTCCTTGCTGTGGTTCTACCTGCTTACCAGGATTAGAGAGAGGAAAGCGACCTTCCTGTCCTGCCATAATACATTTCCCACATCTGTTTATGAGCTGTCATCATCTTAATGAAGGCATTTTTACTGGCGTTAAACAAACTAGCTTTTGCTGCAATCTTGTTTTTATGTTTTACCCACAAGCAACTGGCTGGGTGACTCTTTCCACATCATCTTTCTGTATTCAGCTGTACTTTCATCTTTCTGCTTTATTTTCTTGAGTAGCACTGCCTGAGCCATCTCTCATACAAACAAAATTTGCTTTGAGTTTTATATTACATCTGATCAGAAATTTCATATCTTTGAGAGGATAATTTTAAGAGAGCTGCTATGTTCTGCTGAAGAGTTTCCTGTTTGGATGTGTGTTGCGCTGCAGGGGTCAAAACTTGTGACACGACCACCATTTCAGAATCATGTTGGCAATATGTCTCTTTACATAAAGCATCAGAAGCATATTTTTGGCTCTGCGTTTTGAATGATTTGATAGCGAGGTGTCTTTCACGAATGTGACACTTTTGTGCAGAAGCACATCCCCCACAACGGTTAAAATATCAAAACAGGCCAATAATGGAGAACTCAAAACTATGACTTTTCTCTTTGCCTCTGGCTAGCCCTCAAGTATGATACTTTTGAATACTTGTTCTGCATCTTCACAAGTTTTTTATATCAGTTTCCAAATTTGTCAGAAAGATGGAAAAATTCTGAGTAGCATGTGCACTTATGCTCTGTATCGTGATCCACATTATTTTCTACTGTGGTAAATGTAACTTAAATTGTTTAACTACTGTCTTTCAGCATATAGCTTAAATTAAAATGGTGTTTTGATTATCTTAATACCCATGTTTTCTTTTTAATGATTGCTGTAATCACATATCTCTAGGAATGTTTTCTGAATTTCTGTTCTCAGCAATAGAAGTATTTTAAATTATTTACTTCAGATACACTGATAAAAGCTTTCATGCTGCAACATATACATATTTTCTAACCCAGCCTTTGTTTCCCCACATGAAGAGTACTAAACAAATGGAAACCTCTTGTTCCATCCCAACTAATGAAAAATTCCTGCAGGAAAAGGAACATCCAAAGAGGCATCCAAGGAATATCATGAAGTATGGAGGGAAATCTGCATTTTATGAAATCCCAGGTGAACAGGAAGTCTCTTCAGTTGCTTTGCTTTAAATCCTGTCCTAGCTGTGGTTAGTACCCTTCTTGATTTTTCCAAAAGTCATTTATGTAATTAGTATGTTAAACACTAATCACTTGCAGGTTAACAGAACTAGAAACAACTCTGGATTATGTTGACATAATAAAATTTTTTATGCAGGTTTTATGGGAAGAAAAGATCCCCAAAGAAATAACTTTCCCAGGCTCCTTCTTTTGGCATAGTTTTTGAGTTGAGTGTGGATGAGGAGAAAGTTTCAGAATGAGTCATTACTCCAAAATAAACGCGGTAAGTATCCTCTACTAAATTCATACCAAATTCATCCTTTGAGGCAGTGATTATTATTTCAATTTTAGACATAATTGCTTGATTCCTCTTTGTTGTTTCAGTATGTCATACAACTCTTTTTTTTCACCAAAATTACTGTGGACATAAATCAAAAGAATTCAGGATACCCTTTTTACTTCCACAAAATTTCCTGAAGAGTCACTCAGTGTTGGCCACTACCTCTTTCATAAAGTGTTTGTCATAATACAAAGTTTAGCTGGTTTTCCTGTGATACTCTTGAGTCTCACAGAGACTTGTTCTCAGGACTTTTTTTTTTTGTCCTCCAGTGTACCCTCTTTATAAACTTTAAATCTGCTTTAAATTTATTCTAAAGACTCTGGACTACGCTTAATGTCGTTGTAAGATTTGACTGAGGCTTAAGAGTGTTTGTGTTGGATTTGTCTTCTGTTTCTTTGGATTCTCCGTTTGATTCTATCGCACAGCTAATGTTTTTTAATGTTTTGCTATTTATTCAGCAAGAGCTGTCCTAGTCAGAGAGCTAATTTAAAAAGAAATCTTGTAGATAGAAGGGAAATAAAGTGAAAAAAATATATGAAAGGAGAGAACAATGCTTTAAAATATTAATACTGAAACAATCCCTGCTCTTCCTATCTTATTCAAACAAATTTTCCTGCTCCAAAAGGTGTTTAGGCCCCTCTTCAATATTCAGTTCTTAATTCTCTCATCTTCACAACAGCTTGCAAAAATTAACTGCCTAAATATGAAATTAAAAATTGTGAGCCAACCCTCCACCTACTTAGGGCAATGTCTGACAACAAATTAAAAAACAGTAATAAAATTGCCAGTTTTCTTTCATCATTCAAGTTCCAAAAAGAGGGTACTACAAACTCATTTTTTATTTTGTTTGTAATTAATTACCACTGATTTTTTTTAAGAATTAACATAGTTTGATGCTCCCCTCCTTGTTTCTACATGTTTACTAAAATCTTAAAAGATCATTAGTAAATAGAACACACACTTTCCATTCAACTGATGTTCCTTCAGGGCTCTACAGTACTGGTTTCCTACTAGACATTGTAGTCTCATAGTCATTTCAAGCCTGTAAAAAAGTAGGTTTGGCTAAAAGCTGTCATTAGACTTCATTCTGCCGAAAGAAACATTTAATAGAAGCCTAAGTATTGTCTGGATTATTAAAAAACCCAATAGAAGCAATAAATTTTTTTTAAAAAATTAAGATCTATGTGCCAGGGAAAAAGCAGAGTTAAGGACTGAGGTGAAGCTTGCTGAAATCAGCGAAGACCCTTTGTCCATTTTGGATCAGTCCTTCAGCACTGCAGAGAGAGTTTGGCTTGTGCTTCAAAACCATGTTTGCCTGCATTTTATAAGGATAGAAGAGAGTTATTTCTCCTGCTCTGAGTGCACAATCCCATTTTCCCATTTTTCTGCACTGGAAGACATTTCCCTCCATATAGCCAATGACTCCAATTTTGGAAAACATGATACTTATATAAGAAATAAGAGCTGCTTGCTGGAGCTCAGATCAGACACTACTCCTCCCTAAGAGTATCTTAACAATGCCTCTTCAACACTGAGTACCTTCCCGTGTTGCTGCTATTTGGCAAGTGGTGAGACATATAAGTCACTTACTTGAAGAGTAAACACAACCTGTTTTAATTAGCCATCCACAGCTTTATCTGAGGTTACGGATTCTATAAGGTAAATTTTGAACCAATCTTGCAAGGGATGCATTAGTGCTCATGAATTGCCTTTCTAACTAACGAGACACAACTTCATCTAGCTCCAGTTTGGAGCATGCACAAAATCAAACAGTTCCAAGAGAGCTTGCAAACTCATTTTGTGGGACAAGACCAGCTCTAGAACAAGGGACATGTGTGCTTACCATTTCTCTGGCATATTGAAGCAGTGTCTGTTGCACATTAACAGCAAGTGTTAAAGGCAAGGTGGAAAAACATAGAGATGGGAGGTTTTGAAAAACTAAATAAGTTCCTACTGTAACTGTGGTTTCTGTTCTTGAAGGAATAGTGATCAAACCAGGACAAGTCTTCTTTGGTATCACCTGCTTGAGCCAGTTCTGAACTACTCCAAGGACCTTTCTGTCCTGTCATGCAGTTCCCTGTTGTCCTTTTCACACAGAACAGGTGAGTTAACTCTGAAGAGCACTGATGTCATGAAATATTGTGTTTGATTATCATTCACTCTGTTCTCTTTTTAATCTGCATTTTATTTTCCTCAGGGCTTATTTTTCCCCAGAACTCTTCCAACAAAATTATTATCCAGATTTCTTTGGAGAGATTTTTCTTTGTGTCAAACAAACTCTGTTTCAAAACTTATTTTTTTTTAAAAAAAAACTGTAGTAGCAGATACAGCCATTGTACAAAATTTGTAGAGATGCATTTTCTTTAATCAGTGCTTTTACATTCATTGGAAATAAAAAATCTGTTTACTACACTGGGGGAATTAAGCTCTGAAGAGATTGTTTTAGTTCTCTTTGTTTATGATGATTTGTTAGCTCTTGACTGCAGAAATAATTTTGTTGTTTACATTAATCTATGGTGGCAGTATTAACTTCACATCATACATAAATATAATTATTGATCATTACCAGCTGTAATTCAGTGTTAGAATTACAGATTTACATAATTGTGCTATTAAGTGTAAACTTGAACTTCATATCTGGGGTCACAAATAACTGGAGGCAGTAGAAACAGAAAATTCTGATTATATGTCATTCATATTTTAATATATGCTGTTGCAATTTTGATCAGTGTTAATGTAAATATTTTTATGTACTATGCAGCAATGAGATGCTAATGGCTAGAAATTACAGTAATATTGATCTAGCTAATAAAATGGAATGCATTAGTAACAGTGGGTATTTATCGTCTGCTCCAAAAATTATTATACATCATCTGCTGAAGGAAAATGTCCTCCATCGAAGTTTGAGATGGGATCCTTGCTGAAAAGACTCTTCTCAACTTAAAATTAGAGTCACAGGCTATCCTGTTTTTACTGTCTACAGGTTTTCTACTGATAAAGCTTCACAGAGGGGAACAAACTGTATAAAGGGACTCAATTCTTACATGAAAAGATACATCAGAAAGATCAGTCAGTACAATGGACCTCTTCCAAAAACTGCTATATAGTTCTTAGGGGTGTATGCATGCACATCTCCACAGACTGGTGTCTTACTAATTGCCTCAAGCAAAACTTGTGAACTCAACTTTGATCTTGGGCACAATGTGGTGAATGGTCTTGCAGGACAGAAGGCTGCACCAGCGCTTCAGCTGGAGCAGTCAGGAACATGGCTGTATAAAACTGAGGGGATTAAACACATGGACTTCAATATGATGGATCAAAAACATTTTATTGAGTTAGCTGTTTCTTTATGTACCCTTTTTACTTGTATAACTGGGTGCCCATGAGGGTATTTACAGTGTATTACTGGATAAAGGCAGCTGTCCATAAAGCTATTACTAACATATTATTGACTAAACTACCGCGCATGCTAAGAAACCAAATCACACTAAAATTAATCATGTTGATAGTTCTCCAGTTGGTACTTGTTCCCACCGAACTAGCTCTTGTATCCCTTTCAGATGTCCTTTGTTTATCAGAAAGCTGTTTTTTCTTCTCATCAAACTGGCCTTTGTTTATCTTTCAGTTGTCTGTTTCAAGGCCTTGTTAGAATTGCTCAGTATCAGTCAGTCTCCACATTTTTCTCTGTAAAATGTCTCCACAGAAAACCATGCACCCAGATCATCTGAGCTGCAATATATTACAAGCAGAATCATCTCATTAAGGAGAAAAGATGGCTTAAAATAAGTATTTCTGTACAATCAGACCACGTCATCCAAACTGAAAGACCTTCATTGCTTCCCAGAATTTATTCTTTCAGAAAGAAGCCACATGCAGGAAATTTAGTACCTCAAGCAAGTGGAACGGGCTGTGATCTTCCACAGGGACTGGTTAGCTTGCCATCATTTGCAGCACTTATGCTAAATCGAATATAAATAGAAACTACGCTGAAGTGAACACTCCTTTGCTGGCAAAGGAGATGGACCACATCCACTGAAATGAGCATGCTTTTTCCATCTGGTAGTGTTTCAAAACTGTGGTCAAACAAGCAAATCTTAATCCAAAATGCATCATTAATATACAATATAAAAAATGGAATACCATTCAGTGAAACTAATGCGCTAAACACTCAGATAGCTTCTCAGGGAAAGAACATGTTAGAATGTCAAACGAGTCCTCCCTCAATACAGTGTATATTGCTTTATTTAAAATGCATAAATAAAATACAATGAACTGGAATAGTTTATTAGGTTTTTCTCTGAGGTTATCTACTCTAACCCATCTGTTTATTAGTTTGTATTTATCCTAGCCAGTGAATTGAGAGATAGTGCTTCAGATATGACAGCCCTAACAATAATCAGGCCTTATGCTATTTGTTTGCCTAAACTGAACAGTATCGCCAGGATAGGCATGAGTTTGGGAAATGGTTTTGCAGCAGAGCTGTGAGAAAAACTTGGGTCTGATTTTGGAAGAGACAGGTGACCTTTAGGTGGTAAATTCTCTCCATTACGGGCCTGCAGAAAATAACAACACTTTTAATAATCTGATTTACGAGTCCTGTGACTATTAGGAATTAACACTACTTGATGCTAAAAGTACCCTGCAAGCTTTGAGTGCATGAATCTGTAACTAATTTCAGTACCAATGGGTGTATGAAATATTTTCCCAAGTAAATATTAAGAATTAAGTATGTTATGATGTTTCAGATAAAGGTCTCAGATGACATTTATTTAGACAGCAAGCAAGTTTCTCTGCTCTATTCAATGGAAGAATCATTAGTTCTGTGTATATCCTTGCTTTCTGGTCCACAGGATTCTATAAGGACTATTATATTTTTTGTCCTATGTTCATATTTAAAATAAATAATAACTTATTCAAGCCTCTAATTACTCTGAACGTACTTGAGACATAATAGAAGATCCAAGCAGTTTTACTTTGTCTGAAAAGAAGTGGCTTTAAAAAGTAGGTCATTCATTTCTCTGAAAGTTTATTTTAGCTCCACAAAAGCAAGTTCAGAACATTAAGACAATAAGAAAATTTATACTCACCTTATAGTAGCTAATTTTTGAGCCCAGGGAAGAGATTGAAAGGAGAAATAATATCGAAATGTATTATTTCTGCATACAATTTCTCATAGTGTTATTTCAAGAAATACTAGAAATAAGTTGTGGATACCCACAGTAGCTCTAAACAGCCACCTAAATGTTTAATCTAAAAAAATACAATTATAAAGAGAAATGAGAAAGTGCAAGCATTGCAAAACCCGTCTTTCCCTCAGAGAAAGTTGTTTTTCAAAGATGTATGGTAAAGATAATTTCAGAATCAAATCCAGTGACAAAACATGTCGGAAAAAGTAAAAGAATGGTAGCACAAAGCATATGAAATAGATGTAAGGAACAATTATTTCAACTAAAATGATATTGTTCATGGTGGTATATACACAACTGCTGAAAGGCTTATACAAAAAGCCATGTTGAAGGATGGAGTAGGGGAACTGCAATACACAAACTCTGAGTTGTATCATTCTTCAGTAGAACTTTTAGATTGTGTATATAACTAAGGACTTTATTTTTTTCCAAAGTTGTTTTAAAAGTTATTCATGCTTTTACATAAAATCCCATTTGGGAAGATCTGATGTCATGAGGAAAACTAAGAGCATATCTGCTTGCTTTACTTGTCCTTCTACAGAATGTTATTTGCTAAAATCTGTTTACCCTGCCAACAAAAAGTCAATCTTGATTAATTTTCCAGAAAAAAATATTTTTTACAAAACTTTTTTACAGCAGGAGTAGAAATATAGTTCAAATGCCTTGACATAAAAAAGGTGTGTACAAATATTTGAATACCAAATATTATAAGATTCTACTTAGTGAATTTCCTAGTCAGATGCCTGAACGATATCAAGAAAAAGCAAGAGGCAAAAATGTGCCTCTTTAATGCTTGATGATGACTCATACTTTGAATTGGGATCTGATTTCTCCAATTTCAAAGATTTTTGTGATTAGGTAATTGGGTCTGATCAAGGCAGGTTCAGGTTAGTGGGTAGCCACCTCTAAATGAAACATCTTTTTCTCTCTTACTTATGCAACATTGTAGATATTTATGATACTTCATAAAAATAACAAAATGCCTGGCATGAGGAGGACCTATTTTTTTTACAGCAGTTTAAAAAAGATTTCTATTTACACTTCCCTAGTTTTTTTTCATCATCTCACCTAAGATATTGTTGTGTTTGGGAGCCTCCTCTTCTCCAGGCTGAACACCAATTCTCTCAGCCTGACCTTACAGCAGAGGTGCTCCAGTCCTTGGAATATCTTAGTGACCTACTCTGGATCTGTTCCAACAGTTCCATACCCTTCTTTTGTTAGGGATTTCAGAACTGGACACAGGACTCCAGGAAGAGTCTCATGACAGCAGAGCAGAGGGACAGAATCCCTTTCTTCATCCTACTGGACAGACTTCTTTTGATGCAACCCAGGACACAGTTGGCCTTCTTGGCTGAAAGCACATATTGCTGGCTCTTGTTGAGGTTCTCATCAATCAGCAACCTAGGTCCTTCTCTGCAGAGCTTTTCTCCATCACGTCATCCCTCATCCTGTATTGAGACCATGGATTGTCCCAGACCAAGTGTTGGATCTTGCCCTTGGCCTCGTTGAATCTCTTGAGATTCACAGAGGTCCACTTCTCAAGCTTGCCTAGGTTGCTCTGGATAAGATTGCAGTCCTTCTTTCATGACAATTGCACCCCTTAGCTTGGTGTCACCTGCAAGCTTGCTATGGGTGCACTCACTCTCACTGTCCATATCATTGGTGGAGATATTAAACAGCACTGATCCCAGTGTGGATCCTTATGAACTGCAATACTCTCCATTCAGCGCATCTTTTTTGACAGAATCTGTGACTCATGTGAAGTTGCATAGGTTTGCAATTTTATATAAAATTTTAAATATTTTTAGGGGCAAGAATGAAACTGAACAAGGTTGATGTTTCCTCTTTGATATGCTATGAACTAAATATAAATCCATTAATAGATACTTAATGTTTCATATGCATATATATGTTTATTTAGTTAGTATTGTTTTCTGAAGTCAGAGGTCATTTAATAAGATCTTGTTTAATATCATGACTTTATCACCCACTTAAATATTTTGCATGAGGTATAGTTTGAACATAAATCAGTGCTGAGTGTAAAATATGTTAAATAATATGTGTTGCATGATGCAGCTTTCCTTCTACATATGTATCAGCCTGTAGCATTCTGGTTGCAGCATCTGGGTGCTTATGAATATAAAGCATATCCTTTACCAATTTCCTGTTTGCAGTCTTGTATACTTAGAAACAGTAACTACTTTTGTTTTATTGAACATGTAACTCTGCAGAAAATATAAAAGGAATATTGCATTTAAAATATTATTTCAGGTAGCAATGTTTTCAAGATGTTTCCACTCAAGTAGTAAGAATGGTTCAGCTCAATGCATTTCTCTTCTTCACGGGTTCACCATGGGTATGTCAAGCAGCCAACTGAAGTTTCAGCGTATGGGTTATACTCTCTCAATACCACAAATGTTCCAAAGTTCCAGCAACCATCACCTTTCCCCTTCATTCCTTACTCACAATAAGAATAGCATTGCCACATCCTTTTAACGACATTTACTTCTTACATACCCATACATATATCTATATTTAATGCTTCATAGAGAATATTCCTTCAGTTCAATTCATTTCGGGAAAAGAATATTTTAAGATTAAGCTGAAAGAATTATGCAAATGAGAACTAGCCAGAGATACAAATATCAGGAATACCAGTTGGATATAAAATATGAAAGATCAGATCTGTAAGAAGATCTTTTATTCTGAAAAAAAAAGGGAGAAAAACAAAAACTGCTAAAATCTCTCCCTAATGTCCTCTTCCATTTGAGATGAATAAGGTTCCAGTATTTTTCTCACAAAAAGATGTCTCAGAAATTGAAAGCAGCACAGGTATGTTCCTTTCAAAAACAACAATATGCTTCCATACTACTAACTTAAACTGTGACTTTTCCCCAAAATAACAGTGTGGCAAACTCTATTCCCTTGTATTGATAGTTCCTGCCTGTCACATCTTGATTAAAGGTGTAATCTAAACGAAAAATAAATTTACAAATGTATTGCATAACCTGGCAAAAACTAGGAATTTTTGGAAGGTGCTAAACGTTTCTGATTATTTCATTCAAAATAATATCTGAATGTTCTCAGGATGCTGTCAGAGCATTCTTCTGCAGAAACTGACAGCCTCTGGCCTGGACAGGAGCACACTCTCCTGGGTAGATAACTAGTTGGATGGCTGGTCCCAGAGAATGGTGGTAAATGGTGTTAAGTCCAGCTGGAGGCCAGTGACAAGTGGGGTTCCCCAGGGCTCAGTGTTGGGTCCAGCCCTGTTCAATATCCTAATCAATGACCTGGATGAAGGCATTGAGTGCACCCTTAGCAGATTTGCAGATGACACAAAGCTGTGTGGAAGTGTCAATCTGCAGGAAGTAGGGAAGGGTAGGGAGGCTCTACAAAGGGATCTAAACAGGCTGGACTGCTGGGTAGAGTCCAATGGCATGAGGTTTAACATGGCCAAATGCCGGGTCCTGCCCTTGGCGTACAACAACCCTATGCAGAGCTACAGACTAGGAGAAGTCTGTCTAGAAAGCTACCTGGAGGAGAAGGACCTGGGGGTGTTGGTTGACAGCCGACTGAACACGAGCCAGCAGTGTGCCCAGGTGGTCAAGAAGGCCAATGGCATCCTGGTTTGTATCAGAAATGGTGTGACCAGCAGGTCCAAGGAGGTTATTCTCCCTCTGTACTCGGCACTGGTGAGGTCACTCCTTGAATCCTGTGTTCAGTTGTAGACCCCTCACCACAAGAAGGATGTTGAGGCTCTGGAGTGAGTCCAGAGAAGAGCAACGAGGCTGGTGAAGGGGCTGGAGAACAGAACCTATGAGGAGCAGCTGAGAGAGCTGGGGTTGTTTAGACTGGAGAAGAGGAGGCTGAGAGGAGACCTCATTGCTTTCTACAACTACCTGAAAGGAGGTTGTAGAGAGGAGGGAGCTGGCCTCTTCTCCCAAGTGACAGGGCAAGAGGGAATGGCCTCAAGCTCCACCAGGGGAGATTGAGGTTGGAGATTAGGAGGAAGTTTTTCACAGAGAGGGTCATTGGAATAGGTTGCCCAGGGAGGTGGTTGATTCCCCTTCCCTGGAGGTGTTTAAGGCACGGGTAGATGAGGTCCTGAGGGACAAGCTTTAGTGTTTGATAGGAGTGGTTTGAATTGATGATCGGATGGGTCTCTTCCAGCCTAGTTGTTCTATGATTCTATGATTCTATGATTCTATGTTAGTATTTGACTTTTCCTGTTACGTGAAGATATAAGTCTTGCTTAATTTCCTTTTATCCCTCTGATTTTGTTTGCTTGTCAGACTTTGGATAGCCCAGCTTAGAAACTTTTAAAAAAAGAGGCCTAAAAATTGATTCTTGTCAATAATTCTAACATTAGGTTAGTATTTTACACAGCTGTTGAGATTTTATAAAAGCAGAAATTTGTCTTCAAATAGGAACAATGAATTTTAAGTCTAAGGTTTACTGGATATTTAGATGTGTGAATCAATGCTCAGAAAATTTCAAGATGTGAAATCCAACACAATAACTCAAAGTGAAAGGTGAAAGATCACACAAAGCTTAAACTGTAGAGAAAAACAGAATTAAACTTTAGAACTTTATACTACTAGAAATGAGCTTAAGGATTTAAGGAGTTAAGGATTCTTCTATATGAAAAAGAGTACAGAGAAAAAAACTAAAACAGAACACTGCATTAGCTAAAAGTGAAACATTTTTCCATTTTTTTCATAACTGCATTTTTTATTTCCAAGATGCAAAAAGAAGAATTAAAATATATTTTAAACTTCCATTTCATATTTTTTCCAGCCGGAAATTAACTACTTACAACTGGAAAAATTATGAGAAAAGCCTCAAGAAGATGATAGAACTTTAAAATACTTTTTCATTCACCTTAATTCCAGGATTTCTGAATGAGAATTTTAGAGACTTTTGCTTATATTTTCCCTTTCATTTTTTAATATTTTTTTTTACCAAATTGTTCTTCTGCTTTTGAGTAATATCACCTGATAGCAGGAATGTTGTGAGAATTCATATTTTAAAGTTTGAAAATATCCTTTATTTCTCTGAGTGAACGATAAATGTGAATTCAAAAAGTTGTTTAGTTAGCTGGTTTTGACTAGATGGTGGTGGCAGCCATTCCAACACAGATGAGTTGGTGTGGATCACGCTGCAGTTATGTCATGAAACCTACAAAAGTGCAGTCTGCAGAAATGTACTTTGCATACAGCTGTAGAATCATAGAATCATAAAATTACCAGGTTGGAAGAGACCCACCAGATCATCGAGTACAACCATTCCTATCAAACATGTCCCTCAGGACCTCATCCACCCGTGCCTTAAACACCTCCAAGGAAGGTGAATCAACTACCTCCCTGGGCAGCCTAGTCCAATGCCCAATGACCCTCTCTGTGAAAAACTTCCTCCTGATCTCCAGCCTCAATCTCCCCTGGCGGAGCTTGAGGCCATTCCCTCTCTTCCTGTCCCCTGTCACTTGGGAGAAGAGGCCAACTCCCTCCTCTCCACAACCTCCTTTCAGGTAGCTGTAGAGAGCAATGAGGTCTCCTCTCAGCCTCCTCTTCTCCAGCCTAAACAACCCCAGCTCTCTCAGCCGCTCCTCATAGGGTCTGTTCTCCAGCCCCTTCACCAGCCTCGTTGCTCTTCTCTGGACTCACTCCAGAGCATCAACATCCTTCTTGTGGTGAGGGGCCTACAAATGAACACAGGATTCAAGGAGTGGCCTCACTAGTGCCGAGTACAGAGGGAGAATAACCTCCTTGGACCTGTTGGTCACACTGTTTCTGATACAAGCCAGGATGCCATTGGCATTTTTGGCCACCTGGGCACACTGCTGGTTCATGTTGGCTGTCGACCAACACCCCCAGGTCCTTCTCCTCCTGGCAGTTTTCCAGCCAGGCTTCTCCCAGTCTGCAGTTCTGCATAGGGTTGTTGTACCCCAAGGGCAGGACCTGGCATTTGGCCATGTTAAACCTCATGCCACTGGACTCAGCCTGGAGGTCCATGACTGCATTTAACCCTAAAGCACATAAAAATTTATGCCAAGCGCAGCAACAAGTCTTGCACAGGAATCCAACTGAGGTAACTTTCCCAACTACCGCAGCTTTGAGAAATATAAAAACTAGGGAGAGTGAAGTGCAATAAAATTTTGGGCACACCTGATTGCTTATACAAAATTGAAAAAAAATTAGCATTTACTGCGTTCAAGAGAACGGCAGAGTTTTCTTACAGAACTGCAGTGTTCTGAACTGTCAGGCACTCCATTTGAAATCAGACAACACAGTATATAATTTGGTCCTTGTTCAAGTAAATTAAAACCATATTGCTTTTGTTTTCCACAGCTTCTTTTGTTTTCTCCTCATTAGTTTTGCCTACATTTCCAATCCAATGAATATGGCTTTAATCACAGGAGATCGGATCCCCAGCTATACCACTTTTGTACTTAGCACAGATTAAGATCATGGGTCTGGAAAAGTGGCTTTAATTTCTTTCAACTCACCATTCTCCCCTGAGTGATCCCAGGAAGTGAGCAGTAAATTGATGTCAGGTCATGGGATCTGCAGGCTATCTACAAACCTGTGTCTTATGGTCTTTTATTTGGGAAGGACACTCTACCATCAGAGAGTTCTGGATCAAGACTCAGTACCCACTGCAGTAAAATCTCAAACCAACTGTGTGAAATTAATTTGGGTGGTTATTCAACTATGGAGCTTTCACCAGGTCTGTACATACTTGTGGGTTTTACCTACTGGACTTTGGCCAACTCTTGTACACTCTTGTGAGGTGAACACTTCTGCCAGTGCCAAAGAACATGTTTCCAACTAGAACAAATAATGAAGGACTGGCAAGAAACATGTGTGGTATGTCATCACATAGAACTATAATCTGTGAAGTATTAATATGTGTTAAAAATATTTACTACTGTACCAAATTAACCCAGCTACTTATTAAGAAGTAAACTCTCTTTCAATGCAGTTGCTTTAAAAAGAAAACTCAAAGTTTTTCCAGTCCAGGTTTCTACATAATTTTTTTTTAACAAAACAAAATTTTATCAGTACTGTTGGATTTCATTGGAAGATAATTGGAATTGCTAAGGCAATTTTGAATGAAAAACTTTTTTTTTTGTCTTTGTGTTTTTACATATGAGGAAAGAATGGTCCATCTGAGGAACAGAAGGAAGAAGTTCCTCATGTCATCTCTCCAGAGCAGAGGCATCAATACCTCACAAGTGTTTGTGTGGAGTATTTTTAGCCATGGCTTTGGTGTGCCTCTACGACTGATTTTTCTCTAAGAATGTAGGAAAAATGCATAATATGTACGAAACCACACTCCCAAATACTCCATTTTGGATGGCTTTCTAACTCTACTTGCCCTTTTGAATAGAGGGACCAGCAGGCATTCACAAGAGGTTCCAACATTGTCCTTTGTCAGGCAGCACAATGAGGCTGGCTTCTTGTTTACTTTTCTTGCTCCATCCCTTCCTCTCTGTCATTGCATCTTTCCATGTGTCACCTGTGTGTCCTCCATCTTTATAGGGAAAAGGCAACCATCATTTATGTGCAATCTATTTTCAGTTTCAGGCATGTTATACGCTATTGCTTGGTTGAGTTTTTCCAGGATAAGAAGTAAGATTTAAGAAATGACTCAGAAAAAAACACTTGAGCTTCTAGTTTTGGGTCTTTACCTGCGTCATTTTCTGCATAATATGATTCAGGAACACTAGTTTGAAAGTTTCACAAAAATAAAAACAATTAGATATAAAAATGCAATGTGAGTAGAGAAAAGAAACAAAACCAAAATAACAAGATATTATTATGTTTTCATTTTATTATGTTGGGAAAAAAAAAGAGTGCCACTGTTTAGAGTGTTTTTCCTTTTATCTTTTACTGGAAACTGTACCCCTTTGTGGAGCAATAGACTCTGATCCCAACTGTCCTTAAACCAAGACATCAGTGAACTTCCCTTATAGCAAATGGTGACTGATCCAGTCAGTTCCAGGTATGTGCAAATAACTTGCAAGCCTTTATAATTGTTGGGCTAATATATAGATACAGTTACTGAAAATAGGTTTCCCAAACCAAAATACTGTGTACATTTAAGGACAAGAAGATTGCATAGCAAGAATTTTCTATATCACAGATTGCCCCTGTGTTGCATAAAGATTGGAGAGTCTGGTTTCCTCCTATGACTGCACCCACTATTGTAATCTTTGATTCTCTCAGACTACTGTCCAACAACTGATGTTCTTTCATGCACTTCAAAGTTCTTTGTTTCAGCATCCCTGCCTGTAGGCCCCTCGAGGATACAAGTTGCAAATACACCCCTGTGAAGACAGCCACACAATAATGCTCCACGGGATGAGCAATAAACAGGAAAAGAATGACATTTGAATCAGTCCATTAGATCTTGGTGAATGAAGCTATACTGAAGTTATTGTTCAGTTTCGAGTCCATAGTGGACTAGTCCATTCTTCTTCAAAGTAACCACAAGTCAACATTAAGCACAAAACCATAAAATCAAAGAGATAGTACATACAGTAGGCATAAACATTATTTTAACTTGCAATTGAACTAGGGTACCTACTTGATAGTTGTTGGTACTGTGTCAGGTCTATAACTGTTATCCTGGAATAACTTATCCCTCTTTTTCTTCCAGTCTAACTTTGAAATATGCAGTGCAATATTTAATTTCCACCCAGCTAGTTAACAGTACTTATCCATCTTTGCACAATCTCACCTGATAGATTGATTAACTTGTACCTAAAGATTATGGAATAAAATGTAATCTAGGAAAGATAAAGAAAATTTTTAGGATCATTTAATACTCTAGTAGTTTACCTGCACAAATAGAGCCTTACTTTGGCAGGAATTGCTGGTATGATGTAGCTTCCATCACAAGAACATAAACTAAAGACCTCAAAAGAAAAATTTCTACCAAAATAAAAGTTTAAACATGTGTTTATATAATTATAACTGTATCTGCTTTAATTCTTGAATAAGGGATATTTCCTGTGCAGATAAGACTTTTGGGAAAAAAATTCAAAATTAAAAGTTTTCTCTTTTCTCACGAAATACAGCATTTTTCTTTAAGACTTGTCTTGTTACTTAAAGATGTTGTAGTTAGACAATTCTAGTTAGGTAGTTAGGCAAAACTACTTAGGTAGTTATTCTACCTTATAGACAGCTTTGGAGGTATTAGTCCAACATGTATTGACCTCTCAGCCCTTTAGTCAATTGAGTAATACAGGGGAAAAAAAAAAAAAAAAAAAAAAAAAGAAAGAAAAAAATACTAAGAAAAACAGCAAGTAAAGTACCTACCTTAAAGTCTAAGGTCTTAGACTGAAATATCAAAGCAGACACCAGACTTGGTGTGGTAGCTACACAAAAGCTTTCGTGAAGTAAGATTACTAAACATGTAAATTCATCTGCCCAGGCTTTCTTCATGTGATATCTGGGCCTGAAACGAGGATGACTCTCTAGATAGGCACAAAATTTCTTAAATGGTATATGTAGAGTGCTCATTTTGCAAATATGTTCCATATGTGATCAAGTATATTCTTTGGGAATCGTTCACACCATCATTCATAATGCCATCAACTTGAGAACTGGTTGTTCACATTCATCATGTAAATTGAGATAGTGGTTCTAAATGGGGATGAATGGGACCTACCCATAACCAGTAAATATCATCCCATCTCAAGATGATTTTTTGCATTAATGGAAACTGCACAAATTTCTATTCTTATGTGGGAGCATTTCACTTTTCAGCAGATGGCACTGTATAGTACATCCTACTGTGCTTTGCACTTTGCTTAAAATACCCTTTTGCCAACTTGACTTGGAAAACATGTTAAGTGTGACACAGAAAATCTTTGGATGCTCTGTAAAAACAGGAAACTTTCTGACCGTGCTGAGGAAGAATAGCATGAGGTTCCCACCCTACCAGAGGCAGGAAATTCCAATCCTCAAGATGCATGTGTTCTGCCATAAAAATACACTTCACTAATTTTTAGTGTTCTGACTCTTCTGTTGGATAGAGTTGAAAACAAGTAGACAAGAATCATTTTTCTAATTCCTGACATGCTTCCTTGAAAGAGATTACTCTTTTAGCCCTCTAAGAAGTTTTAGACACTTACAACCAGTCACAGGTATTGTAGAATGGTATTTTGGAGACTAGAAAACATCTACCTGGAAGGAGATTGCAGCATGCCGAAGTACATCACACAGGCAGTGTTAAAGATCTTTTTTTTGTGCTGTAGCTCAGTTCCTCATCTCATGCACTGATTTTTAAATAGTTAGTGGAAATCTTTCCCAATGTGCACACAATAACTCAGAATAGGAACTGCATAATAAAGGAGGTTAATTCCAGCAAAGGGACTTTTGCTACTTGGAGTGAGGAACTCGGCACAAGTTGGTGGGAAAGCTCTAATTTATTCAAACACTCTTTGGACTCATGAAGAAGCCTTCAGTCTGAAGTTAACAATGTCAGGAGAGAAACAATACTTCTGAATCACACTCTGCTTTAATCTTAGTTGTGCCTCTAAAAGGTGCATAGATGTCTTGGAGGTCCTCAAATGTTTTTCAAGTCACCACAACAAGCCTTGCCCTTGGTAGTCAAACCTAACCATTAACCTAGGTATGAAAAGACTATACCTTAGTAATGGAAACAGACTGATGTTTAAGGGTTTTATGGTTCAGAAGGAACTGGAATGATAAAAAATGTTCAGAATTCTGGTTGTTATGTAAAACATTGTCAAACTAGATTTTATTGAACTTCCATCCACTAAAATGACACCAAGTTTATCTATGTTCGTTGTTCTCTCTTCATTTCCCCCTTACTCTTTTACAATTAAGAAACTGATGTTAATAAAACACTTTTGTCACAGATTTTGCCATTTCATAAATCCCTAGACCCTTTGGCTGAATAGTTGCAAACAGATTTGAAAAGTAATAGCACCATAATTTTGCCAGAAGTTATATCTCCTATCACGACTCTGAACCTGTGAAATTTTGAAAGAGAGAGATTGTGTGTTGGCAATAATACTTGATCTGTGTTTCAAGGGCAGAGTTTAAACCAATCCCCCATGGGCTGCAGGAAGGGATTCTGAAAAGGATGGGTTCTGTAAGAAAAACACTGCAGTACTTCCTATACCTTCTTCCCTATCTGAAAGTACAAAAGTGGATTTCAAAATTAGATTCTGCATAAGTAGCTTCCAACTCTCTCATCTAATCTGCCGGCTTGTTCACTTCACAACAGTTTAGGGTCTGGCCTCTACTTTTGTGCAGTTTTTTTTCAGAGTGACTTCTGCCTTTCTGAAAGCGTGAAAAAGTATATATACACATGCATCTTACACATATATCTATATATATACACACAGTACATATATATATAAAGAGTCTTTCTCCCTCTTTATATCTACAGTATACACAATTGCACACCAGAGCAGGTGTTGCAGTATTATTTTGATAGTACATGTAGCACATAAAAATGTCATTATTGTGTTTGGTATTTCTGGAGGAAGAGAGTGCACTTTTCTTAGGGACAGGGGAAAAGTGCTGGATGAACACAGAAAAACTTTCAGCTGATCTTTGGTAACTGAGCTTTCATTTCTCAAAAAGTAAATCTCAAGTGACAGGGACCTAGTAGTATCCCTTTTTATTCTCTATATAAGGGACTTAAATTTATCATGATTTTCTTTTATATCTTCTGGAGGAAAAATGCAAGTGATATTATCCTGCTTCTGTAATACCAGTGAGATCAGTAGGTGTACTCTCACCATATCAGCACCAGGGTGTGTGGGGCCAGAGCTCTTCAGAGAAAAGGTTCTCCATTTTGGAAAACAAATCACAACCCACATAATTTTTCCAGTACATGTTGACCTGCAAATGACTCACATAAACAGGGAGCATTCAAACCTCAGAGTGTGCAAACACAGAAAATTAAACCAAAGTACTCATAGATGACACTTGGACTGAAATTATCAGACTATCAAAAACTAGGAGTCTAATTCAGTTTTTATTAATCCCAATCTAATCCTAAATAGATGAGGTATACGCTGGTTCATGAGAATCTTATATGACCCAGTCACGTGTGCTCGCAACCCAGAATGTGTCTTGGGTTGCATCAAAAGAAACATGGCCAACAGAATGAAGAAGAGGATTCTGCCCCTCTGCTCGTGTTGTGAGAACCTATCTGGAGCTCTGTGTCCAGCTCTAGAATACCCAACATAAGAAAGATATGGAACTGCTGGAACACTTCCAGAGGAGGACTGCAAGGATGATCAGAGGACTGTAGCAGCTCTGCTATAAGGCCAGGATGGGAGAGTTGGGTTTGTTCAGCCCAGAGAAGAGGAGGCTCCTGAGAGACCTTAGAAGTAGCCTCCCAGTACCTGAAAAGGGCTCCAGGAAAACTAGGGAGGGATATTTTACAAGGAGATTTAGTGATAAAACAGAGGAGAATGACTTTAAATTGGATGGAAGAAACTTTAGATTAGACATTAGGAAGAAATTAGGAAATTAAGAAGAAATAGGTCTTCCTGGAAGACTGGGGAGGTTCCACTGGACTGGAGGCTGGCTGATGTAGTGCCCATCTACAAGAGGGTTGCAGGGAGGATCCAGGGAACTATAGCCCAGTAAGTCTGACCTCAGTGCCAGGGAAAGTCATGGAACAGGTGATCTGGAGTGCGATCATGAAGCACATGCAAGAGAACCAGGTGATCAGGCCCAGTCAACATGGGTTTACCAGCGGCAGGTCCTGCCAAACCAACCTGATCGCCTTCTATGACAAAGTCACTTGGCTGCTGGATGAGGGAAAGGCTGTGGATGTGGTCTTTCTGGACTTCAGTAAAGCCTTTGACACAGTTTCTCACAGCATTCTGCTACGGAAACTGTCAGCCTCTGACCTGGACAGGGGCACACTCTGAAGAGGCGCACACTTGGGCACTGGAATAGGCTGCTCAGGGAGGTGGTAGATTCACCTTCCATGGAGGTGTTTATGACACGGGTAGACGAGGTCCTGAGGGACATGGTTTAGTGTTTGATAGGAATGGTTGGACTCAATGATCCAATGGGTCTCTTCCAACCTGGTGGTTCTGTGATTCTATGATTCTATGAAACTAGGAAGAAAGCCAATGGCATCCTGCCTTTATCAGAAATGGCATGACCAGCAGGCCCAGGGAGGTTATTCTCCCTCTGTACTCAGCACTGGTGAGGCCACTCCTTGAATCCTGTTTTCAGTTCTGAGCCCCTCTGCTGGAGGGTAGGGAGGCTCTTCAAAGGGATCTGAACAGGCTGGACCGCTGGGCAGAGTCCAATGGCATGAGGTTTAACACGGCCAAATATCGGGTCCTGCACTTGGAGTACAACAACTCTATGCAGAGCTACAGACTAGGAGAAGTCAGTCTAGAAAGCTGCCTGGAGGAGAAGGACCTGGGGGTGTTGGTTGACAGCCAACTGAACATGAGCCAGTAGTGTGTCCAGGTGGCCAAGAAGGTCAATGGCATCCTGGCTTGTATCAGAAATGGTGTGACCAGCAGGTCCAGGGAGATTCTTCTCCCTCTGTACTGGGCAGTGGTGAGGCCACTCCTTGAATCCTGTGTTCAGTTGTAGGCCCCTCAGCACAAGAAGGATGTTGAGGCTCTGGAGCAAGTCCAGAGAAGAGCGACGAGGCTCGTGAAGGGGTTGGAGAACAGAACCTATGAGAAGCGACTGAGAGAGCTGGGGTTGTTTAGGCTGGAGAAGAGGAGGCTGAGAGGAGACCTCATTGCTCTCTACAACTACCTGAAAGGAGGTTGTAGAGAGGAGGGGGTTGACCTCTTCTCCCAAGTGACCGGGCAAGAGGGAATGGTCTCAAGCTCAGCCAGGGGAGATTGAGGCTGGAGATTAGGAGGAAGTTTTTCACAGAGAGGGTCATTGGGCATTGGAACAGGCTGCCCAGGGATGTGGTTGATTCACCTTTCCTGGAAGTGTTTGAGGCGCAGGTGGATGAGGTCCTGAGGGGTATGCTTTAGTGTTTGATAGGAGTGGTTTGACTTGATGATCGGATGGGTCTCTTCCAGCCTGGTTGTTCTACGATTCTATGATTCTGTGATTCTGTGGTTGATTCACCCTCCCTAGAGATGTTTAAGGCACAGGTGGATGAGGTGTTGAGGGGTATGGTTTAGTGTTTGTTAGGAACAGTTGGACGGTTGGACTTGATGATCCGATGGATCTCTTCCAATCTGGTTGTTCTATGATTCTATGTTTCTATTGAATTCTTCATAATAAAGGTGGTGAAACCCTGGCACAGTTGTCTGTCCCAGTGTCAGGGGGAGTGGAACCGAATGATCTTAAAGGTCCCTTCCAATCCCAACTGTTCTCTGATTGTGTGATTTTTGCAGATCTACGGTCAGTAAATCAAAATGATGTATGAATGAAAGCTCGTGAACGTGGTAAATAAAATAATTCATTGGTAGTCTGTTCTTCTCTAGCCCAGTTCTATGTTGCTGAAGAACTGTTCTCCAAAGTGATAGTACTGTTACAGCTAATTTAAACATAAAAGTCTGTTCTTCAAAAGTACTCTTGTTATACTGCCAATGACATGTACTTTTGCACTGTGTACATCACCTGTCAATGCTCTGCAAAGCAGTAGGTAAGTTGTGCTCAATGGCATTTAGAAATTAGTGCCTTCTCTTAGATTCCTATCCTGTTATAAGTTGATATTATCAATTATATATTAATGGAGCATATCTATGAATGATTAAACATGTGTATGTATAAACACAACAAAGATAAATTTACTGTGGCATAAAGGTGTATCTGCAAAATACATAAGCCTTCATGTGAAGTTGTATACAATGGGATTGTCTGTGACCTACTTACATATGTTTCTTGATTTTGCAGATGAACCCCCTTTATCTAATACAGTGAGTGAGCACAATTTTAAGGCACATCTTTGTACTTGTATTTGAAAACATAATCTAAATTATCAGTGTGTGATCTCCATATAAAAATGCACATTTAAAAGTATTAGGATAAATGCAACAGTGCTCACAAAATACTGGTTTATTTTAATCACTAATAGTTAAAATCCCTTCCCCTTTCTCATGATGTTCATGTATAAGCAACATAAGATACTTATTCTAAAGAAACCAAATCTGTACTTGTTGACCAATATAATTTGATTCTTCTTGATCCTGTAATATTTTTTCAAATAATCACTTTTTGCATGTTTTCTAAAAGTAGCTCTACATTTTAACTAGACATGGGTTTAATCCTTTGGAAGACTCCATGTGGTGTATGCTACCAAACTGTGCTCTATTGAATTTCTGTGAGCATGGTAACTTCCATAGAGAGAGTTATCTGACAGCCATGTAAAAATATGCTGAGCTCTTGTTGACTGGACTTTTTTCAAATAGCCACAGGGACTGTCTCTAGTCTTTTTAGAGAAGCTATAGTTAAATGCAGGATAAGAAATTAAATTAGTTTCATATTAAATGAGCCATGTATAGGTGAATAAGAGAAGTTTTATTAAACATTACTAAGCAGCTTATAAAAAGATAAAGATATAACAAATTCAGATATAACAAACTACAGAAATCTTTCATTTCTTTTAACTATTTGATAGTACCATGTCACTAGTAGGACCCATAGGGAGATATAATTTTTTGTAACACAGGGCCAGTCTGTGGCAATATGGCATTTATATGAGAGATTTTATTCTAGCATTCTGGATTTTAATGATGGACCTCCCCAGAGAAAATAGATTTGCATTGTTCATTAACCCTTCCACTAGGCACCTCACAGGCTGGTTAATGTGGCATGGGTCACCTCTGAACTAGGTCTTGAGAGTGGAAGTGGTAAGGAGTAATCCAGTAATACTCTGGAGCACTCACAAGGTGAAATAAATTAACTATCAGGAAGCCCCCCGGTTTTATTTTGAATCAAGGTAAACAGAAAATACATCTGGTTATTTAATTCAATTCTCTGTGTTGTTGGACAAACGGGAAGTGAAAGGTTATTCAGAGCAAGTGTACTTCATACACAGTGAAAGTTAGGTAAATTAGGCTGCACAGGAACAGTATTACTGCAATTAGACATCTAGTATCACCTCAAGCTAGTTTGCCAATTTGAGAATCTCTAGATTATGCTGCAGATACTTCTAACTGCAATGTGGACGTGTCCCTAGAGCTACAGTGTATTAATGTGTCCCTCTGCACAGCAATGGACTTCACAGTCTCTCTCTGAATCATTTAGGCTATAACTAGAGGTTATTTAATCAGATTAGTTACCTATGGCCTCAATTTAACCCTTGTGTTAAATATATTTACCATTAAGGATCAACAATTCAAATAATTAATAATTCCAACACAACTGTATAAAGAACAAGTGCAGAAAAACTCTGAAGCTCTTTATCTGATACTAAGCAATATGTCAAAGTAAAAATCATGCAAATAAAGACCAAGATTGGTCTGCTGCAGAGAAAAGCAAGCAATAAAGGAATAGTTTCTAATCATTGAGGAAAATGGCTTGTTCTTTTCTTAGATTAATTTTCCATGTGTAACTTTCCCAGTGGTTGTTTTGCCTCATGACTTAATTTCCACAGACACAGATACTTTTACTGAGGGGTTATAAATGAATCATGTGCAGAAAGCACTAGTTTTCTGTATTTAAATTACTTACCAGTCAACAATGATAAAAAATTGAATTTTCCATTTTAAGCAGTTCTGATTCCAGGTTCTATGGTTATACGGAGACCCTTCCAAACCTAAGTGGAAAGCAAAGAACAGAAGTGACCTTCACTATCAACACTTATGTAGAGAGAACTAGAATTCCTGTCTAAGAACAGGCTGCTAACTCTGAAGCTTAATGATGAATATATAAATGTCAAGATTAACAATTTTAGCTGAAATATTCAGCTATGTTCTTCTTCACTGATGCTGAATTTAATAGGAGCTGAAAATTTAATTAGTGCCTGCTATAGCTAGATCAATTGATGAAAGTGATTATATGGTTTGTTTACTTATGACAGGATGGAACTGGGATTGGTGATTGAGGAGGTCTCTTCTACTTCTGTATTCCTTAATATCAACAAAAGTGCATGTTTATACTGTGACTGTAATGTATTGAGACACCAGTAATAGGATGGTGTTTCTAACATGCATATGATCTAAGAGAAGAGACACAAGAGAAGGTGGTTGTTGACAAAGTGAGAAAATAATGTCCCCAAATGTTATGTTTGTTCTACATCCTCCTATGCAGCCACCGAAAGATGATAGTGTAGCTCTGCACTGGAGCTGAACACATCAGTCATCTCAGTTTCAAATCCCAAACTCTCTTAGCTCTTTTTAGCTATCAGAAGTCTCAACTTTCTCCCACTCTGCTGTGACATTTTAGAATCTTCACCCCTAGCAACTCCTATTTTGTAGCCTCACAAGTCTCAGTTGCATAATTCTTTCACTCATTGTCACATTTCAGTTAATGAAAATCTTAGAAAGCTTAATTCATTTGAATTTGCTACAGAATTTAGAGCTAGTATGACTCAGAAAGCTGTGGGTATTGATGTACTATTTAAAACCTACATACAGTGAAGTACACAGTGTTTTGGTTGCAATAAAGCAGCCCAATATTAACTCTTATATGATTTATTTCATGGTTAGCACTTTTGCTGTCAATGCACAAAAACTCCTTAGGGTGTTACAATGTTGCTTGGTTTGCTTCCACATGCCAGGAGCTCTGAAACCATGATCAGCATGTAGCTAGTGAGACACCAATGACTTCAAAGCACTGGATGACCCGGCAGGAGATACTTGTCACCAGAGATTCTCACACTGGTGACTACTGGCAACAGGAGAAGCGAGATGGAGAGAGGTAATCTCTTACATTTACTCTTTCCTATCAATGTATTACAGAAAAGGCTGAAAAGACAATTGAATCTCTGGTAGAAGAATAGACCTTAAAGTCATTCTGAATCAGAGTTCCCAGGAAGAATATGGGGTTTATTAGCTCTGTTTGGACTGCTCTTTAGAGTACAAGTAATGATCCATGGAAGGGGTTGACTGATGCTAGTCAAGCAATGACAAGTTAAAGGGGACTTTTTTCTGAGACCAGCCAGTGACGTTGCATATATTTTAAGGTGATATATTATTTGATACTGTTTAAAATGCACCTGTCTCCATTCACATAATTGTGCACCAGTATATCTGGAATTTCTAAATAAGTATGCTATATGGTAGTAAAAATAAAATAATTATACTAAAAAGGTGTATCTATGTGATTTCCATACAACATCTTTTTGGCAGTTTTAAAATTTCCTCCTATATTTCTCTTCCCAGTCTTATTTTTGGCATGTTTTGATATCAAGAGTATTTAAATAATTCAAGGAAAAGAAAATTCTAAGTGTCTAATGAAATTAGCTCTGTTGAATTCAAATCAATATTAAAAAAATTCACCACCAACCGGGAAGACATCAGACCTAGGGAATTTGAATAGATACATTTCAGTGAAAACCATGATTAAAAATATGTCTGTACTTAGCAATTCCCCTCTTTTTAGATTCAATCATTCAAAACAAATTTTGCATACTTTTTATGTGTATTTCACTTCCTCTCATAGACAGAAGTAGATAATGGATTAAACCATCGTCTGATGAATATTGTCCAATGATTATCAAAAGAAACCAACTTGAATTAAAATTGTGTTTGTACATGAGAACTATTTCATTTCAGAGCACAGGCTGAATGATAAAAAGAATTTCTGTATTCAGTGCTGGGACTCAGGGATAAGGAAGCCCAACATGAACAGTGTTGAATGTTTGTAAGTCTTGAATTACTTGGCCTGTATAAGAGCAGAACACACACAGATTCTGCCTGAAATTGCCATGTCTTCACTGTTTTCATCATTTTGAAGGATTGCAATTACATGAATCCATTCTTCCCTCAAGTAATTTAACTACTATTATCCACAACTTAACTGGTAACATCATAAAATCATAGAATACCTAGGTTGGAAAAGACCTTTGAGATCATACTTGTCCACTACTAAATCATATCACTAAACACTTCATCTATCCATCATTTAAATACCTCCAGAGATGGTGCCTCCCTGGGTAGCTTGTTCCAGTGCTTAAGACCCCTTTCTGTGAAGAAATTTTTCCCAATGCCCAATCTGAACCTACTCTGATACTGCTTGAGGCCATTCCATCTCATCCTATCAGCTTGTCACTTGGACAAGGAGACCTCTCTACAACTTCCTCCTAGGTAGCTGTAGACAGTGATGAGGTATCCACTCAGCCTCCTCTTCTCTAGACTAAACAACCACAGTTCCTTCAGCCATTCCTCATAAGATTTGTTCTCTAGTCCCTTTCCCAGCTTCATTGCCCTTTTCTGGATGCAGTTCAGGATCTCAACATCTTTCTTGTAGTGAGAAGCCCAAAACTGAGCACAGGATTCAAGGTACAGCCTCACCACAAGTAAGTATTGGGTCACAACCACTTCCCTGGTCCTGCTGGGAACATTTTTTCTGATACAAGCCAAGATGCTGCTGGACTTCTTGGTCACCTGAGCACGCTGTTGGCTTATGTTCAGTTGGCTGTCAACCAACACCCCCAGATCATTCTCTGCCAGGCACCTTTGCAGCCAACTCTTCCCCAAGGTTGTAGTGCTGCACAGCATCACTGTGCCTCAAGTGCAGGACTCCTCCCTTGGCCTTGCTGAACCTCAGCCCATTGGCTTTAGCCCATCAATCCAGCTTATTCAGATTCCTTTGCAGAGCCTCCTTACCCTCAAGCAGATCAACAGTTCCTCCCAGCTTAGTGACATCCACAAACTTACTAAAGGTATATTCATGTGACATTCTCGTGGTCTTTAACCCTAGAGCAGGCTAGAATTGTCTTGGCTTTCAGGGAAAGGGATTTTGCTGCCAAAGGGTTGTTATCGAACTGGAAACCCTCTCCTTTTCAAAACAGTTGTTTCCTATGACCCTACAACCTTAGTTGCTACTCTGGATTGCAGAGCCGTCTCAAGGCATTAGATTGTTCCATTATGCCAGATATATTGATTTTGGGTGGAAGCAAGCTGGGAAAGTTGATTCAGAGATGAGCAAGGGTGGAGGAAAGAGGGTCAGGGGAGTTCTTGGTCAAAGCCCAAGGGTGCAGAGCATCTCCTCACACAACCTTCAGCAAACTTTCCACTGAAAAAACAAGGGTCAGGGCTGGAACTCAAGGAGAAGAATCACCTGGGATAGGAAGCAGAGTATATCCCAAGGGCAGGAAATGCTCTCCTTCTTAAGCTACTGCCAAACAGAGATGCCACTTACTCTGTAGTTTTTGGAGTGGGGGTGTTTCCATACCAGAGTTCATGGTTACTATTTCTATCATGATGTGAAATGTGGCTTCACCCTCACAAGAGGTTGAGCCAGCTTACAGTCAGCTCTAAGTGGATGAAATGTCTAGGCACAGTGCAGAAACAGCATACACATACAACAGGAAATTTATGTCAAAATAGCTTGGCCCCTACTGTTCCTAACACTGGGATTTAGTTTTCTTATTTGCTGTCCTGGGAGAACATGAGAGTATAATTTTCATAATTAAAAAGTCAATATTTGACAAGAGATACCTGGCACCTGGATTCTGTGTGTTTTCCCTGTTACTTAGCAAGTTATTTACTGCCAGAATCATAAAAAGATTAAGTAAGATTAAGTAATACACACATAAAATGCCTAATGACTCGTGCTCTTTGTTAAACAAATGCACATGACATGTATTAGAATAATTTTCTCCTCTGGACAAAGCATCAGTTTCTCTGGGTCTTGCTAGGAATCACAAGAAAAATACATGTCCGTTGTTCTTTGTGGCAAATACTGATTATGAAAACTTAAATTTTTATCCATTCTATTTGTTTTGTTTGTCTTAAGTTTTGCATTTAGGAAGATTTCTTGGTTTGGGCTGCTGTTGCTTTTTAGAGTTTAAGTGGCTTGCCTGTTGCCAAGAATACAGAGTGGAAATGTACATGGGCTTGATAATGTCATATGAAAAATACACTCAACCATTTGATTGAAGCGTGAATTGAAATTTGGCAGGTATCAGAAATGTGTGGTTAGGAACACTCGTGAATGTCCATGCATATTTGCTTAAATTAAGACAACTTTAAAACTATATTAAAAAGTAATGAAAGTAATAAAAATTAGTTATAGCTTAAATTTAGTACGTATCTGGCAAGTTGACAGCTAAATACTTTGAATATTTTATCTGGAACAGGTATGCTCTATTACAAACACATATATTATTTTGATGAGAACATATATCCAGTTAATCCACAAAGAGTCTGAGTACAGTCAACTGAAAATAATAGAGGGTATTTAATTTTTGTATGGCCTGTATGATTTGTATGTGCATAATTTTAGTGTGTATTATTCATCAATATCTGGGATTCACTCAGAGACTGCTCTGACAATGCTCCAGAGGACATTAAACAAATTAATACCTTCATAATCAGTACAGGTTTTCTATCCTTTGCAATAAATAAGGACTAAAGCAAAGACTAGAATGAGAAAAATAAATGAAATATTAAGTAGTTACACATACATTGAACACCATCCATTTTATGAACCCAGTGAGGCAAAAGGTTTGAGGAAGATATGGTGGATCAACTTGAGGAACTGGAGTTGCCATTATGATGAGTCTGGAAAGTTACATTACCCCAAAGTTTTGTTGCATGTACATGCACAGAATTTATTTCCTACTGATTTCTGGATGCAAGTTGTTAGGATGTATATGAGGTATGGAGACTCCTCTTTACCTCTCCAAGTCACTTAAGGCTTTCAGCATGATGGGCTTCCTGAGGACCTTCACCAGGAGATGCCTTGCCTGAGGGATGGAGAAGGGAGGCTGGAAGAATTGTGAGAGTGTAAAGGCATGTACAGAATGTCTAAGGGTAGGCAGGAAGAAAGAAGTGCTAACCCCAACGTCCACAACTGAAAATGCTCTTAGAAACCACAGTCAAATGATCCATCTTCACAAGTGAGAAAATGGATGTACACTTTGCTCCTCACAGGAAAAAAAAACCACCAAAACCCAAAAAACAAACACCAAAAACATAGGCTAAAAACAGCAGAAATATTACTGAGATGAAAGAAAAATTACTGATATGGGGCTGATGGAGTCCAACATACATAAGACTATGTTGGCCAACTCTGATGGGCAGAGTAGGAATATAGAATAAGAACTAACCAGCACACCAACCCTAGACTCTGGCCCTCACCCAGAGAAATTCTCACCAAGTAGAAATCAGAGGGGTTTGCACCTCTGGGAGCAAAATCTCAGAAACCACAGGAGGGGTCAGATGTGGAGATAAGACTGTGATGAAATCTATCATCACATGTTGTCAGAAGCAAGGTTGCCTAGGCAATTTGAATTCAGGCATTTACTAAATTTTGAATGTTTGACTTTGCAAGCTTAGCATTCTTTTACTCTTTTTAATGTCATTTTAGTCTCTTTGGCAATATGCTGAATAGATGTGTACATATTTGTAGTTAGGATGCAGTTTTAGAGGATACAGTTTCCATGGAGAGTGTAAATAAATCCTATTTTCAGAACTGTATAAACTAAAAGGCTTTCCCATTCATTTCCTTGACAAATAAGCTTGTGGTTTTACTGAGCCTTGCGGTTTTAGTATGTTTGTTAAAACTGCATGGAGTAGTACTATAAGAATCACCCACATTTTTTCTCATTCTTAAACAATTATATACTCACAGAATTGCTCCTTGAATACGGGTGAAATGTACATAAGTTAGACTCTAAATTCATATAGTTCTCCCATGTGCAAATGACATAAGAGAGAGTTAGAATCTGCACAATTTCCTTTTAAGTTATAGTTATATTCTTGTCCAATTGTTCTAGCTAGATATTGCAGAAGGGAAAACAATTTGCAGAAGTGGAGAAATGGAAAAGCATTTTTTTTCTTATTCTCCTGTGATTTAAACAAGGAGATAAGTACTACTTAAATTAAGCATACAAGTTCTCTGGAAGGATGAACATGTTCAAAGGAAGCAATATCCCACAAGAGCTAAATTGAATGGGACAATCTGTCCAGACCCTGCTGGAGAGAGTTGTAGTGTAAGTACAAATGGAAATAACTGAAGGGGTCAAGAAGATCTAAATGCCCAATTCTTATACTCTCATTATTATTTGATTTGGTATTTGAACTCCATAAGCCCACTCCTAATTCAAATGAGTGGGGTCTTGTTTTGGCATAGAGGCCTTTCTATCTAGTGGTGAAGTCATCATAGGATATTAATGACAGCACACAGGCAAGGTAGATTTTTTTTAGTTTCTTCTTTTGTAAAAGAGGAAGTCACTTGGAAATCAAAAGTGTGTTTGCTAGAATTAGAAGCCACACAACTTTAGTAACTTTCCACTGAATTTAATTCATTGTTTTAATTACATTTGTACCTATCATCTTTCTGAAATGATAACAACTGACGTGTATTTTCTCTAGAATGTTATTCTTCATATAGAAAATGTATGAATTAATATCTGAATCAGTCTAATTGCATGTCTGATTCCCTTTCTGGTCCAAATAAGAATGTCACCTATCTCAGAACAAGACTAAGAAAGTGGTTGCGTCACTCTCTGGAAGAGGGAATAAGATGAAAGATTGAGGAAAGGGATGGCTTCAAGTGATGTGAGAATCAGCCCCTGCCCAGGAGGAAAACCTAATCCAATGCATAAGTTTGGGTAATCGAAATGGAGGTAGGTTATACCAATATTAAGTTGTATAGCAGCCAAGCCAACATGAGTTTGGCTTGAAAAAGGAGAGAGGGTAAAGTAAGAGAGCAAATCCCTTGCACTGGCCCTACTCCTAGACCCATCAATGTAGATATGGATAATTAAGTCTCTTGGACTTGCTCACAAACTTGGCCACAACATATCTGAAAGCTACATGGAACTGTGATTCATAAACACCTTGATTTGTATAGTCGAAGATGCTTTTTCACTTGGAAAACACATGATGTGCATGAAATAGCTTTTTTTTCCTAACACACATTCCAAGCTGTGTGCTACTACAAGAAGTATTATAGCAGGTAAGCACAAAAACTGTTCCCAGATATCACTCATCATGTTGTTCATCTTCGTATAAGAATGCCCCAATTAACATAAATTACTAGACTATCAGGTTTTTTATGAAGTACTTTCAATATTTGGCAGAACTATGCTGAAAAGAATTGTCATGCCTATACCAGTTATAGGCGTGAAAAATTGTGTGTCTATGTGTGCGTGTGTGTGTAGGCACCTATACGTACATCTCCAGCAACAGAGTATGTCCAAATGCTTCAGCTGATATTGGCACATTTATTCTATTGTTGTCTTATATTTACAGGCTACAGCATGTATTTATTTCAAAGCATAAAGTGTTGATTCAGGCTGTATGTGCAGAAAAGCTTTTTATAGGTCATTGGGACTGAGAAAATATCACCTTTTTCTCATGTCTCGTAACAGTATATCTTGCACATCATTCAGTTCTGGAAATCTATGTTTTGATCTGTTTGAGGATACCAGTAATAATATACTTTTGGAAATAGTTCTTGAGATTACATGAGTATCACTATCCATTTTGTCACCTGTCACATCTGAAGATCCACAATACCATGCTAAAATATGCTACAAGCCTGGATTGATGTACTTTGTTTAAGCCTGTTGACATACAATGCTTTCTTCTAGCTAGTGCTGAATGTGTTAGCAATTTATAGGCATCGAAACTCAGCGTGTATCTGTGCTTAAGAAAGAAAAAGAATATAAGATATTTTTATGTTTTATGTAAATATTTATGTGACACTGCTGTTAGGTATTCTTTCAAAGGAAAAATGAAAATTCAAATCAACATTATAGCACCACTATCTACTTCACTACTGTTTTAACCCCCTGCCCACCACCTTCTCTACTCTGAAAATCCCTTGAGACTTTCAGAACAGTGAGGAGATTATCAAATTGTCTACACAATAGACATGAAGAGCCAGATTTTACTGTTGCAAATATAACCCTAAAATCCATCTGAAAACACATTCCTGTTTCAAACTGATTTACAAAGGGCAGAGTGGACGATAGCAGTTGTAATGAAGATGAACTGAACTGGTAATTATTTAGCCACTGGGGGATGATACGCAAAACTAAATCTTACTGTCAGTTGTAGTCATAAGTAGCAGCATTTAAGTGCCAGATTTATGAGATGTAGTTATCCATCTCCATTACCTGTCAGATGCTTTACCTAAGGTAGGTTAAAGGGATCCAAATTTTTATCCCAGGTGAAGTTAACTTGTCTGAACCTTATGCATAGCAATTCTTCCTCTTGTTGTGCCTCTTTTCGGTATCACTTTTCCATTCCCATATAGCAATCATATGGATTCTTTCTAGCTTTAAACAGGCTATAGCTGTAGTATTTTGAATATTGGAGTAATTACGTAGACATAATTTTCTGACATTAATTAGAAATTATCATCACTGAAGAACTCTACTGTTAAGCCTTATGAGGAATGGCTGAGAGAGCTGTGTTTTTTTAGCCTGGAGAAGAGGAGTCTGAGGGGAGACCTCATTGCTCTCTACAACTACCTGAAAGGAGGTTGTGGAGAGGAGGGAGTTGGGTTCTTCTCCCAAGTGACAGGGGACAGTAGGCCAGTTCTTTCTGTAGGCCAGTTACTAAATTTTAGCTACATAATGTTTTTCTAAGCAAATATTCATTGAGCTAGCTGAACTATTAGAAGCTAATCACTGTAGTTTCCCTTTAACATGTATTTTTACACAACAACCACTCTGAGGATTGCAATTTTGTTTTGACACACACAATAATGTTTAACTGCTGGATGGAATGAAATTATCACTTCAAATGCTTCAGCACAAATGCATACCAAAAACATTAAGACTTTCCTGTACATAATGGACAGTCCCAAGATGATCTTTCAAGTCCTGTCATTGATGGTGGTGAATAATTTGATAAGGTTTTTTAAAACATTCCAAATATGTACCTTTATTCAGGAAAAAGTTCAACTTATGCTTAATTTTAGGCATAGGTATGCTGGCTCCCAGAGGATTATTCATGTGTCTCAGTCCTTCATTGGTTTGACCAATGGGTAAAATATGCCATAATAAAATCAAAAGCTAGGTTGTCAGTACAGGGAAAATCTGAAGCAAGAGGTGATGTTTGAGCAGCCCCACAATCTATCCTGGAAATATTTTTATTTACAGACATATAAGGACGTTTTAAGTTACAACCCCTGACATTGGCATGGCTACTCAGGTGAAAAAAAAAAACCCTTATACAAGGGGCTGGGAATCAATTATCACAGCCCTAGTTCCTCTGTAGCTCCTGTTTTGTGAGGCAAAGGCTGACATTTGTGCTGGATAAAGCTGTTGCTAGGTACTCCTTTCCCCACTTCTCAGTTATACCTGTCCTCCCAAGGTGAGTGATGTAGGAGGGGTCACTAAATTGAGTCCAACCGGTATTTGCCCCCTGCCTTATATCCTTGGTGACACCTCAAGGTGAGGATGCCTTCTGTAATGCTGTCCCAGATAAGGTAGAGCCTTACTTCACAAGGAGACACAAACATGGATGGGTATTTTGGCCTAAATGAGAAAGCGTAGGAGAAATCCAGTCACACATTTTTATTTCTCTTCAGTATTGTCTCCTCTGGTGACTATCGAAATTTGAGTTCTACTACAGCTAATCTGTGAATATTCTTACCCCCAGAGCAATTTAAATACAAATAGTTATTCACTAGAGCCTTTTAGCAGCTATTTTCAGCCCCTTTGGTTTCTGTCCAAGAGTAGAAAGCCCAGTTACTGAAATCAGGAATAGCTTAGGGTATATAGATATTTTTCAGAAGGATTTGGTTAGAGCTTTAATGCCTTGCAACACCAGCTCTACAAGATGTTCTTGCTAAGATTCATGGGATGCTACTAATGTGAAAGAAGATTATAAAACAAACAAACAATAAAAAAACCCAAACAAACAAAAAAAATCCCTAGAAAATTCCTGTGACTTTTCCCTCAATATCTAGATCTGCATATATCTACAACTCAATAGTTGTAGGACAGGATGTTTCCCTATTATCTGAAAGTGATGTAAAATTCTTTTGAAGAAATGTTTTTGTTGGCTTTTTTATACTGTTGCTGTCTCCCTTCTGACATGTCTCTGTAGCTCGTGTGAGTTAGCTTGTGAACTAATTTAAACCAAGAAAGACAAATGCATTTTAAAAAATTGTCCCACACTGACAAGCAGACTGATCATTTTGCATTCTAGCTTTTGTGAGGGGGGATAAAATTGCTATATAACATTTTAGATTAAAAAAAGAAATATTCAGCATTAAATATTCAACATTAAAGTTCCTCGAATTTAAAAATAAATCTACAGCCTTTCTTCTAAAACTGCTGCTGTCAAGTACTGCTGATTTTCATTCAGGAAACACACTGTGTAGGAATACTGTATTTATCAAGCTAAAGGAGGAAATGCTTTGAAAAATTAGTGACCTGTAGTACAACCTAGCCTATAAGAGCCTTTATAATTGACCAAATGTGTCGACTAATGGCACCCATTCATGGACAGTTCCATGATTTTCCTTTCTGAGGAAAGTGATGCAGACATCTGTCAGTGGTATTCCTGAAAAAGTTTGACTTCAGAGATACAGTGCTATTAAAATACCATCTCAGGAATTTTCTCATTGTGACCAATGGGTCTGTAAAATATGTAAGAATAGCCATACAAAACTTACAAGGTGAAGTCATAGCACCACTCAACAAAGGATAATCAGTTGACATTCCATTATGGAAACACAATTGGGAAGGGGTTTTTTTGCCTTCTCTTGTCAGTTCTTAAACTGTTTCTCATGCTGTTTTTCATGCTGAAGTCTTCCCTTAATTTTAATTGGTTCATTCCTGGAAATATTAGTGTGGTGAAGAACAAATGATGGGAACAAAGGTTTTCAAATACAATAATGAACATCATGTAAGCATCTGAGAGGGAATTTGGAAGATGGAAAACTGCTTCACCATTGTGTATTCTTACGGTAGGTCAGCATGGAACACATGGTGCTGGCCTTGCTCCAAGGCTTACTCCTTACTTTGCCTTCAGGGAGAGCCGAGGCTCAGTAGGTGCATTGATGATGATGTGTGGGGAAGTACACGACCAGGATCAAATCTCAGAGTGGGCTACACATAGCATGAAAACACAACAGAGTCTTCACAGCATCATGATATTCTTTTTTTTTTTTTTCCTGGTTAAAGTTCTTGGGCTACTAATCTTATTCAATATTAATCTTCAATGAGATCAGAGAATAACTGTAGTAGTAGTCATAAAGTGGGATACGCTTAGTGGTTGTTAATATTTAAGTAATGATAGCAAGGGGAGAGATATTTTCTCTTCAGATGGAAGAGCTTAAATTTGTGTGTCCTACAGCTGGATAAGTTGGTTTCTTCCATCTAGCAAACTAGTCAACAGCCTTCAGCCAATGTTCAATCCTGGAAGTTTTCCAGGGAACCTAAATGACCTTCTCATTTCTGTGACTTTGAGACCTAAGCCCCCTGATACAGATTTCCGTTCCAGCACCTGATCTGACAACTGACCTATCTCAGCACCTCATGAGATCTAACATCATATCCTTGATCTTCTCCTGACTGGCAAGGAGAAATACTGATGGTTACAGATGATTGCAGCATTAGATATTAGCAGCCCTCTGGAAAGATGGTGGGCTATAAATTATCCTGCAGAGAAACAAAATCAGCAAGTTTTTTTCATAAAGCGATAATCAAACATGCGTATTTTTGAATCAGAGGAATTGCTAAACTCACAGTCATTAAAAGCATGATGAGATAATTTTGTCAATATATTCAACAGCTGGGTAACCAATTAAATGACATTTCACCTCAATAGAAGTAGTCATAATTCCATGCAAGTCAAAAGTTATTAAATAATGTGTAGTGAGATGCTTACACAAAATTAGTTTATTGCTTCATGTCCTTGCTACTAAAACAATTAGTAACTGGCAGTGATTGCAGACATTTTAATAGAATGGCTGTGACTTATGCAGACGCAAAGATTGAACCATTAGTCTTGACATTTCAGGGCAATGTATAGAAAATAAGGGGCAATTTTCTCTGAGGGTGATCAGGTTGCATTTTGTTGGAAATTCTGAATTTAGTTCAGAGTAATGAAGTCCAGTGCATCTTTGGAGGGAGTGTCATCACCTAACTGAGACTTTCCACATGTGAGACACCAAGTCTGAGCTCATTACCTAGACTCTTACCACAGTCAATGAGGAGAGAGAGGCATTCTTATGAAAATATTTGTCTCCATTGTAATCATGGTTTTAAGACTGTTATTTAGGAGGAAAACCCTAAATGTGCTGATACTGAATGTCTATTGCCTCCTGTAGGGTAAAACCAAGTAAGAAAGACTGAAACACATTTTCTTGGTTAACATTTCAAAGATGTTTTCTTCCTCCTAGCCCTTCAGGAACATGACTTATTGTGTCAATGCATGCTCAAAACCCTTACTGACCTGTAAGTGGCTCACACGTTGCTGCACGTCTACGTGTGTGGGCAAAAATATGCCAAATGCGCTCTTCAATGTGTGCATAACGTTTCATTGTTATGAAGATTGCTTTGAAAGTCTTCTGCAAGAAAGCCCTCTTCATGACCAGCTACAGTGAATCTTTCTCTGCAACTTGAAAAGGCCTGTTTTGGGTGCAGAAGGTGAAATGAGACCACAAGTGAGATAGAAGTTTTGTCTTCCTGGGTATTATATGGAGACAAGAATGTCATTTTCAAAGAAATCCTATTTACTTTTCTCTTGAGCAAATGACATGATTAAATATTTATCTTCATAATTGTAGTCAGATGTTAGGTATAGAAAGAAGAACACATAATAAGGTGATTTTGTAAGCCTGCCTCAAAAAATGCTGATGCTGTGGATTTAAGCATTAAATGCATTAAAGCCTCTACAGATCCTACAACATATTTAGTGCATGAAGTTACTCAGCAAATTTATTTGATGAGTTAAGTGAGAGTATACCTTCTAATTTGTTTTCATCCTTAATTATCCATTTATTCTTTTGATTCATACACAGTAATTTCATACTGTTGATTCCCTCTTGACCTTGTGCTTGTAACTGAATCCTGAAATCTGGCTTGTGGCCCAGGAATATGTAGAAAACTGTTTATATTAGCAGCAAGCTGCCTTGAGCTGCAGTGCTTTGATTTAACGTTATAACTGTACTAAAAGTAGCATAGCTTTCCCATGTACTCTCTATTCTGCTCAAATCCCTTGTCATTATAACAGATGTTTGGATTATTGTTCTGTAAACCATGTCAGAATTTCAATCTCTAGTATCTGTTTATTATTCTCCAAGGGTGATATTACAAATGTTCTCATGCACAGTTAATACTTATAATACAGCCTGGTTTTTTTTCCCATAAAAGCTCTAAGCAGAAAGTTTTTGTTAATCAAAGTAAATATGACTAATTTTAGAAGCAAAACTGTGTTTTGAGAAAATGTTTGCAACTGTAGGTGGTAGATACCACTCCTTTTCATTGTACATACGGAAGGATTCAGGGATAATATTTGGGTTACATATGATAATAAGATGATATGGAAAAAACCAAATTAAAAGTTTTAGATACTTGTATAAACAACTGAAATTGAAATACAGTCATTTAATTATTTTGTCCAGAAGCCATTATAGCCCTTCTGTAATTTTACATTAATAATCTAATTGCTCGCTAAGTTATGAAAGGCATGTTTGCTAGAATGACATATTTAACCTTACTGCTATAGACTGTAAAATAATAATACTATAAGCTGATTATTAGAATGAGAGAACAGAAGACACTGAGATTTTTGTAAAGATCTTAAAGATTTAGAGCAGCTGCTTTCCTCTAAAGGGAGGAAGATGAACTTTTGTACAAATCCTCATCACCTCCAAAAATAATACCCATTATTGTGGAAAAGGGATTTTTAGTAATGTTTTTAAAGCTTGAAATATTACTTTTCATCTGCATTTTGAATACTCACAGTCAATTTCTCATAAGCCTGGAATGTGATTCCTGTGGTGGCTTGATCCAGTTTGAGGTTATTCCACTATACTATCTGTTCTCTCTCTGTTAACAGACGCACACAAACACAGAAAACATTAGCAGGCATGTTACATCAACACAGACAGTTACGGGTTTTAAACCAGGAAGAAACCAGTATAAAAAATAAAAATAAATGTTTTCTGTGCTTGTTAAGAATACAGTGTACTAGTCACGTTTCCAGTTGCGTAAACTAAGTTAAAGACCTCTAAAGTAATTCTGCATTCAGACAAATATGGGCTCTGTATGAAAATAATTTATTCTACTGGCCATGCTTTTTTCCCCTGTTTTTTCTTATTATTTTATTCTATTCTCCCTGTCATTAGGTTGTGTTGTCATTGTTTGTTTATTATAAATTTCTTTTCTAAAGGTTGTATGCATCTGTGGATAGTGATCTCCTCTGAAAATACTGTAGGGGTCCCTGGGATGGAAACTGCATCAGATCTAAAAGACAGTCTTCATATCTCACAAGAAAAAAAAAAAAACAAACCAAAACCAAACCAAACCAAAACAAAAAAAACCCCAGAGAGATGTAAATTTTAGAGTCATGGGGAAATCACTGACTAAAGAGAACCCACAGAAGAAAGGCGCTGGTGCTGCTTTTAATACTTTTACCTAAAAAAGAAATTTATCTACAGTCCACTTCAAAGATTTTGTAGGAATCCCTACACGTATTATGTTTGCATTTGGGATAAAAAACCCAAGGTCAGCTTCGGAAATGATGAATGCCTTTTTGCTGAAAGCTGTACCGAACGTCCTTGAGTTTAATCAAAACTATTTGTTTTTAGTCAGCTTTGCTGTTGTCTCTTTTACTCTTGTCCACTGATAGCTTGACATTAATGACATCATAAATCATGTGAAGTGGCGGCTAGGGTTTGGTAGCATTTCAAGTGTTTGTTGAGATGTCCTGGCCTATCTAAGGAGATGGTATGAGGAGGGATATTGTGCTGGTCTAAACCTTCAGCCTGCTGCATTGTTCTGTTGTTAAAAAGAGGCAATGTGTGTATTTAAAACTTTGGCTTTTAGCAAAGAGCAATATGTGTATTCTTTCTTAAATGATAAGCTGGTAGAAAATTGCGCTGTGATTATTTCAAATGCTTTCCTTCACCACATCAGCATGTTAGAAATCTTCTTAAATAGATGCATATATTACACACAAAAAATATATCACTGGGGTTTAAAATTCCTTAGTCACTCCTTTTACAGGGAGGCATAGGTGTAATCCTGTATGTTACCCATCTCTACATGACACTGTTGATCAGGAACAGAGGAGTAAACTTGGTTTGCACAAATCTGTCATTTAGCAGTTTTGCTGTTTTGTTGTGGCTTGGTGGTGTTCTTTTATTCTTTAAATAGCAAAATGTAAAGCATGAACACTTTGAAAATGTTTTCTTTGAAAAATGTTTAGCTCTTATCAGTTATGTGTTTCAGAAAGATTTCACTGGATCATTGTATGTTTTATAGCTTGTTATCTGCATGGCTTTATTCTTAGAACATGCTTTCCATTATCTTTGTACTGTACAGCAAACAGAATGGAGATCTCATCCTTTGAATGTTATTTATTCAGCTGGATTCTCTTACATTACAACATGTAATTTACAGACTACTATAGAGAACATTTGTTCTGCTATCATCCCCAGCCTTCACAAAGTTTATTCATCACAAAAACGCCACTGCTTTGTGCAAAAGAGCCTCCAAAAATGTTAGGGGGTGTCTTTTGCTTAGAGAATATATGCTTTGAAATAACAGGTAGTGTGTGCTACAGGGAGGAGAGAAACCATAATGTGCAACTTGTCATTTGGGTGTCAACTCAACAGCTCATTGTTATTTAACAAATCTATTAAGGAACATGCTTGGGTCTTACCAACCTAAATATAAGCTTAAGGATAAGCACTTTATTTCACCTGCTTTGTCCAAAATCACCTGAGTGAACAGCATATGGTGGTGGTAGCGTGGCTGGTATATTGACACAACATTTCTGAGGTCCACTTATGTGAAAATATGGATATCCATCTTGCCCTTCCTGATGACATTAGAAAAAAATCAAACTGAAGAGAATGTACATCACCTATAATTTTGGAGAAAACAGTCACTATGGCTGCGTCACTGAATATGTGATTTACTTGGTGACCAGAGAGCGTCACTAGGACACTGATGAGACTTCTCACTCCAGGAAAGGTGAAGGGCTTCTCTTTGCACAATTGTATGTCTGTGTGGTTTTAAGTGGTTTGAACCAGGAAAGAGGTTTTCATTTAATTACTCACATTATTTGAACAAGTGTGGGAAGTCACCTGTGGGTCTCAGCCAAGAAAATATCTTCCCATTGCCCAAAAAAATCTCCTTTCTGATTCTGTGTCTTTCACTGGGAGCCAGGCAAGGGACATTAAGTGTTTCTGTCTCTATGCCAGCATGAGCCGTGCTGCAGATCCTGTATGTGCAGTGAATGATGGTAATTACAGTGAAGGGTCCAGGGTATTATTTATTTCTCACTAGCAGACAGCACCTGACAGTCTTTGTATATCAAGTTGTTATTAAAATCCTGTGTCTGGATGTTAAGCTGACTTATTTTATAACTAATCTTCTTTTACAACTAATCATGAACTATGTATAAAGTTTGGTAAGTAAATTTGACAGGAGAGATATTAAAATGAAATAATTTATGTCATAAAATAAACCATAGTAACTTGTTTTTGTGATTGCCAAATGCAGTTTCATTACTACATTGGTGTAAACATCTTTTGAGTAATTTCAATCTTGTATTAAGACTGGATTTGCATGATAACACATAATTTTATTACTTATGGAATGCATTTTCTGAGGATTTTTAGTACAAATCTCTTCTGAATTAGCATACCACACTGAGGACAGGGACACACAGAAATCATTACTGATGACTCCCATCTAGGGAGCATGTCACCCACCCTTCTACTCTGTGCTGTGATGCTGAAGATGGATAGATCTCAAGCTCAGCTAGAAGAAAGATCCACTCCTGTTTATTTCCCTGAACTGTGCTTGTTTTCCAGTTTGTGTTTTGGGGGAACATTGATTTCCTGAAGAATGCTTGTTGATACAAGACAACTTATGATGTAGCCTAGAAACAATAATGTGAACAGAATTTCATGAATACAAAAAAAAACTTGTTACCCTCATTTGCTTTTAGGGTTAATTTTGTCTAATTGGATAAACACAGAGCAAGACAGAAAATATAGAAGGGAGGTCTACATTGAAAAAAATAGACTACCCAGAGATAATTATGCAAAACTGGGTGCTCAAATATCAATATAAGAGCAATCAAAGGTCTCCAGAATGTTTCAGCGTATGTCAGCACTTGCAGACACCCAAACTACAGAGGAAAGAAGAAAGCTTTGAGGTTTCACCTTTCTCTTTTGGGTGTCTTCTTCATTTAAAATACATGCACGTAACACGTAAGTACTCCTTTTTTCTTTCTCTCCATATTTTGCTATCAAAAGGTCAAAAATAAGTCCCACTCTGCTGAAAGTGGGACAGAAAGTCCCTACATATAGGGTATACATTTAAATGGAAGCACTTGTCTAACATCAGTTTTCACAAAAGTGTATATCAGGTTCAAAGAAGCAGCGCAAGCCGCTCACCAAATCTGCCTGTTATATCACTGGTCTGCCCTTTTGCACAGTAGGTTCACTGGGTTAAAACTAGAAACTTAAAAAAGGTGTGAAAGGAGACCAGAAATCACCAAACTGGGTAAGTAGCCATTTGGTTAGGATATTAACTTATTTAGAGTTCAACAATGCTTCTCCTTACTTCTTTTCTTTTACATTACTGAGACTATTTACTCATCCCTATCTAAGAGCATATTAGGTAGAGAAAAGGGCAAGATCTCCTTAACCAAGCAGCAAGAAGTAACATCTCATTTGCTGTTTTGTTCACATTGGCTATTTGAAGAAGTATTTAAAGCAACTGAAATAAAACAAATACTTATGAAATTACAGATTCCATTTACAAATATGTATTTTGAAAGATAAATGGCCATTAGAGCCTTATTTAGTTCAAGAGCATTGACCAGCAAAAAGAAATCACAAGAGGTATCTGTTGTATACACTCTACAGTAGTATTTTACTATAAAAGCATGGACCCCTGCTGGCATATGTAATTTAATGTGCAGCATGCCTCTCCTAATTCAATCAGGTCTCTACATCCCTTCTTTTATATTCCAATTGGATTCCATGTGCTAAAGCCATCAAGATTTTCAGGATGAAATGAATGCTTGTATTAATCCAGCAATTTCCATTTAAAACACAGCATCGATTTGATTAATAAGGTTTGATGCTGAATAATTATACAGCAAATATGTAGGATATAGAAAAACCACAGATGTGACCACCAGCAAATGCCTTATGGGAGAAGGGAGTCAAAGAGAAGCAATGGCCATGACTGAGGTGATGAATTCTTGGCTTTCCTCTTATGCAATTAACAAGCAATGCTTCTATTAATTTGCCTCCCCCAGAGTCTTCACTGGTCAGATGTGTCAGGGTCAAGGGGCATAGGGGCAGAGCAGGGGTCAGCATCACAGCAGACCTGAAAAGAAATGGGAAAATGAAAGAAATCCAAATTAAATAGTAGAGTATACTTTTAGCAGTGTAGCAGGGGTGGGGGATGGGGAGAAGGCATCTCTTTAATGCTAAGACTCCTGTTTTAGAATAATAAAAATGTTCTCTGCACATTTAATTCAAAGTAATCAATCTGAGGTGCAGTGCTTGAGCATCCAATAAAAGAAAATCAATGTGGTCTCTACAAGAGAAGACAAACAATGCCAGCTTTTACTAAAGGGATTATAGGTTAACATTTATTCAGTGTATTGTAATCTGATGTCAAGTGGTATAAAATCAAGCCAACAATCCATTACCACCCGTTATAGGCTAGGTGCTGATCTCATGCAAATTGACTTTTCATAGAACTTATTAAATCATTTCTGTGTTCTAGCTATGGAACATTTTTATACAGCTGCTGAACTTCAATAAATTCTATTTCATACTAGTACTGAGGAATATCAAAAAGACAAATATTTGTCATTTCAAAGCACAGTTTATTTTTTTTCTGTAGTTTCCTTGTGCTTACCATCATTAATTAATCAAATGGAATGTTGTTCATCTCAGATTAGTAACAGGCAAAAAAAAAGCATTAATTTGAGAACCGACATAAAGCAGCAGTTCTCTGACTCTCCAGTTTTGTCCTGCAAACCTCTTGGGAATGTTATTAATTTTTAAGCATTAAGAAGTATAACAAATTACCAAACAAAAAGCACAGTTTTTAGAAGTTGCCTATGCTGTTTAGAGATAATAACAGTAATTTGTAATCAAATGCTTTGCAGGGAAGAAGGATTCCATGTAAATGTCAACTCTCTGATTTTGGTCAGAATGAAGCAGGACTCTTTTGTCCGCATTTAATAAGCCACATAAAAAGGAGTAAAGCCTTTTCAATTATATATATTGTAAAAAAGGATTTGTATCCATCACATGCATTTTCTAGGTGTTAATTCATAGGAACATGGAGGGTTTTGCATGTAGGTCAAACCCCCAGTTTGTCCTGTTGGTTGCTGGTTGTAGTAGTAGCTACTTATTCATATCAGCTGGGCAAGCACAGTACTCTTTTCAAGTCTCAGAAAAGTCAGTTATCTTGAGTTTAACATAATATAAAATAACCATAGGAGCTGTAAAACTTAACATTATTTTTGAAACTGTCTGGTTCCTTGTTAGGGTTGGGTCACTTTTATGTGTGCAGAAAAACATTACCACGTGTTTAGAAATATTGCCGATATTCTGCAAATTGTATTGCACTGCAGCTCTCTACTACTTCAAAACACTACAGAATTAGATGGAGGTAGGAAGGGAAATTGGACCTGGCAGTATTTTCATTATAAAAGCTAAGTTTGGGTTTGCCACCCTTAACACAACAGAACATGTTAGCCAAGAAGTTGTGTTTATCTTTTTTTTCCCCTTCTTCTTCTCTATGTAACCTCAAGGTTATTAAAGGAAATAGAAGCCGTGAAGTCTCAATGTTACTGTGTTGCTCCTCTAGCACACCAAATGGAGAACACAGTGCAAAGTTTGATTATTTGAACAGCAGAAGATAAGAGACAAAAATTATTCTGTGGATTTGGCAAAGAGAGAAAACTAAACCAATATTACTCTTTCCTTTGCTCAACTAATTATTGGATCACTTTACAAGTTGATACACAAATATATGCCTTTCTAAAACACAAAATCTTTCCTTTTTTATTGCAACATCCTTTCAGCATTCTGCATGAGCAAACTCAGGGGAAGTCCCTTTTTAGTGACTGATGTTAACAAGCTGCTCAAAATTAACCACAAATTGAAAATCAAAGATCATCTATGTGTTTGGAAGATCAAAAATTTTGTCTAGACTTTTCTTTGCTCTCAGGTTTAGGTCTGTGTTCTAACAAGGGGGGAGGTCCTGTTAGGATTTCCTCCTAGCCTTCTCACACCAAGGTGACCAGACCACAGCCCTGAGCCCCTTGTCTAGGTATATTTAGACCTGGGAATACTTTTCAAGCTACTCTGCTATTTTCCTTCATTGTCTTCATTTTCCACAGCCAACACTTTCCTTCCCCTGCCAGCAGCTACCTAGCTGGAGGACATTTTTCTGAGTCATCCAAAGCACCACTGCCAAGGACAAAGCTGTCCAGCAGAATTGATAGCCCACCCGTTTCCACACACATTGTCATAGTATCACCACTGTCATTGTGGAAGCTGCTCAGAGCTTAAAAATCTTTTAATTAGAATTTGAAATTAAAATTTGAAAGTAAAGTAGATATAAAGTTCATATCTTCTACACCTGCCAATGGACTGAGGTTCTTCTGTTTTTCTCTTTCTGAACAGAGGATCATGACATAGGAGAGTCAAAGTGCATGAAAAGAAGTGTGAAAATAAGAAGGCAGTCAAACAGAGGAGGTTGGTATTGGGATAAAAGACCATTTAGCTGGAAAATGCTGTATTTTACTGTTTCTGAATGCTATATGCTATGTTTTCAACAAGAAGGGGAAATGCTTTGTTTTGGAGAGGAAGGACATCATAGACCCTATGGGCCTGCAAGTCATCCTGCTTTTGCATTGTTTAACACAGGGCCACTAAAGGGCTTTAGAGGGGTTCTGTATAACTGTGACAGTGGGGTTTAGATAGATACAGCCAGTTAAAGCTGATTGAATATCAAGGGTTGAGCAGCTCTTATTATGCCTGCTGTTGTGAGACTTCAATTCATTATGGTAACAGAATGAAATAACGCAGCGGCTGCCTGGGACTTGGTTGTAGTATCGATTTGGCTTCCCAAAAGTCTTCTCTTAGGATGCAGAATGCAGTGAAACATGCACAAACATCATTCAGTTCCCCTGATTCTGTCATGTGCTCCCTGTACCTCGAACTAAAGCAGCCTCAAGATACAGGAAAATGCGTCTTTAGTTGAAGGCAGACAGGACTCTAAGCCTGACTCGAGGGGGTTATGCAGATGTGGTGACCTTTCTTCCAGAGACCAGATTTTACACTCAAATTGCCATTAAAGCTCTGCGTTCTCTCGAGGGCCACAGTCAACTTGTGTGTTTTCTCCATTAGGGTTAAAAGTCAGTGTGGCACCTTGCCAAGGCTGCATACTAAACGGAATGGAGCATAAATAAACAGCAGACCACACCACTGTCTAAGGTAAGTAACATCTTTTTTAAAAATATTTTTAAAATTCAGATAATTTGGTATGGTGATAAATGCAATATCTAACAGGGCTAATGGGAGATCCCTTGATGCACACAGCAAATATACAGGAAATGCTGCACTTTTCTCACTTTCTAAATGAACTATAAAATTCAGCACTCACAAAAGCAGCATCCACCTGCACCTGATGCCAGCAAATTTACTTTTGAAGTGCTGAATTGGAAATGAAGTATGTTACCTCTTCCTTTAGGATAAGCTGAACAGAAGATTTGCACGTCCAGCTGGATGACAGCCATGCCAACTTTGTTCACGATATGTAGCAACTGTGCAGTCTTTCCAGGTAAATTGCTAAAGGTCCTGGGGCAGAATGAGGGCTTTAGTCCTTGTGTGCACGTTACAGAGGGGTGTGTAGAAAAAAAGATATAAAACCCTACTTCTGTTAAAGATTAGTAGGAGTTATGCTATTAATTTCAATGCAAAAGTCATTCCACCCTGACTCATCCTCCACACTTTTGCCTCACACACTTGCAAACATAAACTCCAATTTCACCTTATAGAGCACACTGCTTGCAGTAAGTGTAGAAAGTACAATGGAATAGCTCTGGTGAGAGGAGGTGTTTGCCAAATTCTCACCCCTTTGCAAAACAGTGTCAGAATCGTCTTCCTGTAATCCTAGAATTATGGAATTGTTAGGGAAGAGACCTCTAAGATCATCAGGTCCAACCATAAGCCCTCCTAAATGGCTCTCATGCATTATGTAGACCTGGTATGGCAAAAAAGAAATTTTTACAGCAGCAGGCATATGCGAGAGCCCTGTCTCACTCTGCAAGGGCTGAAAATCCATCAGTCTTTACAACTGTGAGATAATTTTGTCTATTTCAGAAGCAACATCTGAGGAAAGGAAGAAAAAGCTACACACATCAGGGAAATAAACTGGAACATTATGTTTCCATATGTAAAATTATATCCCTACAGTTGCAGGTGTTAATGACTAAATATATTTTCTTAAAAAATATTTGAATTAGAGAATCATTAAGGTTGTAAAAGACCTCTGAGATCATAAAGTCCAACTATCAAGAAAACCTTAACAGTTTTCTGAAAAATAGAGAGAATTTATTATTAATTATGAAGGTTTAATGACATACCAGACAAGATCTGTACTTTTCAGTTCATTGGGGTTTCTGAAAATTCATGAGACATATTTCTTGACAGAGGTTTTGGACAGAACATTTAATGAAGGTACGGAGATATATCAATTGTCTTTATCCATAACTATATAAACTAATCAGAAATCACTTTCTAATACTAATTAACTATATAGGCAGTGTAGGAAATGGGAAGTATAGCTGCCAGCAGCAGATGATTCACAGATGCTTCTCCTTTAAAAATATCATTTTAAAGGGAAGTTACAATTTTCAGTTGACTAGGGAATCCTGTCTCTCTACTGCGCCCAAATAATTGCCTCTTTATTTGTTATGCGCAGTGCAGAACTCCAGGTTAGTAAGGTATCAGTTGTACCATCAAATACAGTAAATACCCAGAGCCTCATCCCACCTCAGCAGCAACAGCAATTGGTATCTTATGTCACGGGTCTTTCATATGAGTCCTGAACACCACATTAAACACAAGCTTTAAAAGAGAAAGAAAAATAGCTGTCTTGAATGCCGCCATGGCTGCTAGTTAACAGAATTGGGTGGGCAAGCACTTCAATGGGAGGCTGTGCCTGTGGAGGAAATATCCTGTATATACTCACAGATGAAAGTTGAGGTAATTTAAGTATGAACGATATCTACTCTAACCCCCTCACAAGACTGTATTACAAGTTGCTATTTGATATAAATCTGCTTGATCTTGTCTCGAAGCTAAAAGCATCTCCATTTTAATATTTTCTGTAGCAGTTGAAATGTTTGGGTCTCATGGAAAGTGGTTGGTTAAAAAACCCTCAATGTTAGACAAGGGCTTTTTTACTGCATCTCTAAAAAAAACCCAAAACAAGAAACCACCATGGAACAGTACAGAAAAAAACAGTAGAATTCCATTTATATTTTAATCGACAGAATACCAGGGTGGAACTGGTTATTAGACAGGATTAGAAAAGGAAAGGACATAAATATTGTCCATAAGTAATTTTATCATATGTCAGATGTATTGGCTTTCATTTTTAATGAGATAGAAAAGCATCTCAGATGTAAGCTACCACCTTTCCTTGAGCTTTGTCATCGTCTTTCTCCAAGAGGCTTCTCTGCAGATGACCTTTTTGCCAAGGCAAAACCTAACACACTTTAATTCTGCAACTTCTTGAGAAAAATGAACATTTTCTATCTGTGTTACCATACTTACAATGCTACTCTGAATGACCAATGAAGTGATAGCCTCTGCAAAATGAGCTTGAACTCAGCCAGAGCAAGAGAATTGTTTCCATTAGATGCAAGCAGGCAGAGATCCTTCTCCTGCCTCCTCTCAAATCTGCTGTCTCCAAATCGTGCCCGATTATGTGAGAAGCTGCTTTAGTAATTCAGGAAGGTATTTTCTCCCTTATTGCTAGTTATATATCTCAGATACATCTTTCTCCACTTGCTCTTCAAGCCATTGTCTTGACATTTCAGTTCATCTTCATTTACTTTTCACAAAAGTTTCTCAGTTGGATTTTCTGGCAAACAAGTACTATTAATAATAAGTTTCTTGTAATATTAAAAAGTTGATAGACTATGACTTAATACTAAAATGGAATGTTAAACTTCATGTTTACTTTCTTGTGTCCATCTGTTTATTTTAGAAGCTCAAGAACTTCAGATACAGTGGTAGGGATTTTTTTTTTTAAGAAGAATATTCATTCATACAGTCCTTTTTGGACTTTTGGACTCAGAGGGAACAGCAGTGACAGAGGACGAGGAGAAGGCTGAGGTACTTAATGCCTTCTTTGCCTCAGTCTTTAATTGTAAAGAAAGCTGTTCCCTCTGTGTAGATACCTGGGAAACAGAGGAGCAATACGAGGCTCCCATAGTCCAAGAGGAGGTGGTCAGAGCCCTGCTTGGCCAACTGGACACCCACAAGTCTATGGGGCCAGATGGGATACATCCTAGGGTGTTGAGGGAGCTGGCGGATGTATTGGCCAAACCCCTTTCCATCATCTTCCAGCAGTCCTGGAGGACTGGGGGGGGTTCCCCTGGACTGGAGACTGGCTGATGTAGTTCCCATTTACAAGAAGGGTAGCAGGGAAGATCCCGGGAACTCCAGGCCTGTCAGTCTGACCTCAGTGCCAGGGAAAGTCATGGAACAGATGATCTTGAGTGCTATCATGAAGCACATGCAAGAGAACCGGGTGATCAGGCCCAGTCAACATGGGTTTACCAGAGGCAAGTCCTGCCAAACCAACCTGATCGCCTTCTATGACAAAGTCACTCGGCTGCTGGATGAAGGAAAAGCTGTGGATGTGGTCTTTCTGGACTTCAGTAAAGCCTTTGACACAGTTTCTCACAGCATTCTGCTACGGAAACTGTCAGCCTCTGTCCTGGACAGACGCACACTCTCCTGGGTAGAAAACTGGCTGGATGGCTGGGCCCAGAGAGTGGTAGTAAATGGTGTTAAGTCCATCTGGAGGCCAGTGACAAGTGGTGTTCCCCAGGGCTCAGTGCTAGGTCCAGTCCTGTTCAATGTCTTCATCAATGACCTGGATGAGGGCATTGAGGGTACCTTTAGCAAGTTTGCAGATGACACAAAGCTGTGTGCAAGTGTCGATCTGCTGGAGGGTAGGGAGGCTCTGCAAAGGGACCTAAACAGGCTGGACTGCTGGGCAGTGTCCAACGGCATGAGGTTTAACAAGGCCAAATGCCGGGTCCTGCACTTGGGGTACAACAACCCTATGCAGAACTACAGACTGGGAGAAGCCTGGCTGGAAAACTGCCAGGAGGAGGGGGACCTGGGGGTGTTGGTCGACAGCAGACTGAACATGAACCAACTGCATGCCCAGGTGGCCAAAAATGCCAATGGCGTCCTGGTTTGTATCAGAAATGGTGTGACCAGCAGGTCCAGGGAGGTGATTCTCCCTCTGGACTCAGCACTGGTGAGGCCGCTCCTTGAATACTGTGTCCAGTTCTGGGCCCCTCACCACAAGAAGGATGTTGAGGCTCTGGAGTGAGTCCAGAGAAGAGCAACGAGGCTGGTGAAGGGGCTGGAGAACAGAACCTATGAGGAGCAGCTGAGAGAGCTGGGGTTGTTTAGACTGGAGAAGTGGAGGCTGAGAGGAGACCTCATTGCTTTCTACAACTACCTGAAAGGAGGTTGTAGAGAGGAGGGAGCTGGCCTCTTCTCCCAAGGGACCGGGCAAGAGGGAATGGCCTCAAGCTCCACCAGGGGAGATTGAGGTTGGAGATTAGGAGGAGGTTTTTCACGCAGAGGGTCATTGGGCATTGGAACAGGCTGCCCGGGGAGGTGGTTGATTCCCCTTCCCTGGAGGTGTTTAAGGCACGGGTGGATGAGGTCTTGAGGGACTTGGTTTAGTGTTAGACAGGAATGGTTGGACTAGAAGATCCAATGGGTCCCTTCCAACCTGGTTGTTCTGTGATTCTGTGATTCTGTGATTTTGTTTGTACAAGAAAATCACAACTTTTAGAAAGATTTTGATTACCATTTATCTGCTTGAAAATAAATCCTGGAATAAGGGACCTAGATAATTCTTCAGAAAATAAAAATATTAATTAAACAGCCTAGTGTGGCTTTGAATAAGATATTATCTGATAAATAGTAGAATAAATCTGAGGAACTTATTCTGGTGTGTACTTTAGGTACTTATTTGTCTCTTCTTTCATGATGCATTGCGTTTATCAGCCTGAGTAGCTCTGAAGAGGTCATTCTGGATTATTGTACTGATGCAGAATGGCATGAACCAAGGTCTTTCCAGACACAGGAGTCCATCAGTAGGCATGTCCTTTGATGTCCCTTGATTACCTTTGTGTAATTAACCAAATTTGACAGAGTATCCTGTAGATCCAGCAAAGGTTTGAAATTTTACTGTAATTTTGTGGTTAAATGCTGGATGAAATCAACCGGATTGTAAGACAATGGTACATTGTCCTCTCCATCTTTCTGTAGGGAAAGCTTTTCAGCCTCCTAATTCTCAATATATACTGCTAAATACATAGGTTTCCATAGATACATCCATTATAAATTAAAACTGAGACTCAGCTTTAAAACACCAGAAATATTTCACTAATATTGCTAAACAACCAAATAAAAGATAATAAAACACATCTCAAAAGATAATAAAATATACCTGGAGATGAGAGTTCAGCCCAAAATGTAGTTGCAGCAACTGCAAGCTGATCTTTACTCTTTGGAGGACTGTTTCATGAGCTAGAAGTGAGACAGGTAGAAGAATAATGCTGTGTTCCTTCTGTCATCACTTGACATGGCAGATGCCACCCCGAATATGTTTTGGCAGAGCTTGTGCTAGATTTGACACTCCACGACAAACATGACAACTACACCCAGCTCCATTTTTCCCACTCTAGCTCCACTCACGAAGGATTTCCAAGCCATCCTGTGGGTTACTGTGGGGGTCTTGTAATTCATTGAGTAAAAAGCAGAATTACAAAATAAGAACAGAATCATCTACAGATGATGGAAAAGCACATTTTAGTTTAATTAATAGGATTAAGTACTTCACAGTTTCTCTTCATGAGTGTCAAGCATAACATGTAAATTTCTTTTTGGTTTCATGTTGATCTGTCATACAGGAATGAATATCATCATATCTGTATAAAAAGCAATATTAAAATGTCTACAAAGGTCTCCCAACCAGAACACTTAATACTCAACAATTTTAAAATTAAAATGAAGGAAGGTACCAAAAGTGTATGAATCTTAACAGAGTAGAATGATCATTTTCTACTTTTAAACAGGGTGGTATTTTTCATTTGTTAGACTCTAAAGGGCACAAAATCTTCCCTCCTTATCTTGTGTTACACAAAACCAGCCAGGCTGATTTTAATACATTAATATTTTAAAATAAACATAAGGCCTGGTGTGCCAGGCTTCCAGAGTGCATCATTACAGCTGCATTAAAAGCTTGTGAAGACACTGGAATGTGTGTTGCAGAAGCACTGGTCCATCATAAATATGCCATTATAACTGATATAGGAAGCATCAAAGAAAGGGAGAAACAAAACAAAACAAAACAAAACAAATTATGAGAGTTCTGCATGCTTGCTAACTTTGTAATGCCATTAGATATCCAGAGATGAAGAGGCCGGGCTAAAAAACACTTCACAGTACCATTATAATTAAGGATTTGTAAGCAGTAATATATGTCTCTGTAGATGAAACAACAACCTTTAACCCACTTGAGAAGAGCTCTGAAAATACCGTTGACACTGCTTGTAGCTGGAGCACATTATGTCTGTTCCTGCCATGTGGCTTTTTAGGACTAGTGAGTTGATTTTGGCAACCTTAAATCCATAGGAAATACTAGTTTTATTATACCTTTTACAAACATTAGACTTCAGCTATCAGAGATTTGAACGCTTATTTATAACAGTCCCACCTACAGCCACTAACCCTCGTTCCTTACCTAGGACATAATTAAACTTCTCCAGATCCCCATTAACCTGTTCCTTTGATCTCCAGCAGTGATGATATGCAAAGCCATCCTATAAGGCCTCATCTCTTACTATGGTTAGGATTTTTGATAACTGTATGCAGAGTTCTGAGAAAGCAAAATCTATTGAAGATTTTCTCAAGCTATAGACAAATCCAGCTCAAAAGACCAATTTAAAAAAAAATCCACATATCGAGTGAAGTGCCTTCATTAGGGTCTAAGGCCTAAAAGAAAATACTAGTCCAGGGAAATGCTGAAGGTCTGTGACTGACCTTTCTTTGGTTTTAATCACTGAAACTCCCGACAGCTTAATAAGTTGAAGGTGCTGCATCACAGTCTAACTTAATAAGGCCCACAGCAGAGCCTTGGCCACCTTTGATTGCTCCCATAAGTCTTAGCACATCTGGTACTCTGTCCTTGGGTGAGAAATGTTTTCCATAACTTTCCTCATGTTCACTAACCTGCATATAAATTGTTTTTATTAAACCAAGAATGATACAGCACTGTGTATTTGTGTGAGCTTTTGCAGTTTTCAGCTATCATCCCACTGAGAGAGATGATTGTTTTCTCTGAAATAGAATTAAACAGGTTTTTTCACAAGACTCTTCTTAGCTTTTGTTACCCCCACCTCTTGTTTTACTGAGAATCACATGGGTCAACCTAACCTTCAGCTGTGACACAAGATTAAAGAACTGGAGATTGCAACAAGTCAGATAGGAGTCATCTGCAATCTGCTGGATTTGGTTTTGTTTTGGTTTTTGTTTTTTTCTTTCTAACTACAGTGCAGAAGAGCGAGCTCATATTTGGACAGGGAGTTTGTTGTTTCTGAGTAAACAGGAAGCCAAAACCCATGACAACTTAACTGGAAAAGGTATTTATCGATTGCATGCATGGTTTGGCTATGATAAAAATTAATATAATGTATCAATTTATACATAGAAAATGTGACAGAAATGAGATAAATGTCAGCATTTTATGATTACTGCTGCATACAAGTGTTTGGCTCACGCACACATTTCTATACACATATGTGTGCACATCCATGTATACACACATGTATAGAGGAATAAAGACATTCACATAAAGTCAGAAACTGCTTTGCCTAAATCTGGTGTTCCTGTCTATTTGTTTGTTCTCTATTTTATTCAGATCCATTTCTGCTCACAGAAGTAGAATATCTGAGCTACTGCAGTCACTGCTGAAAACAACTTGAGTAGTGTTGGTCATCCATTTTCTCTCCCATTCTCCTCCTGGAAATAAGTGTGTAAAGTAGGTTTTTCTTTTGATAGGGTTCAGATTTCTGTTTTTCTTTAATGCACAATGTACTGTCTCAGAAAATCAAGATGATGAGATGCATCTCACCCCAGAAGCACAGACTTGTGTTGCTTTCAAAGGTCCTTGAACTCATTGTGTAGTATTTGGTCCGTAGTTTTTTTGCCTGCCCTTGAGAAAGTTTTATTTTGTGCACAGGAAAGCTTTAACAGTTAGATTAGTAGGTTTATATACACATAAGCTGAAAGTATATTCATCTGAAGGGATAACAAATTAGTAGAAAATATATAACTGGTCACGTATTCTTTGCGGCAATGAGAAGTCTTAAAACTGGATTTTTACAGTTAAGGAAATGTGCAGTTCTAAATAGGGAACTATAACTAAGGGTAATGTTTATCAGGTATTTTGAAAAAGAAATACTGTGAATTCAGATTCTTGGAGGAGTTCCTAGTGCCTTCTGTTAGGCAGGACTAGTTAAATAATGATAGTTTCTCTTTACATTTGTACAATCATTGTCAGAAAAATAGATTTTACAGATGATAAAGTAATGCCTTCACAAACACCCAATCTAAAGACGGGGGAATTTATAATTCAGATTATCTACTTTACTTGTAATTGGTTTTAATATGTTGCTGCCTGGGTAGAGTTCATGAGTTTGTTTTAAGATAAACCCTTCCTGCAAATCATTAGAAGAGATAAACAGAAGTGACTTCTCACTACATTTTGCCTCATCTCCTCATAGCTCTACAAAATTTATCAGTAAGTATATATTTGTGTTAGTAGCCGCGTTCTTCTAAAGGAGGACTTCTAACTCTTTATCAATGTCCCTATAAGATGAAAATACCACTGTAATAATGGCAGAAATTTCATGACCATATTGTATCCGGTCAATGATCATTGCCTGCTCAGTAGTGGCTGTAAGGGACATTCAGGGGAGAGAAAAAGAAAGCAAGTTTATGTGCTTGCTCTCTCACTACTTCTCTGGCTTTCACTCACTTTCAATTCAGAGAATTCCTGAGTTGGAGGGGATTTTTATGCAAATGTTATGTAAATTCTGCATAATCTTCAATAGCTTCCTCTTCTATAAAATTGCTCAGTCTCGCTTGATCCCACCTAAACTTACAGCTTCCTCAGCTCACTTGCAAGAAGAGCCCTTTTTCCAACCATAAATTATTTTGTTTGCACTAACGTGTCTTTCTTTGATGCCTCCATTTCCATGTTAAAAATGATCGTGAATACTCAGTGTCTATTCACGTTCTGCATGCTACTCATAGCCTGGAGAACTGTCTCAAATCTCTCCCAACCCACATCTTCTCTTTTCAAGACTTCTACTTAGTCATAATTCATATGGAATCTCCTCTGCACTATTGATCATACTTTTAGCCTTTATAAGCACCTTTCACTAGATATTTTGGAGATAAAAATATCAGAACTGCCAACAGTATTCAGGAGGTGATTGAGCACAATGATAGCGTCTGGGGTTTTTTTTTTGCATTTCCTAGATTGGTTTTGTTTTTCTGATTGCTATCAAGCTCTGAGCTCTAAGACCACATTTTTATTGAAATGTCTCAACAATGTAGTTAAAAAATACTGCTCCTGTGTGGTAACACCGAGGTTATAAGTAAAACAGGGATTTTTTTTCTCTTCTGTATGTCATTTTATTGCTCAGTTACATGATCTTATAAGGTCCTTTTGTAGTCTCTCAGTCAAATATCATCCTTACTGCACTGGAAAATTTCCATTTCAAATAATCAATGAGCTCAACATTTCCCATGTGTAAGAGTAATTAGATGCATGTGTTTTTGCAGCATCACAGAAACACACAAATGTCCAGGTTTAGAGGAACCTTGGCAAGTCGTATATATTCCATCCTCCAGCTCAAAGCAGGGTCAACAGTGAACTCACACTAGGTCTCCCACAGCTTTGTTCAATTAGGTCTTGAAAACCTCCAATGCTGGATGTTCTACAATCTCTCTGGAAAACTAAGGCCAGATATCAAGGCTTAGTTACACCTCAGTGAAATTCTTCTGTTTATGTAGTGTCACCCCCCTGTATTTTTCCACTCCGCACGTCAGACTTCATCCTCTTGGTATCTTCATAGATTCACCAGCCTGTATTTGCTTGTATCAAACTTCTTTCCCTTTCTGAAGATAGGTGTAAATTTCCCTTTCTGTCCCCCTTTAAGCCTTTCTTCATTTCCGTTACCTTTCAGCTATAACAGACATTGTCCTTATAATGTCGCCAGCTCCCTCTATATCTTTGAACATACATCATCTTATCCAACAGAACTGTGTGGAACAAGATTCTCAGGAGATCCCTGAATCTGAGCAGTTCTATTAGTGCCCATTGCTCCCTTCTAGAACCCTGACTCAAGGCAGAAAAGGCCTGGGAGGTAAATAACAAAGCATGGAAGACACTCGAGTACCTCAGTCCTACCTATGTCAGTTGTCAGTAAATTTCTTACCTTATTTAGAGGGCCATATCTGTAGAAGCTTTTCTTCTTGTCCTTGGTATCTCATCATCTTGTTAGCTTCAAGCTTATTTAAGGTTTGGCTTTCATCCACTTCTACCTCACGGATAAGTGCTTTTTTGTTGGAACTTCGCTGTGAGTTCCCTGTTTAGTCAAGCCAGTCTCCTGATAACTCTGTTTATTTTCGTGAGTATTAGGATACACCATTTCTTGTTTGGAGTGGGTTAACCTGCCAGCCTTCTTGAGCTCCTTTACTTTTCAGAGTTGCCTGTCACAGCACCCCATCCACCACTTCCTTGAGTAAACTGAAGCCTGCTAAGATCTTATACACTCCTTCTTGCCCTTAGCAACACCCTCAGGATTGTGAACCCTGTTTTAACATGGTAACTAGAACCAAAGCTGCCATTGATTATCACATCCTCAAACAGTTCTTCCTTTCTTATGAACAACAACACTCCCGGTTGGTCCAATATAGCACCTGTGTGGAGATTTTATCCTAGGAAACACCTGCATAGCATGGCATTGATTTTCCAGAAGATTATTGTTTCTGGGAAATTCTGTAGGGACATTCACAGGCTTAGGACACATTTCGGCCCCAACTTTGAACTGCTGTAAGGCTTTTTCCAAAATTTAGACAGCCTTGTGGATTAAACTGGGGCATTTCTATTCAGTAAGTCTGACTGGAGAATGTTCTGACCTTTCTGGAAGAGCCCTTCCCTCTTTTTTTGTCCTTCTTACACAAGAGATTGTGAAACAGTCCTTTAATGACCCGTTTACACCTATCATCTGCAATGTGTCAACTGGAAGGATTCTCCAAATGCTGCTTTGAGTCCCTCTGGTTCATCTGTGTGGCAGAATGAGGCCAGAGCAAGAAGAAATATCTCACACAGGAACTTTACTGACAATAAGTTATTGATCCTCATTCCAGTTTGCTTTTAACTTAACTATTGCCCAACTGAAGTGGTTAAGTGCTCAGACGAAGGTTAACCAGCTCTGCTCCATAATCATTTCCAAAGAAAAACTTCTTTCTCTCATAGAACTTTGCAATCTTGTCTTTTTATACCCAGTTGCATTCAGAAGCAATGATAACATGTAGTTTTAATCAGGCTCTGGGATAAGTATTCCACTAGTTTCAAGGTTTCAAAGATCTTTTTTAGGTCCAGCATCAAACAATTACAGGTATGCCCTGCTTTGGCTGACTCAGCAGATCTTGCAAGAAAAAAGTAAAATTACTGCCTTTTCTGTTCCTGGGAATTATGCTGAAAGATATAAACCTCCTATTAGAGCTTTTCCTCACCAGTTCAGTGTTACTAAAAACCTCAACATTATCATTTTAATACAGGTTTTATATTTTCCTTTCCTACTAAAAATGAGAAGGGTAAAAACCCAATGGATACAACTCCTGATCATTTATTTTATAATCATTACCTTACAGAGCAATTATTCTTATAGTTGTTTGACTGATTTTCTTTCTGTTCTTTTTATTGATGCCTGTCATCGTAAGAAAATTCACATCTCTGCCAGACTAAAGTTTCTGAATTGTGTAATAGAGATAAGAGCATTTACAAAAAGTTAAACATTACTTCAATGCTAGTTTAAATAAATATTCCTTGAGATTTCTATGAGTGAATCCTATATAAATCAGCAGCAGGTTTCAAAGGCATATATATGAAATAGTGTTATTTGTAATCAAGCAATGGACTACATCTGGCTCCTGGCCACTTATTTACCTCATATTCGTTGGACAGTCATTTAGTTTCTTTGGCCTGATTTATCCTAGCCCAAATTCAGGGATATAATAGAGGCATCTAATTAAGACTGCAATTGCTTTAAGTTCTCTTATTTATCACTGGAGAGGGAAGGACCTCTGAGATGCAATTCAGGTTTAAAATATAGGTTTATCTGCCCTCTGATTTGTATGTCTTTATCCAGTGACCAACTGGAAAGATAGAGAAAATAGCATTTCTAATCAAGTGCCTCTTTTAGTTACCTAAAATTAGCTAAGGTTAATATGAATTTATATGTCTTAATTTCCTTTTCTAAAAAAATTTAAACTTAGCTTTTCCTCCCTCATGCATACGTAGCACCAGGCACCACTGTGATATGAATTTTAGTGATCTTTATGATGGTAATTACTATTAATAGCATATTCACTTAACAGAAAGCTATCTTTCCTCAAAAAAAAAGGCTAAGTCACTAAGGTTTCAGAAAGTTTTAATGGTATTTTTTTAAAATATACTGTTGATTGTGCCTAGTTTGGAACCAAGTCTGTACAAGGATTTGAAGAGACCTATCCCTGTGAAACCCCTTAGAAATACAAAAAATCATGTGACTCACAGTTGAATCTTGAAGAACCTTGAAAAATTAAATAAAATTCTTAAATGTCTACTTCAGCCTTTTCCAGTGCAATACCTGCCCAGACCACAAAACCCTCCCCACAAAAAAATGTCATTTTATTCATAATTATAACATTGCTGTTGCTGCTCAGAGCCAGGGTGCCACTATGGCCATAACAGTACTGCTATTGAGACTGACTGCATACTTCTGCTATTGTTTCACACCTTCATTTTGTTGTACCCTGTAGTCCACAGTCTTTCCAAGACTGCTGATGGTGGCATGAAAACATGAGTGCATGCTCAAAGGAAATCATAATATCATATACTGCTTTGAGTTGAAGGGAAATTTGCAGGTCATCTATACAAACCCCTACAGAAGCAAGGACATCTTCAATCAGATCAGGATGTTTAGATCCTCATTCAACCTGGATTTGAATATTTCTGGGGATGGAACCTCCACTGCTTCCCTGGGGTGTTTCACCACTCTCATTGTAAAAAATTTCTTCCTTACATTGACTCTAAACATACCCTCTCTTAGTTTAAAACCATTACTCTTTGTTCTGTCACAACAGACCCTGCTAAAAAGTCTGTCTCCATCTTTCCTATAGGCCCCATATAAGGAAGGCTCAAGCTATTTCCTCCTATGTCCTGCACTACTTAGTCCAAGATAACTCTCCTTCTCCCCTCTCTCCTTTTGTGCTCTATTAGCAGTTGCAAGATTAATACTTCACTTTAAGTTATGGGAGTTAGGCTGGAGGATCTCCCCCATGCAGCTGCAGATATGAGACAGGTTTTAGTGGCTGAAGTACAAAGGAGAGGGAAAATCTTTTTAAAAAAACATCACCTGGCTTCCTGCCATACAAGAACTTTCCTCCTTTTGTTGGAGGGTTCAAGGCTCTCTTCCTTTTGTTCTTTTGGGTTTAATAAAACCTTTTGTATTCCTTCCACTCCCTCTACCCCAGGTGGTCTACATGGCTGCTGATTGAGGTCAGCTGCAAGAGATGTAACATCCCACGTACAGCGTAGCAGCCTTAATCCTGATGTTAGAGTTACGGCACTCAGGAGGCTAGAGACGTTATTGTTTTCCTGGCTGGCTGACCTCAGCCAACAGTTGTTCTGGTCACCCAGTGCAAGCCCACCTACTGAAGGCATTAGAGGAATGTTCTGCACATGCTTTCTGACCACAAATATTTCTGCTTGTGTAAAGGAGGGGGTACACTGGTAGCCAGGGTGCTGCTGGTAAACAGGGGAAGATCACCAGCTTACTGCAAGGCTCAGGGTCGATCTTTGCTCTCTCAGACAGATGGAGGCTCCAGAGTCCAGAGAGCTTCTGCAGCAGCGAACCACAGGGCAGAACTATTGCTGTATGGGACATTGAAGAATCTGAAGGAGACAGGAAAGGAAATTGAAGCTCTGAAGCATCAGAGTTATTCTTTTTCTTTCTCCAAAAAGAAATCATTTTTTCCTTGAGCACGTGTACTGACATCTAGACTGTTGAGGATAAGGCTTTCCTGTTTCCACTAGTTTAACTAATAAAACTGGGAAGGAGAAGATCTATTTGCAAATCTAATCAACTGTTTACAAACCCACTTTTCTCTCTTATTGATTAAAAACCAGATTAGGGAATAAAAGAGCTTATCATTCTTTCATGTTCTTGGATCCAGAAACACAGCACTGTGTCTCAGTTGAACTCAGGATGACCACCCTGCTTGAGGCATGCACTTCCAGCAGCTAGTGGGGCAGGAAAGATGATGGATGGCTTCACAGTGCATTTCAACTTCCTCTCAAGACCCTCTCATAGTTAACAATGAAAAGTCAAGTCATACAAACATTTTAGCCTTATGAGAACTAAATACCGAGGTATGCACAAGTGGCATTATAGTGACACCAATGACTGAGGATTCTTATAACATGTGGTGATAAGTGGAAAATTAATATATTCCATACTCATCTCATCACATCCAGAGAATACATAGTATGTATTATATTACAGGAAGAAACTAAACATCACGGATCAGGCTGTTTTGAAGATGTAGGAAGGATTTGCCATGCTGAATGTCACCTGGGTAACTGGATAGCCAGGCAGATCCTCATGGTGGAAGTGCTCATTATCACAGAATATTTGGGTTGGAAGTGATCTTAAAGATCATCTAGTAGCAACCCCCCTGTCATGGGCAGGGACACATCCCACTAGATCAGGCTGCCCAAGGCCCCATCCAGCCTGGCCTTGAACACCTCCAGCAGTTGTGGCAGCCACAACTTCCCTGGGCAGCCTGTTCCAGGGCCTCACCACTGCCATAATGAAGAAATTCTTCCTTATGTCTAGTCTAAATCTGCCCCTCTCCAGTTTATAACCATTACCCCTAGTCCTATCACTGCAAGACTTAGTAGATAGTCTCTCCCCAGATTTCTTTAGGCTCCCTTCAGGTACTGGAAGGTTGCTATAAGGTCTCCTTGGAGACTTCTCTTCTCCTGGTTGAACAACCCCAACTCTCTCAGCCTGTCCTTGTATGGGAGGTGCTCCAACCCTTTGATTATCTTTCTTTCAGACACAAGTAAGCTATAGGATTCAGAGAAGGGAAATTTAACCCCACATAACCCAACATCATCAGAGATAGCCAAAGAAATGTACAGTTCAGACAGGGAGAAACATTGTTGTGGTGTTTTTCATGGGCTGTCATTGGGGTTTGCCATCACTGTAGCCTAAATCCCAAACTGCAAAGTCATGAAATTATTGAGGGTGTACAGGAAAGGGAAGGGGAAGGAAGAGCAGCTCACCATTGTGTGAATGACTGTTGAAAGGAAGACAGTTTTCCTTTTTATGTTTCCTTCTTGCACACACATGACTTCTCAGATGTCATTACTTTTCCTAAAAGAGTTTCCCCTGCTTTAGAAAGCATCACCTTACTTCCTATGAGCTCTCACACCTTTGGAGTATTCATGTACACATCACAGGATGTTTGCTTACAAGATTATATTTTAAAACAGACTTAGAAGAGAGACAGAAGTTCTCCAGCTCCCAGCCTAGAAGTGCTGCCTCCTTCAAAGCACTTTCTTCATCCACATCCTGGTTTAATAGCTGATTTGCAACATGAAGATAAGCAGAAATCCTATCTGTTACCCTATGCAGAGTCTACCCCAGTCAGTTGCTGGACTACCAAAGTGCAGGAGAGCAAGGTTGCAGTCATGAAGTCATCCATCTGACAGGTGAATTGCCTCTTTTTTCCAGCTGCTTGTTGCTAAGTTTTTCTTATACATATATTTTCTATATACTACAGCTGATTCCTTGCAGCTGTATGAATATATAGACAAGAAGTCCCCCCTGCTGAGAAGCACCACTAGTTTACTTGAAGCTTCTACCTAGAACTCACTAACATTCCTCACTCTTAAGACAGAAAATTTGTGAGATGTTTTCCAATTCAGAGTCACAGTTTTAGGTGCTTTTTAAAGCCCATGTTTTAATTCCAGTATTAACCTCTGAGCTGGACTAGTTCAGTGAGTTTTCCCCCTTGGCTTCAGCGAACCAGGAAATAGAGCACATGATAAATATACATTGGTCTGAGATCATAGTTGCTCACATTTTGATATGGCTGCTGTTTCATTGTTGATTCCAGATAGATCAAATACTGATATTTAATAACTGTTGCTGATGATTTAACTTGATGACATTTAACATCTTTTGGGGGATTATGAGTCCTATAATCTTCAAGCAGTTAAACAACACAGCTACTTGGATTAGTAGTAAATAGTATATATATTTGTTAGGGATGGGAAGGGTCCAGATCTGCATCTTATTCTTGATGTTTTGACAGAAACATATGGGAATATTGAAAAGGTGGTGCATCATTTATGGGTGCTAGACAGTGGGAAAAACAAGAGGGATTTGTGAGGAGAACAATCACAATGAAATACCTCCTCAAGAGTCCTTCTTTCTTTATTACTGTTCCATACTCTTCCTGTCTTGACACCTTCCCAACTGACTCAGTAAACTCATTTATGTGCTTGTGGCAATCATACAGTGAGGACAAAAGCTGACCTGCTCTCAGGTGAGAGGAGTTGTCAGCACAAAGGAGTTGTCAGTTATAAAAACAGTGGATATTTGTTATTTAGTACCACTGGCAGGTAGGCCAGGCAGAAGTGCGGTCCTCACTGAATAGCATTTCCAGAGCTATAGTCCCAGTTCTGAACATTACTCTTCCAGTGGCCTTTAGACAAATTACTCTTCCTCTCCACCTTGGTTTCAATAATTTTTTAGAAGTGCTAGTAATACCTACTTAACACAGACACCAGTTTGGATTCTTGAAAGTACTTTCCATGCTGCATTTTTATTCTTGTGTTCCTACAGTAATCTGCTTCTCTAAACAATTTCCTTAAGCGATTAATTTTGTGTAATGTTACCGAAAAAAAAGAGGGAGACCAATAGTAGAATAAAAATCCATACCTTACATACACAAGAATATTTGGGGAGGGAAATGAGTATAGTGAAAGGGTGACACTGAGTTGTTTTATTTGTTGTCGAGGTATTGGTAGCACCTAAATTCCCCAGTTAAATGTGAAGTCACGATTTAGAATCACTGAATTGTTTGCATTGAAAGGGACCTCAATGCCCATCCAGTTCCAGTCTCCTGCTGCAGGCAGGGACACCTCCTACTGGATCAGGATGCTCAAAGCCCCATCCAACCTGGCCTTGAACACCTCCAGACACAACTTCCCTGCACAATATATGCCAGGGCCTCGCCACCCTTATAATGAAAAATGTCTTCCTATGGTCTGATCTAAATCTTTCTCCTTTCAATTTAAAGCCATTCCTCCTCATTCTATCACTACAGTGCCTTGTAAAGTGTCCCTTCCCAGCTTTTTTGTAGCCTCCTTCAGGTACTGGAAAGTCACTATAAGGTCTCCCCAGAGCCTTCTCTTCTCCAGGTTGAACAATCCCCAACTCTCTCAGCCTGTTCTTATAGCAGAGATGATCCAACCCTCTGATCATCTTTGTAGCCTTCCTTTGGACACATTCCAACAGTTCGTTGTCCTTCTTATGCTGGAGATTCCAGAACTCCAGATGGGGTCTCATTAGAGAGGAGTTGAGTGGCAGAATCACCTCCTTTGACGAGCTGGCCATGCTGTTTGGGATGCCTCCCAAGACACGGTTGGCCTTCAGGGCTGTAAGAACACATTGCTGGCTCATATCAAGCTTCTTATCAACCAGAAGCCCAAGTCCTTCTCCTCAGGGCTACTCAAATTACATCATCCCCTGTCCTGTGCTGAAATTGGGGATTGCCCCAAACCGGGCATAGGACATTACCCTTGACCTTGCTGAACCTCATGAGGTTCACACAGGCCCTCTTCTACAGCCTGTCTAGGTCCCTCTGGATGACATCCAATCCTTCTGGTATAACAATTGTACCACTCAACTTGGTGTCATCTGCAAACATGTTGAGGGTGCACTCGATCTCATTGTCTATATCAATGAAAATATTAAAATAGTACTGTTCCCAGTACAGACCCCTTGAGGGACACCACTTGTCATGCATCTCAGTCTGTTGAATCTTACTCTCTGAAAGTGACCGTCCAAACAATTTCTTATCCATCAAACTATCCACCCATCCAATTTCTTATCCACCAAACTATCCAGCCAATTTAAATGGCTTTGCAGAAGTCCAGATAGATCACATCTATTGCTTTTCTCATGTTCACTGATGTGGTTACACCGTCACAGAAAGCCACGAAGTTGATCAGGTAGGTCTTGCCCCTGTGAAGCCATGCAGGTTGTCTTGAATATCCTCCATATGCTTTCATATACCTTCTAGGAGGATCCATTCAATGATCTTTCCCAGGCACAGAGGTGAGGCAGACACCATGTGTGTAGTTCCCAGGTGAGGTAATTCCCAGGGTCCTCCTTTCTATGAATTTTAAAACGGGAACAACATTCCCCTTCCTCTAGTCACCATGGGCTTCTCCTGACTGCCGTAACTTCAAATATCATGGAGATTGTCTTGGCCACCACATCAGCCAGTTCCCTCAGGACTCTAGAATGCATCTCATCAGGTATCATAGACTTATATATGTTGATGTTCCTCAAGTGGTCACAAACCTAATCTTCCCTTACAGTGGGAGGAGTTTTATCTCCCTGGTCCCCATCTTGTTGTCCATTGACCAAAGAGGGTTGAAGAGAGTAGTTGTCAGTGAAGACTGAGGCAAAAATATTGTTGACTACCTCAGCCTTCTCCTTGTCGGTTGATATAGAATCATAGAATCATAGAACAACCAGCTTAGAAGGGACCCATCGGATCTTCCAGTCCAACCATTCCTATGAAACAGTAAACCAAGTCCCTCAAGACCTCATCCACCCATGCCTTAAACACCTCCAGGGAAGGTGAATCAACCACCTCCCCGGGCAGCCTGTTCCAATGCCCAATGACCCTTTCTGTGAAAAACTTCCTCCTAATCTCTAGCCGAAATCTCCCCTGGTGGAGCTTGAGGTCATTCCCTCTTGTCCTGTCCCCTGTCACTTGGGAGAAGAGGCCAGCTCCCTCCTCTCTACAACCTCCTTTCAGGTAGTTGTAGAGAGTAATGAGGTCTCCTCTCAGCCTCCACTTCTCCAGGATAAACAACCCCAGCTCTCTCAGCTGCTCCTCATACGTTCTGTTCTTCAGCCCCTTCACCGGCCTCGTCGCTCTTCTCTGGACTTGCTCCAGAGCCTCAACATCCTTCTTGTACTGAGGGGCCCAGAACTGAACACAGTATTCAAGGAGCGGCCTCACCAGTGCTGAATACAGTGGGAGAATCACCTCCCTGGACCTGCTGGTCACACCATTTCTGATACAAGCCAGGACGCCATTGGCCTTCTTGACCACCTGGGCACACTGCTGGCTCATGTTCAGTCAGCTGTCAACCAACACCCCCAGGTCCCTCTCCTCCTGGCAGTTTTCCAGCCAGGCTTCTCCCAGTCTGTAGTTCTGCATAGGGTTGTTGTGCCCCAAGTGCAGGACCCGGCATTTGGCCTTGTTAAACCTCATGCCGTTGGACACTGCCCAGCGGTCCAGCCTGTTTAGGTCCCTTTGCAGAGCCTCCCTACCCTCCAGCAGATCGACACTTGCACACAGCTTTGTGTCATCTGCAAACTTGCTAAAGGTACCCTCAATGCCTTCATCCAGGTCATATGAGGTCAACGTTTTCATTCATTAGTCAGGGTATAGGTTTTTTAATCTTCCATTTCTGGCCTACATATCTGTAGAAGCTCTTCTTGTTAGTCTTGGCTTCCTTTGCCAAATTCAGCTCCAGCTGCACCATGGCCTTCCTGACCCATCTCTAGAGACAGCACTTCTATCCTCTTCCCAGGTTCCTTGTCCCTGCTTGCACTGCCTGTGCAGTTCCCTCTTCTTTAGTTTGACCGGCAGGTCTTGACTCAGACATACTGCTGTCTTCTCTTCCCTGCATAATTTCCTACATATGGGGTAAAGGACTCTTGTGCTTTATGGAAAGCATCCTTAAATATTTGCAGCAACAACAAAGCTCCAAAGACGTTTGAGTCTAGTTAGTAGTAGAGTAGTAAAGTGTAGTTACACTTTAGCATTGAAGTATGAACATTTTCTGGAAAACTGTATTTCCCAGGTTTATGCCTGTTTTCAGATGCAGGTGCATCAGTGACTTTAGCCTGTGAGTCTGCATTAAATTTGATATGTCCCAAGAGTTTACAGATCATGAAAATAGATACCTTCTGTGCAAAATCTAGCAGTGGAACACAGCCAAACTTTTGCCAGGATTGCACAGAACTGTTTGGTCCACATATGGCACAGTATAAGGAATGTCAGAAGACAATTTAAATACTGAATTTGTTCTTGAGTAAGGAAAAATAGAAACCACTATGTTGTGCTTTCAAAGGAGGTCTTTGAAGCCCAGCTTTTAATCTTGTGAATGCAAACATGTGGCATATTTATACTTGCCCATTCAGTTGTGTTTTGCAAGACAGATTTTTTGGACTTTCCTGCTGTTGGCATTGGATTTTTGCTGTAGAGGCTATGGTAATTCTGAAACAATTTTGCAGCTGTTTCATCATCAATACTAATTAGCTATTTAATAGTAAATATGTAAATAAACAGATAATATTTGAAGTCATTCCACAACTTATCCTGGGCAGGCTTCCTGTGAGATCCTGATTTGGATGAAGGAACAGGCAGAGGGTGTCTTCTGCAGAGACATCTGAAAAACCCAGATATGTGGGGGGGGTTGAGGGTGCTAAATAACATAATATTTTATAATTTCTAATGGAAGTTATTTCCTCTGACTCTTTGCTCTCCAATATTGTCTGGCTCATCTTCCATTGAAAGTTTTCTTTTTATAAGATGTTATTTTATTTTTACATAATAAGATAATTCTGAACTTTTCTGTATATGAAAGTTTAGATGAAAATATACCAGTCAAAAAGCAGAGGAAGAGAAAGTTGAAAAACCATGAAGACATGTATACTCACTCTTGTCAGTGGTGTTTGAAAGCACAGCCGCTTTCACTGGTGTGTCCCCCATCCTGAAGTTCTTATTTCTCCTTTGCAGTGAGATTTTTTACACTTTCCACCAATAATGAAACTACTCTTCTTTTCCTAGATATTCTTTCTGAATTTGTTGTTTAAGTAACCTTCCTTCACTATCTCTAAACATCAAACATTTAAGTCTCATTCTGCAGTGTCCCACAGATGCTCCTGCTTTCTTATTGAATTCCTTCAGCCGAGATGATTTCCTACCATTATTTAAGAACATGTGAGAACTTGTTTTCTGTTAGAAGCAGGTAAAGATAAGCATCTGTCTTATAATGTCTTGTAAATGAGAAGCCACTTCAAAAACTGCAGTTTGTGCCACATAGCACTTTAGGGAAAACTAGTTTTCCTCTTTTCTAGATGCTATGCAGTATCATCTAAGGCCTCCTCAGAAGCTCCAGAATTCACATCTCTGTTGCTCTATGTAGCATGTTCTGTATACTAACATGACATTAGTTGTGCAGCCTGAGCCAAGGCTGATTTTATGAGACAGACCCTGTTTTTTCATTATGGTAATGTATTTCTTCTTTACAGGTTAGGAACTGCCACTGTAGAAAAGGAATTGAATTGGAATATCAATAGTGACTTGAAACAAAGCTTTAGAAGTCCTGTAAGTCATTCCTACCACTTCAGTTTTATTTCTGAGAACTAGTAGGACAATTTCTTGGAGTATACTGTATGGATATAGGCACAATAAGCTAAGGTAAAAACATAAGGTAACTACAGTGAGACCAAATATTTATTGCTGTAATTTATACGAATAGATGATGAGCAAATGAGGAGACAAAACTCCATTAAAATATGAATCAAGAAATACCTGCAAATCAAACTGCAATAAACAATATTTCCATACTTATAAATTACAGAATCACAAAATAATTGACTTGGTAAGGGAACTCTGGTGATCATCTTGTCCAGTATGCCCTGCTTCAGCATAGATAACCTAAAGATAGTTGCCAAGGACAATCTCCAGTCAGGCTTTCAATACCTCCAAGGAAGGAGTATCCACAACTTCTCTGGCCAGCTTGGCCTAGGATTTGACTACCTCTTGCCTGCCACCAGCATAAAAATTGTTTCTTGGTTTCAGATGGAATTTCATGCATTTTAATTTTTGTGCACTGCCTTTTGTCCTGGTCATCCTAATTGGGTTTTTTGAGAAACTATTTCACTGGAAGCATTTATCATTTGTTTAAATAATCTTTTTCCAAAACGAAAATACTTCATAAATATTAATCCAAAATGTCTAATTTTGTAGAATACTGTCAGCAAATATGTGCTATTGTTAAGCAAAACAAAGAAAAAGTAAGTTTGGCCAGCTAAATTCTTGCCAAATCTGTCTGTTTTGCCACTATAATTCACATGCCACTATCCTTGTTGCTGTTCTGGATAGATGGACAACAGAAAAAAGAAGTTTCTCTTACATCAAATTATAAGTTACAGAGAAACCAAAGACTACACTGTTTGCAGAAGATTGTAAATGGAGTTTACATAATTATCACAACAGAAAATACTTCTCTAATGGTATGTTGATAGTAGAATTAAATACACCGCTGTCAAGTATAAGCAAATCTCGTCATTTATGTTTGAATTGTCACCTAAATATTTCATTATTCTGACATTCTTTCTGTGAATTTCAAGGATACTCAGATCACAGGGTCTGATTCTTCTCTTTTTAATGCACTTAACATCTTGGTTTCTCTTTGATGTATAATGGGGTTTGCTGCCTGAAAATACACCTGTTTATATGGAAACTTTGTATGCCTTATTCAAGTAGGACATTCTGAAGAATGATGGAAAAGAAAAGTAGAAACAGGAGATGATGAAATAAAGACAAAAGGGCAAAATAAGCAAGCAGATTAGAGAGTGTCAAAGTAAATGGAAATGTAATTGCAAAGGAAATGCAAAAATAATCAACTTTTCAAATTGAGGCTATAATGTTATCTTAGGCTTATGGTAGGATATAAATTAATTCATATCTTCTTGTGATTTATGATGTCACTGTTAAACCTTTAAATAGCATTAAATGCATGAGATTCAAAGTTGCGGAGCATTTTTTTGCATTTTTTTCCTGCATAGAATGTGTAACAGTTCTGTAGATATTCCTCTATTCCATGCACAGTCACAACCATTATTTTAAAATAAACATTGCATCACAGTGGCCACTTACTGAACAAGATAAAACCAAAAATTCATGATCTGTATGGAACTCAGGTGAGGATCAAACACCTCTAGAGCATTCTATAAGTGTTATCTTTGTCAAGAGACATTATCTAATAGTCAGTTGCATCTGCAGACAATACAATATTCCTAACTAGTCTGATAATTTATTTTTAAGTATTGAAGGACAAAGTATTTGTAGGGTCAGCCAGAAGTCATCATTGACGGGAAATATGTGAGATCACACAGAGATTAAGGAGGAAATACATTCAATTCATCCAAACATTACAATAATAGGATTAGAAAATAATAGGATTATAAATACTAAACCTTTGAGGATAAATTCTGCTGTTGAGGAGATCTGTGACAGGATCTCTTGATTGTCTGTGGATCTCTCTACACTAGTGGAGAAACAGGAGTCATTAGGAGTATTTCCTGACTTAATTTGGAAGGCATTTCAGACATGAGATTTTTTTTTTTTACATATAATATAGCCTATGGAAAACCCTTTCCAGTTATATTTTTTCTGTAATTCTAAGATAACTTAAGCATGAATTATTAGTGTAAAGAGCTTTGTTCATCATGCCACACAAAGAGGAGCGGTGTAAAATAAAAGCTACTATATAACTTATTTTTTACCAACAAAGAACAGGGTCACAATACAAAAATAATTGTTTCATGATGCATTATTTCAGTCAAGGGATGTAATTCTCCACTGTTTTTAACTCTTAGACAAAGCTGTATTTCTTATATATTTCTTTTTTGCACTTGTTTTGAAGAAACATTTCCACTAGCTATGGAACTAAGTGTAGTCATGCTCCAATCTTTTTTCAAAAATGCCAAATGTAAAATAAGGGCCAAAATTTCTCCTTCCAACAGGCTGCAAGGTAGACTGCACTAGAGTACCATGTTATGGAACACCATAGTCACAGGTTTGATACTTAAATCATGCTTGTTTTCCTCTCTTGCTCAATTCCACACTGATGCACGTTGCACTCTTTAGCCATATATATTCTGGAATCAGTTTTGAACAGAAGTCAAGTGTATTTCACAACAATCACCTGCTGAATTTGAGCTATGCATTGCAATTATGCTGATTTTTTTCTGAGCTGAATACTACAAGAAGATTTAAGAACAAAGAATTAAGATTTAATTTGGGACACTTGGTTAGTTTATGAAGTTCTTCATTTCTTCAGATGTGCACAGTTTGAGTTCTTGCTGTGTATCAGCCATTCCTCTAAAATGATGAGAGGTTAAGCTGTATGTATCAGAGAAGGAAAACCTGAATAAAAGTGAAGCAATGTGAAGCAGTAAGGAAGTGTCCAGGGATCAGTGTCGTGCTGGAAGATCTCAGACTTACCTTACGAAAGAAGAAAAATGGGATATGGATCCAGTGTGTGAATGTGAGTACACATACCAAACTAAAACCAGTAGTGTTAGAATTCTATACTCAACTGCATAGCTATTTCGTTCATATTACAGAGACATCTTGGGATCACTCATGCAACTGGAAAACAGCAATGGATGGATACAGCCAAAAAAAAACCCCTGAGATGATGCACTCTTTACACAGATATAGGAAACAAGTACAAGGCCTGGAAATTTTAGTGAATCTTAATGACCATGATATTTCCAAGAAAGGAAATATAGCACAGTAGAAGCAGTACAAGAGATTTCTGGAGTGTGTTGATGACAGCTTCTTGATGCAAGTGATCAATAAGTCTATTACAGTAGATACATTGTTGGACACAGAACTCACAAGCAAGGAAAAACTAGACAATGTGCAGAACAAGGGTAGCCTTAGTCACAATGATCATGTGATTGCAGTGTTTTACATTCTAAGGGAAATTAGTAAGATAAAGAAGAAAATTACAACCCTAGAGGTCAAGGGAGCATACCCCTTGCCATACTCAGGTATCCACTTGGCCCCATCAAACGGCACCAAGGCAACCTGGTTAGTCTTCAACAATAACCTCTTCAAAGCATAAGTAAGGTTTGTCCTAGCATGCAGGAAGTTGAACAAGAATGGCAGGATGCCAGCACAGATTACCAGAGAGTCCTAAGTGAAACTGAGTGATAAAAGGAAAATAGAAGAGCAGTTGGGTGACTCTGATGAACAGAAAAATTACTCAAGCATGGAGGGATGGAGATAAGAATAGGGTGGAAGTAATTCAGCTGGAGCTGAAGCAAATAAGTAATACAAAATGCAACAAGAAGAACTTCATCTACTAACTAGCAAAAAGACTGATGAGAAAATGGAGCTAACCTGGTGCAAAAGACATGGAAAAAGTCAAGACACTCAACAACATTTTCTCTCCATTTCTCATGTCAAGGTCTACCTCATCCTCCACAGAGACTGGGGTATCTCAACAGCTTGTGTTCAGTGGATTCTGAAAACAGTATGTTGTCATTCAATACCATAACAAAGATCTGTCTCCATCATGACTTTCATTGATCTTATAAAAGCAGAAGCCCATGAGTAAAAATTCACATTAAAACCTGCAGAACTGGTGAGTTTCCATTCTGACATTACATTTGCACTGGGATCTTGTGTCCACATACAGCAGTTTAGATATGGAATACATTTGTTCATAACTGGAAGGATACCAATCCTGATGTATGGGAGAAATGTGAAATCATTCTGAGAGGTGCGAGTAATTAATAATAGTGTCTGTGCATAGCTGTTGTTCTGGTTTGGGATTTCTCTTTGCAGCAGTGTGAATAAAATATAACATTTCTATTAAGCACATTCATACATCCAGTAGAAAGTTGCATTCTGTACTAGAAGGTATGAGAAAGAGAAGTCAGAGTTTTCCTAAAGCTGTCAAGATATGTTCATAGATAACAAAAGTAAATTCATATAAAGTATGTACAATTTTAGGAAATATTTTCAGAAAATTGTAAGAAACTAGCTTTCAACAAATTTAAAGGAAGTAAGGTCTTTTTTATTTGGCACTCCACATCAGGTAGTAAGAAACCATGCTCACAGAGGATTTCTTTATTATCCTTGTATCAGAGCTGTCTCTTAGCAGTAGAGGTATGCTCCTATATGGAATGGGTTAAAGAAAACATTTACCTCTTTTTAATAAAGTTAGGCAGAGTTTTGTTGCATCTTCTATTCACAAATGAATTTGAACAAAATTTGTAAAATTTTAGAAGAAAAACAGTAATATTAAAATGAGAACATTATTTTAACCAGTATTTCCAAAATGAAAGATTTTGGTTTGAACATCTATATTCACAGAGAGCCTTACCTAGCAAATGCAAAACTAGGAAGATATGAGACATACTGATGCTCCTTCACATCTCCCATGTACTAAGTCCTGACGTGTAGGGAGCTTATATAAATAATCAAAGGTGTCAATCCATATCCATGAACTATGTGACCTGGGCCAGGAATCTCTAAGTTGATTTCTTACCTTGCATGAAAAAAATAAGTCTGTGATCACTGGGACAGTCATGAGTTTGTCATTCTCATTTCTTTCTTATGTATAAAAGGGTCATTTAGTGTTTTCACTAATAATTACTACTATATGCATATTGAAATATATAGATTCTACAATATCTTATACCACAGTGTTTGAGGCATTCCATGAGAGAATCATAAAATCATAGAATCACTTGTTTGGAAAAGACCTGTGAGATTACCAAGCCCAACTGTACCTGTCCACTACTAAACCTTAGCACCTCATCTACCCATTTGTAAACACCTCCAGTGATGGCAAATCCACTGCATCCCTGGGCAGCCTCTACCACTGCCTGAGAACCCTTTCAGTTAAAACATTTTTCCTGATGACTAAACTGAATCTCCTCTGATGCAACTTGAGGTCATTTTCTCTCTTCATATTGCCTGTCACTTGGGAGAAGAGACCAACACCCACATCACTACAACCTACTTATTGGTACTGTAGGCAGTGATAAGGCCTCCCCTCAGCCTCCTTTTCTCCAGGTTAAGAAGAAATTTCCCCAGGTCCTTCAGCCACTCCTCACTAGACTTGACCTCCTGCCCTTTCACCAGCTTCATTGCCCTTCTCTGAACATGCTCTGACCCCTCAATGTCCTTCTTGTAGTGAGAAGTTCGAAACTGAACACAGTTGTGCATCTTTTCAACTTCTTTTTGTTATAAATGCCTGAATTTGTCCTATTTGTTTATTTTAATTTCAACCCAAATACTCTTCTCTTTATTTTTTAATTTTATTTTTACCTTAGCAAATAATGTTAGCTCTTCATATATGTCTGCTTAGTATGTGATCCAGGGGAAGAACTCTGTTATTGCATTATTAATTGCATTATGCACTAGAGAGAGAAAATGTACCAAAAATAAGGCTCTAAGGGCATTCACCAATGAAAACATAGATTACCAACTAAAGTGTGAATGTTAATTCATGTATCTTTCCCTGGTTTTCATCAGCTATTTTTTCTAGGGCTACAGATGCATGTCATTTATATATATCATTTAGCAAGTATTGTTATCAAGCCTATGCGGGCATGCTGGATCCCACTACAAGGGGAGCTGAATTTTGCTGTTCCTCTATGTGAGGGATGATGCATATCACACACCACTCTGCAGAACCCCCTTGTTAGTGCTTAATTAAATATATATAGGGAATATCTGAGCAGAAAACAGCTTGCTGTCTGACATTGAGATAGTCACTGTAGTACTTCTCAGTCCACCTCATGGCAGAGAGCCGATGCAGTCACTGAAAAGCCTTCTTCCTTTTCTTCTCAGCTGCAGTGACAAATGGTAGCAGGGATGACTGGAGAGACTGTTAGTGAGCCATGGAGAGAATACCAAAAGAGAATTTGGAAAAAAGAGGCAAACATCATTTTTAGCTGCGGGTGAAGCTAAGTAGAAAACAAACAAACAAACAAAAAAAAGTCTTTAGCAAGGTCTGCTCCAATAATTTGCAACTGGAGGGACAAATGTATTATGATTGTTATATTTTCTTAGCTGACTATGGTCAAAACTTCACAGTTAAAGCCAAGGTGACCAAGAAGTCAATGTGTTTGCCATGAAAACTCAGAATGTGTCATATAGCCACAGCCACCATACAGAGTCCCAAGAGGGTTGGTGGGAATCCTGGGTACAGATAAAATGAGCTCTCAGCTTTTCAGATCTAGGGGCAAGGGCAAGTATAATATTACTACCTGCGTTCCCTAAGATTGTAAGGGAGAAATAGGGTACAAAATGCCATAATGTGACTACAGAAATTCAAGCCAAAATGCGCAATGGCCAATTACGTAATTTCGTCACATATCTATGAATATTTGACGTCAATCCCCTAGGTACTGACCCTCCACTTCTGCATCTCTCACCTCTGAAAAGATGTTTGACGATAAATTCAATATTTCTGACAACATGTATCATCTGCCTCGGGAGCATTTTGTGAAGATCCATTCCTCAATAAAATTAAAAATATTTATTAAACCTGACAGCTGGAGGAAAGTTCAGTATTTGCTTTCTTTCACTTTTTTTCCAGTGTTGAGACATTGGGCATTCATGCTACAATGCTTTCCTCTGCATCCAGTAGCAGAAGTAAGCAGTCTGGTACAAATTTGAGTCAGAAAAGTTTGTACAGGTGGACTGAACTCTTTTGCTCTAAGCCACCTTTAAAACCGTTAGTTTATTGTAAGTAATGCCAGCACAAAGGATTCAGTTCAAGAAAAGTCCAAGCGTGTGAACAGGTAGGCAAAACCTATTTACTTTTCCCAAAAAAATTCCAGAAATTAGTGTTAACTTTTTTAAAAATTAAAAAATATTTAATTTATGTTACAATTTATTGTTCCTAACTTTTTGGACTTCTGCTCCTATGTTCTGAGTGAAACAGATTTACAAAGAATAAAACCCTTGGGAAGGAGCTGATCCTTTGATACTTCAAGCCTGGCCAGAAATTCAGGGGCTAGTAATTAAAACTAAATTAATCTGTTCTACAGGATAGCCAACTACAATTTATTGTCTTTATGTACATGAAATGAGGCCCTGGATTTCCAAACTCAGGCTCTACGAAGTGTATATCGACTTAGATTTGATGCAGGTCTTGGATTCTTTGCATTAGCAGAGTCACTGATTCTAAACAAGTAATTCTTACCATTCCTATGCACTATAGCCAAGCATTAGATCTTCTAAACCATATTAATCCATTTGATGCTTGCTTTGTAGTGTTGTGTGTGGTCAGACAGATAATGAGGTATTCAAAGAGAGAGAGAAAAGAAAAAATAAGTGAATCTTTCAAACAAACACATACTTTAGTTTGTACAATATGCATACTTTGGAGAATATCCATTTTTTAACAACAGAGTTATTGTCTGAAAGTACTGATGATAATTTCTTCATAGTCAGGGATAAAAACAAACATTCTTCATATGATCTTTCCTTGGAAAAACACAAAGAGTGAGGAAAACTTTGATTCCCTGAGTGGGAGGTCCCAGAAAAAGGAACATTTTGGAGTTTATATGATTCAGACTCCCAGTATAAATTAAAGGATTTTTAAATTCCAGCATTTTAAAGAACACTTGTGAAGGAGGAATCAAGTTCTTCCAGAAAAAAAATGTCAGTGCTGATTGGCAATGAACTATAGAATATTTTCACACTTTAGCAGCAAATGGGCAAACCAGTATTTTAAGGAACACTGTGTATCCCACTTTAAGCAGGGGATAAAATAAATCTTTGACTTTTTTTTTTTTGTAATGTAGGCTTTGCTAGACATCTACCCTTTCAAGGTTTTGTTAAAGGGAGCTTGTTTACAAAGTCTGAAGCTGATGAGAAGCAGAAGAAAATTAAGAAATGTTATCTAGGTAAGTCAGTATGAACAGTCAGCTGTTCTCCTTCAGACACGTAGAGAGGACTCAGATAAATGGACAGAATATTTAAAATTGGGCTGCACTTAATGAAAGTGCCTTATTATAAGTATTAAATACCCAAAGACAACACAAAGCTCTTCAGACAAGTACTGAAGTCTGAATAGCAGCCCTGCATTGAAAAGCTACGATTGTAAAACAGCGGGGAACCAGAACAGCATTGCATATGACTTACTCAGTGCCCCAGCCAGGGCATTTTTTTATGTGTGTGCATTGATGTTAAATTGAAAGGAAAGGAATGTGTAGGTAAATATATGTTTAACTTTGTCATTATCATTATTTTGAATATAGTTGCCACCTTCTACAGCTTATTTTCCACAACTGACTCAATAAATGTATACATCTTTCCATATATTAGTTTTCATACTTATGTAAGGATATGTACAAGAACACAAAAGTAAGTGTGCATGAGTGCATGTTTATGTGTAGTTGCTGAAGGAAGACAAGGCTGAAGTGCCATAATTTATCAAGAACGGAACGCACTGCAAAATAGGATATTGTTATGATGGTTTACGCAGAAGCATCAAGCAAGACGCATGGACTTTTCATTGTGAGTTCAAAAAAGCCTATCCATCTTTACTTCACCTTTGACACAGAATGTAAAATATAGGTTAAAAAGGCCTTTTAAAAAGATAAATAGTTTATGAAATATTTGGCCACTTCCTGAGAAATGCTACATATTATCTAAAGAGAATTCAAGTAATTCATTTCTAATGGTGATGAGAAAGGATAGTACCAGCATGCCACTACCATGTCAGAGACTCAACAAAAGGAAACAGTGAGGTTTTTCTCATGGAAACAAAATGGTTCAGGTTTTACAACGTTCCTTTCTGGACCATGAGATTTTGCATGTGATATTCCAAGTGGCCCAAGCAATCAATTTATTCCCTCCTCTCTTTTATGCTATCCTTAAGAAAACTAGTTTTCTGTATGCTTTTCATTAGGCAAGTCCTTAAAAGCTAATTGTTCTATGTGTTTTTGCAGATTCTTTATTCCAGTAGGGAACTCCATAGGTTTTCAGAGAAGGTGACAACCAAAACACGTAAACCTTAACATTGCTACTGCCCGTTTGATGAACCTGTGACCCTAGCTGCCTACTGGTTATTTGAATGAAAATCAAAGAGCTGGTAAATTATATCAAAATATGAAATAAGACTTCCAAGGGGAATACTCACTCCTATTTCTTTTTCTCACCTAAAATACAAACCACCTTTGAATTGAGCATATCCTAGTGTTCAACTTTTCTCAGATAGAACCATATCTGGCTGTCAACATGTCCTCTTTGCAGTGCTCCCTGGTTGTCAGATGCATAATCTGGCAAAAAACCTACTTCTTCTTTTCAGACTGTACTTTATCTTTATTCTGTACTTCAAGAACGAAGCAATGATAAAGACATCACTGGAAAAGTATTTCTTGTAGTGGACCTAATGGGAAACCGTAGAGATGGATCATGCAAAGGGTTGACACAAGTCCCAAATGTCTCACAAGTAGCCTGGTCAGAAGTTATCTGTGGCTACCTTCAATAACTACAGGAAATTAACTTGATGGTCTTAGTCTGCTGAAATCGATGATGTCTTGAAATGCAATATTTGCTAGAAATGAAACGATAAGTTGGTTTCAAAGACATGGATTCTGTTTGCAAAACTTTTGCCAGTAAATGGTAAAAAAGTTTACTTCCCATTGATTCTTTTGCTCCGTTTACCTACATTTTGTGGGTCTATTGCCTAGGATTGCTACCAGTGTGATCCTATAATTTAATTTCACAAACCACTTTCACTGTTCTTCACTTAGGTAAAAATTCATCTCCCTACTTGACTTAGGTAAAAACTCAATGCCCTGTCTTGGTACTCTTTATTAAAATTTGCCCAAAAATGAACAACTGTAATCAGTAATTAAAACTAGTCCTGAATTTAGTCCCTAAACTTATGTAAACATAACCATTTTCTTCAGTGATATTATAATCCAAAAATAAAAACTCTAGAAACCAAAGGACATTCAAGACTTAACAATTATGAAAAGGAACACCAAACTACCTTGTTCTGGTTGAGAAGGAAGGTTGGCACCTTTTAAACTGTCCATCATAACACAAGCAAGCTGCTCTTGCCTAGAGTGTTTTCTCAGGAGTTGTTTCACCTATCCACTATCTAGGTTCCACTGAAGCTCAGCAGTTGTAAGTTTTCATTGTACCCTTAAGAAAAAAGACAGGAGACCTCTGGCAGTGTAGTAGAAGTTGTCAGTCTGGCTTATTTCTACCCTGGCCTGCTTATGAGTGTCAGTCATCTGTACCTCAGAACCTTCCCTCTGTACGGAAAACAACAAAAAAACAACCTTCGTTTCTTTCTCTTTTTTATTCCACCATTGAGATTCATTTTATGGATAATCTCATTTTCTTCTAGGAATACTTACCAGTCTAGTTCTACTTCCTGGGCTTCCATTCCTTGTTACAAGTTTCATTTCAAGGTGTGTTTTCAGATCAGTGCAGTTCAGACCAGTTCAGACCAGACTCAGAAGTACCAACACAGAGAAAGAATTTTTCTATGATTTGTTAACAAATATTAATCGAATCACTCTTAGCCAATGTACATCTGTTTTCACAGAATAGGGTAGAAAAATTCCCACCTGGTAGAAGACTGTGTCTAACAGCTCTGTTGTGCTGGTTGCACTGATTAAAAATGAATGAATAAATAAATAAACTTCTTGACACATTTCTTGTTACTTCTAAGTAACAGAGGTAATTCTGGATCTTCCTGTCAAACCAGAATGTAAGCATAGGACTGCATCGGTTTAACAGAACTATGTTATCATTATTTTCAGCCAAGATACTATTATAGACACTGTAAAAGATATTCAGCACTTGTTTATTTTTTTATTGGAAGCACAGGTTGAAAGAAGAATTTGGGTGTGGTGTTCTCATAGCAAAACCACCCTTCTCCTTTGATGATGCCTTTAAACAGTATTTGTACATGCTTTACAGTATTTGTAGTTAATTTGTAGTTTCCCTTATCTGCTTTTTCTCATTAGATAACTAAAACAGTAAACATTTGCCGTAGTAATTTTATCACTTACTTATCCTCTCTTAGGTCATTAAAACAAAAGTTCCCAAGTTGTCATTTCACACCAAACAACCAAACTGAAACCATATTAAGAAGCTGCATTTTTTTAAACATGGTCTACAATGCTGTGTATTTCCCTGTTCCATCTGTCTTTATCTGTGCTGTTTTTGCAGAACCTGTGCATAAGTTGGTATTGGGAGAACTTAAACTATATCAGGGTCATAATCTCATGTTGGGCTGACCTTCTTAAATCTTGAATCACTCATGAGATACATGGACCCTTTTTTCCACTCCAATAGCGATCAATAAAATAAGGGTAGTTCTGCACATCTTGAAAATTCTTGCATTCTCTTGTAAAAAAAGAAAATCCATATAAATTCTGTATCCAGAAATAGGTGCTTTCTTTGACATCCAAAGTTCCAAGGATCTTCTGTTGCTTCAACCTCTGGTCTTCCTTCAGTCACTCTACTTATATAGAAGCAAGAGAGTAACCTACCAGACACTACGATGTATTCAGGGAATATAAAAGTATGTTCTTTAGGAAGTAGGAGGTGATATATATAATAAAATTATTAAGAGCACTTGTTCCACAAAGTTATTTGGGAACCTGGTTCCTACTGATTACCTTTGTGCATTAGGGCTTCTGTCTCTTGGGAAGCTGAATTTTATAGACAGGATAGACCAGCATAGCCTTGGAGATGTAAAACTATGTACATGTACTCCATATATCACAGAAAAATAAATTTCAAAGACTGGATATTTCTCCCAGTCTCCAGAGATTAAGCACAATTTGTATAATACTTTGCTCAGCAGAAGTAAGTTAAAGCTTCTTGTAGTCTGGAAAGCACTAATCCTGTTCTGAAGGTCAGTAGACAGTAAGTCTTGAAGAAATGGAGGGAACTGTTTTGGCATGGGTGATGAATATGCCTACAGCAACTGGGAAACTCCACCAAAACAGAAAATATATCTTGATTACCAACTATATTCCCAAAGCAAAGGCAAAGAGGAGAAACCTACTTACATGCAGAGATTTTTCTCAGACTTTCTCCTTGGACAGGGTCTCTGGAGACCTATCTGTTTTCTAATTCTTAGAATAATATATTCTCAAATTTCTCTTGTGTACCTTATATCAGCTATCAGACTGACAGGATGCATTCTCATTCCAGTGGTGAAACAGTCATCTCCTCAAGCTGATAATATCCTTCCACTGCACCAGAAGGTGCAGATAAAAGTTATGAAGTATGAGGAAAGGCTACTGAAGTGTCCCCATTGGCTCTGCAAACCAAGGTCTCACTATCCTTTCCCATCCATTTCCCAACAGTCCTAGAAAAAAAAAAAAACCAAACCACGCCACCAAACAACAAATCCTATAGGTTAAGATACTTCTGCAGAAATCTCTTATGGATACATGTTTAACATCAGGGTACCTATGCTAAAGGGGTAAAATTTCAAGAATATACACTGTACTCTGGTTATCAGAATTGAAAAAAAAATGTATATGTAATGCCATAAATGTGTTGGAAAGCAATAACCTTGATTTGAAAGCAAGCAAAGCTAGCTGAACATCTTCAGAGTCTGAGACCCAGTGAATACTTTGCAAAAGAAATAAACAATAATAAATCCTCTCCATCAGTAAAGCCTTAATCTCCATTCTCAGGGTTAGCAAAAAATTTCAGTAGTCTGGAAAGATTATCAGTACTAACTATCAAGGAATCAAAGCCTGGCTCATTTTGGTTTATAGGCTACAGGTACATTTTGCATTAGAGATGGATGGTGATATTTCCAGCTTCTTTAAAACTGAACAGAGATCTATAATATATCTTGAGGTTAAAGACAGCGATGGTGAATGCATGTACATATTATCTGTGATGTAATACACAGGTATTAACAGCTCTGTAAAACACAGTCTGATACATGCAGATTGACGGGTCTGCAAATGGTATCTCTGCTACCAATAATGTGCGAGCCCTCACAAGATTTTAACAAAATCCTCTGCCTACACATTTTTTTTGAACATTACTTCATCTCTTTAAAAGTTGAACAAAGTCTCTGTTCAGGAGGTGAGGACTCAGGATTCTTTACTCTGTGGGAAACACCAACAATGTCATTCTGAGGCCTTCTTGTCCCCAGAATTTTGGAGAAATAAGCAGCTTTCAAGACCTATATCATCTGATTTCAGCCCTGAAGGCAGGCAAGAAATTAATCCAATAACTTACTTCTCTCTGTGTTTAAGTTAAATACATTTTTGGTTAAAGGGGAGAGAAAGCCTCCTGCAAAAGGCTATCCAAAATTAAATTAGTTAGCTTTGCAACTGGGAAAGCCTATCTAGTGAATGGAGAGGGAACCAGGGGATTCTGGGCAGCTAATTCATCTAACCAAGTTCTATGCTTAAGTTAAAAGGGATAGTAATGTGACAAGGTACTAAATAATTTGGTATCCTATAAATGGCGAGCAGAACAAGCAAGGCAGAACTTCTTTTGCCTTCACATATCCTGTGATTATTCACAAAAGATTGAAGCCATTTCACACTTTTGTTCTCTTCATCTATTAAATTATTACATATTTTTTTCTCTTGCAACACACAGTGGTTTGTACCCTTGGCAGACCTTCCATTATTTCAAAATCAATGACAACGGGTAGATAACTCCTGAAAATGGAAGATTGCAGCAATAGCCCTTCCTTTAGATTGTAACATCTTGTTATTAAGGGGCCAAGGTATAACATGTCTTTTAATGCAACTACAAAGTTCTTAAAAGTCAAAAGATGTTTCCTGTGTTTGCCTTAAAATCTTGATTCATTTTCTTCTTTATTCTCCAGAAACTTCTTATGTGACATCTGGAGAGAGCATCTTACGACTAATAGTCTTCCTGAGCTGTTATAACCTGTTCATGAGCAATTTGTATATTGTTGCCTTAGAAAAAAACCCTTCTCCATGCTTTCCATGTAATAAAGCTTTCAAAAAATTTTTGCAAAGCACTTTATCTACCCAGCATATTTGTTGCAGTTGTTGCTGTTTGTTATATCTTATTGTTTTTTTCAAATACCGGATTCTTCATAGTAAGGTGGCATTTAAACATTTATACATTTAACATTCATACACGTGCAGATCAGCAAATGGTGGTGTGAGCACAGATACTGAAGCAAAGCTTCAAAGTTCAGATGCAGGTCCATGTGCTGTGGAGCAAAGGAGAAAGTGGTTTTCACAATCTCTGTTCTCTGCTCTGAAAAACATTCTTTTTTTCTGGATTGCAGGTAGATTATGAAAACAGACAAATGATTTTCTCTAAAACTCTATCTACAAACATCCTGTATTTGTAGGTGTTTATTTTACTGGTTTTATGCAAAACCTTGAACTTCTGAATATCATCTCTGTCAGCTAAAGAAGCCTTTCTCTTTTAGCTGGGAAAAAACAAAGCCTGCAAATTAACTTCCTCCTGTTTTTCTTGCTGCATTTCACTTACACTCCTTTCCTCATTTATTCCTTTCTCTCTAAAGATTCATAACATACAGTAACACCTGCTGGGGTGGTAACAGCAGTTTGAGCTTTCCCAGAGCAGTGCTCTGCTAACATGTAGAGTGATGCAGATCAGTGTCTCAGTACCTCTCACTGCCCACTTTTCAATTACATCCTCCCTCTCAGGGACAGCTGCACTCCAGAGCAGCCCTCATGCCTAGTGGGGCAAGACCTAGACACTTGGTCCTATTTGCGGTTGTTATGGACCCTGACAGGCCCATGAAGCTAAGAAAAAAATCAGTGTCTCTCTAGTACAGATGGTCAACAGGCTTAAGTGAGCTAATGCTTTGAGCACAGGCCAGATCTATTTTAATTACCAAAAATTCTGTCATTCTGGGGTCTCTCTGTAATGAACTGTTGCTCTGCTCAGGTAGTTCTTTTTAGTACATAAACCATGCAGTTAAATATCTGACAACTTAAAATGCATTATTTAAATAACCTTAAAATCTTATTTTGCTTTAGCTTTTTCAGCCTTTCTCAGAAAAACCTGTGCATCATTTGTATGGATTTATGGAGATGTAAAAACCTAAAGTAATGTTTCAGCACTAACAAATGTGGATAGATGTGACTTAAAAACAAGACGATCGTGCTTTGGAACAACAAAGACTGGAGGATTAAGACAGTCAGTGAAGATGAAAGTGTAGGCAAATCTACAGGAAAAATATACACTTGCAAGATCCTAAACAAGTTGAACATGCAAGAAATGTTGAAAGAATGGTCTTCACAAATGTGGTTTTTTTAAATAGCCAATAGTTTCATAGCGGTGTCATGAGCATTTGAGTTGCCTGAGCTTAAGGTATGCCTGGCCTGATTTCCTTAAAGGAGCAGAGTTTTCTGACCCCTGTTGTCTTACGGCATCACTTAACACTGGCATGCTTAGAAAAGTTTTTAATGAGTTCAGTTGGGAAGATTTCACAGAGCAATACACTCATAAGGGAAAAAATCCATGTAGAACTACGGCTTCCTCAGCTGTTTGCAGTCAGTTTGAACACAGCTCCTCACAAAGCACTCCTGCAATATTTCCTTGTTAAGCGTGCACACTTTTTTCCTATTTGAACAATGCCAAAAAGTGATAACTCAGACTCTGAGAATTGTGCTGACAGTCAGCTGTCACTCATTGTCCTTTATTCTGACAACCTCAGGCATTCAGCCATGGATTCATGAGTTTTCCCTTTTCTCTTTATTTTTAAAGGAGTTGGGGGATGGGTGAGTATATCAGAGGATTCAGCCCTGAATAGACTTTTGTTTTTCTCTTTCTTTTGCCTCCTGACCGTGTCAAATGCAGTGTGTCTCTCATGCAGTTTCACTCTTTAGAGAGCCTTGACTGGACTGGCTAGTTAGTATTCAGAAACAAGCCAAAGGGGATAAAATTCTTCTCTCTGGTTTGCTGAGACTGCAAATAAGCAATTAGACTAAAAGATCAGTAGTGTAAAAAAAGACTTTTGCAAACTTTATTGTTGACTGAAACCTGCCAATACACTTTATAACTATGAGAACTGCATAAGAGAGGAAAAATCTAGACACTGTAAAGGCTATGTACTGGTTAATACCCTTGTACTGTATTTTCCCAAAGACAGCTCAGCAATGTACCCTACTCTTTGAAGTGTAGGATTTGCCATTTAATGTTGTTTGCTTACTGTAATGAGAAAGAAGTGGAAAAGGTTAGCAGTGGAAATGGAAAAAATCATCTTTTCCTCATAAGTAATTGAGATGTTTCAAAGACCTAAGTATATGGTAGAATACAGATTCCCATGCCTATTTTTCTGTTCTCCACACAGTTTTCTTCACTGTTGAACTCTTTCCTCCGAGATCCTCTGAGATCCAACCCTCTTGTCAACACTGACAGGTCTCTGCCCCTTTTTACCCTGCCTAGTGTCACTTCTGAGTGTTTCAACCTCCCCTCTTCCATTCAATGTCTTTGTGCCATATCCACCCCTTCACACAAAGTGCCTTCCCTGATCTGATAGGATTGCAAAACCATCCTCCTCCAAAATCCTTTTTGAGCCCCACACCTCCTATAATACCTCTGTAAAACTCTGATTTAGGGGAAGACTGGGTGCTTGAGGGGTGTAAGTGATGATTCTGTACTTTTAATAGTATAACGTATAAAATAATTTCAGAACTAATACACCAGAAAATAAGACATATGCAAATACATTGCCTCATCTTCATGCATTGTTAATGTGTATCTGTACATACACACCTACACATATAAATACATGTGCATGTGTTTGTGTACAGATGTACAGATACATATATACGCATGTGTGTGTGTATATAGTAACAACCAGAACAAGACCATATTGCCTGCTTAAGTTCAATGCCACCATCTTTCACAACCTTGGCTAAAGAAATTACCAAAACATAAACAACAATTCTCTATTAAGAAAAGTATCCAAAAAGATGTCACCACTGTAGTTCACATCCCAGCCATTCAAACACGGATGGATTTCTCCCACCTTGTCCCTCCTTCAGGCTGCACTCTTGCCTCCATCATCTGCCCTTGTTGTTTCAGTTTTCTTTTTGAATTATTAAAAAGTTTTTGGTGACTTTCAAGGGTCAATGTTTCTTCAGCACAGTGGACCCTAGGGACATGACTTCTACTTCTGTCTTACTGTGGTCTGTTAGGTCTCATTGCCCTCTGTGACTTTAGGAGTTCAAATCAGTCCTCTTGCTTTTTCAGATACCTCTGACAAGAGGCTGCATTTTTAGTTCTTGTGAGTTTTTACCCTTTTTATGGCTGTAGCAGGTTGCCAAGTAGGAGTAAAAGAGTCTTCTTCACTCTCTGCCTCTCTACTTGATCTTAGTGGTGTTCTTGCTTGGTGAGGCTCCTGCTGGGTGGCTAGTCCACATGACACCAGGACATCCTTGGAGCTAGGCTGTACCCACAGGTATGTGCTGCTCAGTAGCTCTCACAAAACATGGATACTGCTGCAGATACCTCATCTAACTCAGTGTACACAACCTCATTCCTGACACCACCAGTAGTTCCATGATATATTGGATAGTGTATCCACCTAATTTGTGTTGATACTGCAAACAGAGGCATGCTTGCAGCAAAGCTTGAAGGTGAATATGCCACATGTTTACAAGACCCTTTCCAGCAGTATTGTCCTGAGGTGGGCTTGTGTCCAGAAAGATGACTCTTGCTCAAGGGCAAGCTGGTGCACACAAGGATGCAGGCGCTTATCCCATCTGCTGGACTGCTCCATGCATCTTCTCATCTAGTCACATCACATGACAATGGCCAAATAAGATCAAAGTCTTCTCTGAAATGTTCTAGATCCTTACCACTTTTGGAGAGGTTATGTGACCACCCTGAGCTGTACCACTTCCAAATTGTTGAAAGACACAACTGACAGTACTGTTGTCCTGTACTCTGACATCCAAGCTGGATTCAGATACTTGATGATTAGACCAGTGTGATGTCCTAAGTAACTTCTGATTTAAAGGCTGATTGACATTCTAGAGTCTTACTTAAACCTGACCTGAAGTCAACAGGGGAGTGATTTGTATTTTAGGGATGAACATCTGGCTAGACCCTGGCATTCTCCCAACGTCCACATCTAAGAGAATATGAGGGCTATAGGTAGAAGGAATATGATAGATACACCAGTAAAACTGGAAAAACTAAAGAAGTCTGGGGGTTCTTCAGCCCTTATTGAGATCTGCAGAAGATATAGTTCTCAAAGCTGAATGCCACTTGAAAGTGGCTGATCAGAGACCATATAGAAATACATCAACATACCTTTGAACGAAAAAAAGGTTAAGATATGATATCAAGGAACCTGAGAAAGAAGTCCTCTCTTGGACAAAAGAAACATCCTTAAATGCAAGGAGGGAAGTTACAATATCCAATAAGTACTGAATCCATGTTTTCTTGGTCTCCTATTGAGCTGCAAATTTTGGTTCTTTGTCTTAGATTTATAAAACATAAAGTTATAGGCAGGGAAACATACTTCCCCAGACGAGGTGATTTCCTGTAAATTACAAAACAACTACCATATTGTGTAACAAAAGCTGATACCATCACCTACAGTTCTGTCCTGTGCACGATCTTAGGCTTTCACAACTACAGCAAGGTGCTACAGCAGTTTACCTGAAGTTGTGCAAACTCCTATTTCTGGGAGAGGCCCTAGTTTTCAGTTTCATCAACCACGTTCCAGGCTACTAGGACAGAACAACAGTTATTAAAGAACCTTGAATTGTAAATAAATAGGATTGGAATCCTAAAGGAGAAGTACATGCCTGAAACTCTTTTGCTATCAGTGCTGTATGGGAACCAGAATTGACTTGAGTAAGCAGAAGACTTGCTAATCATCATAGTTGTTCTGAAAACTATTTGTCTGTAGATAGTAAGCTGATAAATAGCATCCAAATGCTAAAGTAAAAAACTCCTTTGCTGTGATACTTAGAACTCTGCATTATATATTTCTTGTTTATATATGCAGTATTACTTCTAACTATAAAGAATCATTGCAACTCTGGTGGCAGCTGAGGAGCTCTGAACTGTCTCCTAGGAGCAAGACGACATTGCAGTATAACAATTTTTTTTAAAAATTGCATTGCAAATCAGAATTTAAGATTGTCAGAAATGGTTGATCCAGGTAAGTCATCTTTCAAGACTATTTTAAACCAGACAGGACTTTTTTAAAAAAAACTCTCTTGAAGAACAGACATGTTACTCTATTCAGGTGAATACACTAGATGTTTTTTAACTTAGGACTAATAAAAACCCACATCTTAGGAATTCATCACTAAAATGAAAGGATCTGTTTTCAAGAATATGTAGTGTTTAAACGTTATGATTCATATGTTTAATTTCTTACATTCTTATGGAATTAAGTGCATGTATCTGTATATATGGCTTTCTTTTTGTCTTTCCTGTATGCATAAACATTTTCCCAAGCATTTAGGTTTATTCATCTATTTACAAGATATAAATATGTCCATAAAATGTAATAAATTCTATTCATAATCATATTTTTTAAATTTGTATCTGATTGAGAAAATTGTTCCAGTATCTTGCCTGGTTTTACAGTGTGATTGTCACAGATAAGCTTCTTCACATGTGCTAAACCCAATTGACTTCAATGATATTTTGCAGAGGCACAGCAGATTTATTTACACAGTTAATATCTGGGCCTTAATGATCAATCAAAATAAACAACATAGGCACATAAACTTACAAAAATCAAAACAGAAAGCAGCAGTTGCTGCTCTGATAATTTTATATTACTTTTAAGTAATATATCTTAAAATGTCCTTCAAAAATTAGAAACAATGGGAATGTTTTACAGACACAGAAATATATCACTTCAAGTCAAGACCAGTCTTAGCCATTGCATTTTGTGTACTATGTGACCTCTCCCATGTATCTCTATTTCTTAAAGAAAGAAATCATAACACACTTGCATAAATTAAAAGGGGAAAATATAAGAGTTACTTGTCAGAATTAAACCCAAAGCATATATAGTACCGAAGGTTTGCCATACCAGATGTTTAAACAGGGTACATGGATGTAATTTCTATAGGTGAAAGCCCTCAGAAGTAATGTCTGTAAGGAAAATAGATGCATCATTTTTTGTAGTTCAGTTTACGAGCCAACTTTATTTGTTTGGTTTTATCAGAGGACTTGCAGAATCTTCATATTGTATTAAAAGACAAATGTATAGATTGGTTTTCATTTTTTATCTGATTAGATATTTTCCATGTAACTTTTACACTATATGAATTTTTTCTAACATATTGTTGTTATTTCTTTAAACAAAATATAGATTTTTCTTGGTCTGGAACAGTAGTATGAAATCCATGCAATCAAACTGTAAATATCTTTTTTTTCTTTTTGTCTTCATGAGGACGTTCTGCAGTAGGCAGTGAAGTATTTTAGCCATTCTAGAGTCATGTAAGCTATCCTAAAAATGCACTGCAAAGACGAGGCTGTAATTCATTATTTTTTGCAACAAACTGACATGAAAGACTACATTTTAATGGATGTAGTGACTTCATTTTCTTTGCTCACTGAATATCAACGGATCCATACCAGGAATGTTTTGTCAAGTTTATGCAGAATGAATTCTTTGAAACAGAATGGGTTGATTTTTTGTCAAAAAAACCCTAGGTTTTGAGAAAGTTCTTATTCTGGTCTGTCCTTCTGTGGTAGTTGATTTCAGCTGTTCTGTCTTAAAATCTTTTGGGTTTTATGAATCAGTCTTTAAGACTCACTAGAGATTTCTATTGTTGTAATTATTCAACAGAAGAACACTAAAGTAATTACAAAAAATATCCTACTCCTAAGACACTTCAATGATCACAAAGTCACAATGAGTCACCTCTCTTCATTTGAATTAATATGTAATACCCTGGTTCGCCAAGGCATACATGCAAGTAGATGATGCTAAGCCTAAGTAGTAGTCCTGTTGACTTTGATGGGTTTACACATACATGTGCTTAAAGTTATGCCTATACATAAGTGACTTGTTGCCTGGGACATGAAATATTACTTCATGTAAGGGTAATCAGCTTCACCTGGTCCAACAATACACAGGCAACACTTCACAATTTCAAACATTAATTCAATCTTTTTTCAAAATCAGACTCTAGAGCTGTAAAGGAATCATGGACCATCTGAAGGGATGGGTGGGAATTCTGTGAGCAGTGTTGTTCCTGCTGTTGACTTCCACTACCTCAGTGTAACACCATGGCAAATATAATACTTTACAGTTGCCAGATAATCTATCAATGTGTAGTTTTTTTTCTTTTCTTTTCAAAACGGTGTTGCTTATCATAGCAGGGTACAAGATTCTTTTTTGCATGGTGTATCCGTGACGTTTTTGCCATTCAGAAGCAATGCTGACACATGCAGGATATGACAGATAGCATTAGTGTAATAAAAGAGTTAAATCAAAACTAAAGCATAGATGTATTTCTAGTTGTTTTGAAAGCACTGACCTAAGCACCTCTGCAGGATTTTATTAGTAAAGTCTAAAAATATTTGGAGGTGAGCAGTGCTCTCTTGTAATAGCCTAAAAGAGCTGACTTGTCATGAAGTGTGTTTTAGATGCCTTTATCTGGAGCTAGTTTCATGCTTGTTTGTGAAAGAGGAATTTTTTCAGGCCTTTGTCCATGACTGCTGAGAGGTTATTGAATGTCAGGTGTCAGGGTTCATATCAGCCTGCCATAGGTGGAAAACCATGCAGGAGAAAGGGGGAAAAAAAGAAAGGAGGAAAGAAAGGAAGGGAAAGAAGAGAAGGAAAGAAGAGAAGGAAGGGAAAGGAAGGAAGGGAAAGGAAGGAAGGGAGGAAAGGAAGAAGGGAGGAAGGGAGGAGGGAAGGAGGGAAGGAGGGAAGGAAGGAGGGAAGGAAGGAGGGAAGGAAGGAGGGAAGGAAGGAGGGAGGGAAGGAAGGAAGGAGGGAAGGAAGGAAGGAGGGAAGGAAGGAGGGAAGGAAGGAGGGAAGGAAGGAGGGAAGGAAGGAGGGAAGGAAGGAAGGAAGGAAGGAAGGAAGGAAGGAAGGAAGGAAGGAAGGAAGGAAGGAAGGAAGGAAGGAAGGAAGGAAGGAAGGAAGGAAGGAAGGAAGGAAGGAAGGAAGGAAGGAAGGAAGGAAGGAAGGAAGGAAGGAAGGAAGGAAGGAAGGAAGGAAGGAAGGAAGGAAGGAAGGAAGGAAGGAAGGAAGGAAGGAGTTAGAGAGTAAAAAAATGTAAAAGTCATACATGGAAAAGCTTTAAGCAGATCTTCTACTCTAAACAGGAAGGTCAGCTTGTCACTGAACTGGTGCAGGACATGTGGTCCCTACCTGCAAGTTCTTCTGCATTAAATTAAAATGAAAATTTAGAAGAGACATTTTATATTATTTATATATTATATTTGTATTAGAGAATTATATTCAGATTCAAATATGAGTTTTGTTCAAGGTTTTGATTCTAGTACAAATATTCTTGTGCTGATGGTTTTCATGTTCTTCATTCAATCAAGCAGGATATCTCACTGAGTGAACAGCCTCTGCCCCATAGATCTTGCAATCAGATTGCAAACTTTGTGATCTCTATTTCCTGCAGTTTGTCATCATAAAGGGGCAGAGCCGAGGAAGTATTTTGTATACTAAGCAAAAGGATCATGAATAAATATGTTTGGCATTTTTTTCTTGATCCTCAAAATGGAATAGGATTTTTCCAGTTTTGTTACTGCTGAGGAGAAGCAGGTGTGTTGCTTTTTTTTTCTTAACATGTACTTCTTCATGCCCTACCACCTCTGACCTCAGGGAGAAGTGGATGTTTTTCACATCAAGCAATAATAAAAACCAACTGTATATCCCTGTATTACACTACATTACAATAATTTTCAGACCACATGCAACTAGGCAGAGAACTGTTCAGTTAAGCACTGTAGTTACTGTTAATGAGGGCTGTTATGGGATAATTGAAAACATATGCTGACCATACACTGCCACAGTAACTGCAACAGCAAAAAGGAAGATGGCTTTTTCCTGTTGACTAGGACTGCTCCTCCCAGAATTGAGTAGCCCTAGAGCTCAGGGAGGTCTTGATTTCTGTCCTTCTTAATTGCTTTTGAAAGTCTGCATTGTGATCTTCTTCAGACATTATTATATGTTTTTTAATATGTTTGACTGTACCTAATTAATAATTGTCCTACAGTACATTGCCCTCTTCTACCAGCTACAGCCTGAATTCATTGATATCATCTCCTTAAAAGTTTGAAGCCCCCCAGTGACAGGAATATTAATATGCCAACACTGTCATATCTATTTCAGCTCATACATATGCAATGTCTTTGTTTTCAAAGATTTATGTCAGACTTTGCTGAAGTGAGGTATTCTACCATTTTAGATAATAGCATGCCAAAGTGATGTTATCAGGTATATTCAGCACTCACTCAAGCAAACAGGAAGGAGCATCCATTCCTTAATAGTTAAACACAGAGAAACTGTTATTTATCCTTATTTTATGAAGAAAGCTTTCAGGGGGAAATGGTGTATTTTTAGAAGAAGATTATGGTCATCCTGTGGATTATCTTTTAATTAAGAATGGATGATTTGTGCCCACTCTGCTGTAGAAAATGTCTTGTTGATAATGAAGTTTAAACAGACTTACTTTATTTAATTACAGCTAATCACTAGGGTAAAATGTGGAATTGTCTTTGATCCGCATGTAGAGTGGTAATCCTTGTGGCAGATAGCATCTCTTATTCCCTCAAACTCTTTTCAGTTTCTCCAGGAGGTCCCAGCTTAACTAAGGGTTAATTGAGATAGCTGGACTGGTGTGATTGATGTATTTTTGCTCAGGGATGCCATCCTGCTTTTCCAAGGACTTTCTCTCTCTCGCTCTCCCTCTCCCTGTGCAGTCACCTTCAGGCCGTGTAATGAAGTAGATGCCTGCTTGTTTGACATGAGGGACCTGAGGGGGCCTAGGTCCTGCTGGATCAGTGAGTGAAAGAACAGAAACTGCTGGAGGGAGAGCAGAGGTTAGGAGAGGGCAGCAGAGACCAGTGTAAAGCAGAAGAGGGCACTAGTAAACTGACCTATTTCAACTACAACCCTCACTCTCAGAGCAGTACAAAACAATTGATTGAATATTGAAGGCAATCACAGTGTTTGGTAAAGGAATACCACCAAAGATAGGGGGATTTTTTCATTTTACTTTTCTACGTTATGTCTTTGTTTTATTTTAATATTTTATTTCATTTATTTTTTTATTTCATTAAGGAAGTGTTCCTCACATCCAGGAATGTCACTAAAAACTTTGACTTCCAGATTTCTAAAATGTGGCAAGTATAGCCACTGGAAGTGAAAAGTCAGTAAAAGAAAAAGAAGGCATTCATATTTGCCACAGAGAATTTGTGGTCTCATAATTTTGCTTTGTGCTGGCAGCCCTTCCAGAACAATTTTCCTTGTTTCCCCAGACACAAAAGTTTCTGAAGCTGGTGAAAACTGTGGAAAAAGCCATGCAGAGAAATCACGCTCAGCAGATAAAATCATTCACAAGGGCTAAAGTTTGTACAAAGCGGGTGGGGGGATTGAACTTCACAGCAAATGTTGATTTAAAATTACTGGACTTAACTTTATCTTCTAAATTCATTATGTCACTTTGTCTTTCTATTTTGTTTTTCTTCCAGATCTACATAAAAATATGTCTTCCTCTCTGAACAAACTCTGATTACTTGTTACTTCTCTGTAAAAAAACAAAATAACATTGTTTCATTCTTTGAACACAGGATGTCTGGGTTTTTCTGTTTGTTTGTTTGTTTGTTTGTATCAAAGAGTAATTTGATATGGAAACATTTATCTATCAGTCAGCTCAGGAATATTAACAGTTTTAATTAGCTTGTTGAAAAAGTTGTTTGATTTTATTTACAGGAATGGTTAACTTGCACTCCAGCAATAGAGGCAGAAGACACAGAATATCTCTTTTGTGTAAAATTTAAATAATTAAAATAGAATAGTTTGCAGTTAGTTTCCACAATAATGCGTTAAACATCTGCAGTTTTGTCTCTCCATCGGGATGCATAGCTGTGCTGAAGTCACATCCTGATAACATCTGCACGTTAGTGATAGCGTGTGCTGCAGTCTTTATGGTCTGCTGATGAGAGATTCTTCAACAACCTCTCAGTCATCAGAACCACTGTTGAAAATTCTGCTTGTGACATGCTGAAGATGGCTTGATTTACATTTACCAAATGTCATAATGCATGTCAGTTAAACTGAGTTTAACATCCTGGCCCTTTTTCACTTTGTTGCTTTGGAGTTGCTTTTTCCCCTTTCTCCCCTTTCACATGAAACTAGTTTTTATTCTAATGATTGTGCATCCAAACTAAATTTTCAGTCATGAGTTTTATTTTGCTCCCATTTACTTCGACACTATGGATGAACAAAAAGCCATGGAAAAAAAGTTTGTGAGGAACAGCACCTTCATTCCTGCCTGCATGGCAACAACAGCTGCATTCACATGAAAAGGCCAGCTTGTTAAACATCATGTAACACTGAATGTACTGAATATTTTAAAGGTCAGGTATTGACAGGCACTGAGCTGCTTATGTTTCCCTAATGACCCCAATTACATCGAAGCTGAGTAAGTAGTCAATAAACAATGGCATTAACATATGTAGAAAAAGTGTTTATTTTACATTTCCAAGACAATTGGCAATCTCCTGCTTGTCATCTGAATGCAGAAGCTGGACCACGGGGCTTTTTGATGAATGAGGGAGGCAGGGGAGAGATTGTGGGTCTTAGAGACCTCGGGCCTGTCTGAAAAATTTCAGGTAAGCTGTCTGACAGACAGGAGCAAAGTTTATTTCTCTCTACACTTTTGCACTAGAAAAGAATTTTAAGAAAAGATAAATAATTCTATTTACATGGCCCCTCATGTAATGTAACGTGCACTCTGTCATATATGTAGCAGCAACATATTCAAAGGTTCTTCAAGGATTCCATTAAGCCTTAAAGTAAAACATTTTGCTTATGTACACTCATACCATGGCAATTAATCATCCTTCTTATTTGTGAGCACTTTTTCTCACCGTGTGAATAGAATTTCTGACTCTGTTTGGGAAAGTGTAACAACTTCATAACCTATTGTTTGACACACGCGTAGACCTGTCAAATAAGAAATGAGGCATTGGGAAGCCCTGTGCCATGCAGCATAAAGAGGAAAAGAGATTTATCAAAGGAATTTGTAAAATAGTAACAAATAAGATAAAAGATTGCAGATTCATTCATTTTCCTTCCCAAGCTGCAGGCAAAAACTTTAGTGTAGGTACATCAGTCTGCCAGTTGCCTCACACTGCAGCAATTACCACTGCCTGCTGAAGGAGGAGCCTGAATCCTCTGGCAGCCACCAGTTAGAAACAGTAGGACAGCAGCCAGGAAGAGAGGGGCATGTACACCATAAGGATGCCAGCAAGAAGAAGCTGCTAACTGCCCCCTTCCTCCTTCGCCATGAATTCTCCAATTTCATAGCAGTATATTTCTTCCAGAGAGGAAGATATTTCATTGACTGTCATTGCTTTGCAGTATTGTAATTTTTACAGGCTCCTTCTGACATCAGTTGCACTCAGTGTTGGACAGAGCAGATGATACAGGTTTTGCACCAGAAGGTTGTAAAAATAAACTATGTCAGAATCTAAGTATTATCCTCATTTTACAGCTAGAGAAATAAGCTCAGACAGACTAAATCTCCCATTCAGCAAAGATTTAGGTCTATGTTTAACTTTCATGGGACTATTCCAGGGTTTTAAATTAAACACCAATTTAAGTGCATTGCTGGATCACAACCAAAATCACAAAATAAGTCAATAGCAGAACCCGGGCTTGAAATGTGAGTCTCTGACTCCCTGTCCAATGCTTTAACTCACAGGAACATCCTCCTTCAATTTAGGTCTTAATCAGATGACTTTTCAATAGGAAAGAAACTTTTGAAAGGTGTAGCTATTCAGAGAGATCACTGATGTATTTGAAGCTTTTCTGAACCTGTAAGTGGTGCCTTGTTTTTAGAATTGAGGAGGAAAGTATGCAAGTATTTCAAATTGCATATTTTTTCTCTCTCTTTCTGAAGAGAAAAAAAAAAAGACGAGAACTGCAGATAAATTCTCATCCACGTTCAATGTCTGAAAAAGCTTGTCATAGGTCTGAATATTTTCTCATTCTGTTCAGGGTTTTTCTTGCAACAAGTGGACAAGCAGGATAACATGACTTACTGATGTTCTGTCAACATCAATTTTTTTGAAGACAATCATAAAGTGTTTTGAGATAAGAAAGCAGTGTTTCAGCCCAATTCATTGAGAAGAATAAAGACCAATACCCTCCCTTGTACCATCAACACAGAGTAGTATTCACTGCTGTATGGTTTCTAACCAAAATCTCTTCAATGTGTTAGAAACCTGGGCATGGCAGTCAGCTGACTAGAGAAGTTCAAATTGTCTGTCCCATACTCAAGAAACAGGCTTGCTTTTTTACTTTTCTCCTGGCTTCTGCAAAGCTGTAGGCATAGTTTGTGTCGGTAGAGTTCAAAGAACCATGAAGGTCATCTAGTCCAATCCCTCTTCAGTGAGCAGGGAAAACTTAGAATCATAGAATGGTTTGGGATGGAAAGGACTTCAAATCATCCCACTCCAATACCCTGCCATGGGCAGGGACAGCTCCCAGTGGATCAGGTTGCTCAGAGACCCATCCAACCTGACCTTGAATGTTTCCAGGGATGAGGCATCTACCACCTCTCTGGGCAACATGTTCCAGTGTTTCACTGCCCTCAGTGAAAAAAAATTCTTCTTAATATCTAGTATAAACCTCTCTTCTGTTGATTTAAAACCATTATCCCTGGTCCTATTGCTGCAGATGCTGCTAAAACATTTACCTCCATGTTTCTAACCCGCTCCCTTTAAGTAATGAAGGTCCATAACTGCTACAAGTGCTGTCATCGTGTTCTGTTGAAGAGCTTTGTTTCACTTTCATGACATTTGCATGATCAGTACATCTTCAGATGTTGAGATGTCTCAGCATCAACTCATACACAGGTTGAACTCTTTCAAGCATAAGTTGAGGTGACAAAGGTAGGCATGAGTAGAGAGAAAGGTAAGGGGGGGAAATTCAAACAAGTAAACATGAAAGGAATTGGTTACTTCTGATTATTGGCCAGTTTTAAATGAACGGCAAATTGATTTAAGGCCAGAAAGAAAGGAAGGGGCACAATAGAGATCTAAATGTTGGAGCAAGGTCAAAACAGGAAATTCAGACTCTCAGGGTGCTTCTGCATAATATGCCGTTTCAAGTGCTACCTCTAACATCAAGCATGAAACTGGCTCTGAAACAACTAATGTCCAACGAATCAGTCACCTTTTATTTAGTTTTATTGTAAACTGAGTAATTGTCCCAGTGTGGGGATTGATGCCACAAAGAATAATGAAGCTGGTCATTTTGAAAGTTCACAATTTTCATTACCATAATTGCCTTTCAATTTTGCTGCCAGTGATACATTTCCCCACATTATTGTATGAGTGTGCTCTTCCATTGTTGTTTCTAGTGTTCTGGGAACAGATGGCCTTTTACCGCAGATGTATTAAGTACACCAGAAGAAGAAATGACTCTCCTAAAGAACGTTTAGTCTAATACTAATATAATTACAGGAGCAATGGTTGGAAGAAATTTTAGATGGATATTATTCTATATAGACTTTAGGGTATTGTCCAAGAGGTAAATCTTGGAAAGTGATCAAAAAAACAAAGAAGTGATGTATAACAGATACAGTTTGATATCTTGCATTAAGCACAAATGGCAGCATGAAACAGCAAATGAAATGAGGAATTCTCAGCTTAGAAGAAGGACGTTGCCAGAAGCACAGTATGAAACAAAGTCAAGGAGGGAGAAGTGGAGGTATGAGGGTCAAGACAAGGATAAGAAGCCTTACATTTGTGCAGAAGTACAGAGAAATGACAGTTTAAGTAGCAAGCAGTATAATTTGAAAAACAGGAGAAGAAAGTATTGTTCCATTGATTTCCAGTGGAGTCTGCCCTCTCCTGTCCTGGTCATGGACTCTTCTTTTAATTCCTAATCTGATACAGAACACTGCTCTTCTCTCTTCTGTTTGGCCAACCTGAAGATATTCCTTTACCATCAGGCCCTTCACCATGAGACAGTGCTCAAGTTATTGCCCCTGAGAAGCAGCTACCTGGTTTCCTTGCTGTTACCCCCTCCCTCCTGCAAGTATTCCTTGGGTTGCAGTTGGAAATGGGTATACATTAGATATAGAAGCTGGGAAGTATTAAGAAACTCCCAACAGACCCAAGAGGGGTGTTTCTGTCAAACCCAAGCCTCAGCAAACCCACTTCCACCAAATGCCTATTTCAAACTTGTGTTGCTCTTTTGGGGCTGAGTTGTGTTTTTTCTTCTATAATGTTCCTGCTCCCATTCTTTCTAGTGGCTGTTTTGATTTCTTCTGTCACTTTGAGTGTCTCTAGCACTTTGTTTTCTGTGAAACTTTACCCAGTCAGAATCATTTTGGAAAGAGGTGTCATACCAGGCTCAGGGTAATAGCTCCGGTTCATGTTTCAGAGCATGATGGTGGAGGGCCATGTGTGCAGCTGCAATTTGTGAAGGTCTATAAGTTGTGGCAAATTTAGCCATCACGCTGCCCATATGGCTGCCACAGGAGCACCAGGGTATGAAGGTCATGAGCAAAGTCACGCTCTGCCGTGCCTTTGTTTGTAAAGCTCCCTGAGCTTACAATACATGACCATGCAACTGCTGAAGTGCTGCAGCCTGGGGTGTCAGGAAAATACCAATATCATTAAGACTCTTGAACCCTATCATGTTACACTTCAGACGTAGTGACCAGTTTATTTAAAACAAAGAAGCTTTGACCTCTCTCCCCTCTGAAAACCAAAAACATATGAAGCTAAAGTGACTCATTTCCGGCTTTAACCAAGCTCTAAGAAATATTTTTTCCCAAGTACAGTTTGTGCACTTTCTCTTCTTCCTCTATTTGCCATCTCTCCCCTGCTTCCTACCTTTTGCATAAATATCTCATTCCCTTCTTGTCAAGGTCAACATATTTATTACTTACATTCACTCTGTAGTTCTTTTTTACTTCTAGCTTTCTCTCTTTTTTCCTTCCTTTCTTTCTTTTTATCTGTGTTGTTTATAACCATGACCCTTGATCCTCCAAGTCTTAAAACAGCTTGGCTTTCAGCAGCTAAATCTGACAAGGTCAGCATTTTTCTGTTTATTCTGAGAATACTATTTACCCTCTGGGGTTTTTAAAAGCAATTCTATAAAACATCACTTGGAAAAAGTTTGTAGCATTCAAAGACTTCCATAAACCTAGTGCCCAGCAAAGAGTAATTTGAATTCTGATTGCAGAACTCAGAACAATTACTTTGATTTCCTTGCCCTGTGCAAAAGATCCCCCCCACCCCCAGCCTGTGCATGATACACAGATGTATTTTCCAAGAATGTTGTTAAGTATTTCATTCTAAATACACTAGCAACCTACTAGAACACAACATAATTTTTTTCAGGAGTGTCAGATATAATGAAATCAGACATACCGTATGATCAATTAGTTCTTAGCATATTATCACTGTTACATAGCTATAATGGAGCTATATTTATTTCTTTTTCATTGGAAATAAGTGTATGTTGTGTCAGCTTTCTGTCAAAATAGCAAACAAATACGTAATCTTTAGAAAGTAAGCATATGACAGAATGGATGATACATAAGCAAGGTGTCCTTGGGCTATTACCCAGACTTTTCTTAAATGATGTTCAATTTATACCTATTTAGAACAAGCCAATTTAGACAACCTAACTGTCTCGGAAGATTTTCAAGAAGACAGTGATTGCTCACACACAAGTATCCTCAAGGCCATGAAAAAAAATGACACTGCAGTTAGTTCCTGCCAGGAACTGCAGAAAACTACAGATTTTTCCACTGTAATTTCCTTGTCCTTTTCCTTTCCCTTCCTTTCCCCTTTCCTACATCTCACCATTCATAGAAAACCAACAGGAGTGGAGCACTGCAGTATAAGCAGAAAGTGAGGATACAGGAATGGCAGAAAAAGCATCTGCAGCAGAACTGGAGGATTTATGTAAGTGAAAAATACTGTGGATTGAGAGCTGGCATTGTGGGCCTTCTGCATGTTGTTTACTAGGACACAGCAGAGAAGTCATCAGGTCACCAGGAAGCAAAAAATGTCTTCTTAGAGTAGCCTGGTAGAAAAAGAAATCAATGGACAGGCAGACAGACAAGCTCAGAAACTGTCTTCCCAAAACCTCTGGGTTCAGATAAGGTGTAAATTTCAAAATCCACAGCCTCTGGAGGAAATAGTTTCGGAAATACTTTTGCAGAGAACTAGGGAGTTTTACCCGGCTAGGTACTGCTCAATTCTTCCACAGTGAACGTGTCTCATGAGACTGAGATCTCCTCCACTGTGAGAGCACAACACTCATCTATCTTTCATTTGTCCCTCTGTGCTTTCTGCAAGAAGGTGAGATCAGTAAGAGTAAACATTTGAAGAACTGCCCTGAATTTTCCGTGCTTGCTCTCAGCCTGGAGGTAAATTCTTCTAGAAACTTAAGTTGGATTCTGTTTGGGTGAATTTGAACTAGCCATGAACATATTATAATAAAATGTTTCTCATATTTGAAGGTATTTTTCAGAATTTTTCTATTTTTTGGCATAGATAACATCATAACTGTCTTGTTTTAGAAGAGATTGCTTTCTAGAAGGAATGTATGCTTTGCTGAATTTGAAAAAGTGGTGGAGGAGTGAGAAGGGAAACTGAAATAAAATAAAAGTTATATAGAAAATACTAAGAATGTATCGTTTGCCTTGCTGAGGGACTAAATTTCATTCTGCACAGTGGTTGTATGTGATTGAGTGTTTAAAACCTACTGAAAGAAGGGAGGAAATCTGGGTTGTGTTTCAGAAATACCCTTCCTACCACTGACTCTCTATGATTTCTTGATAAATCACTACTGTTCTCTGGTTCATATTCCATGCCTGCAAAATGGCATTAGGGTGCTCACCTCCTTTGCTACACTGCTGCGAGAAACCATTAAGTGTCTGCACAAGGTGCTTTCAAAGTCCATTTTGTTACCATCATAATGATTCACTGTATAAAACAGTTGCATGTTTAGCTGGTAACTAATATGAAATCAAATTATTGCACAAGGAAAGAAATACCCCTTGGTAACAAGGGTTAACCCAAAGCTAGTTTGGGTTAACCAGCATGATTTGAGGATATTTGAGTGAATAGCTTAGTCTGACATATCGCATACCCACAAAATGTAGTGTCACGGTAATGAGGCCAAATGAACATTGGTGCACAAACCCTTACTCTGGTGGAGGAAAACCTACATTAATACACAAGAAAATATCTCACGCAAGTTAGAAAACTAAATTATAAGTGCTGTAAAAGCCATCAGTTGCACTTCCACAGAATTCAAGGTTTCTGTATGAAAATTTTATATCTGGAATGTTGCTATAACAAGATTTTAATCGTTGTTTCTTCATGGTCTTCCTTGAAATGAACACATTCCACTGTTTTAACATTTTATACAAAAACATGGTCTAGACATGTACATGTACTGGTGGAATGAAATCATCAATAATCACTATCTAAAATGAATTACATTCCAAAAGCACAGGCTAATGATTTATCTTTATTTCATGGGACCGATCTCTATCAGATTGATTTATGTAGCAGCCAATCATGTTTCAGTAAACTCCAGCATGCACATGCATCTTTAAGTGATGATAAGCTGTGACTGTCAATTTATTTGCACACCAGATGCCAAAAAAATAAAAAAAAAGAAAAAGAACAAACCTACAGTAGCAGTAGTATGCTTCCCCGACACAAAAGTGTACAGAAAAGCTAACTTCTGTTATTGTCCTTACCTTCCATGTCAGATGCATGGACAAATTAACGTAATGAAATACAATAAGACACATCCTGAGGGGCAAGGGCTAAAAAATGTATGCTTTCCTATGACAGATGATAAACAAGCTTATTTTTTTACTTGCGTGTTTACATTATTTGCTTTGATAGAATGTATTTTTTTTTTGTACATTTACATTATTTGCTTTGATAATAGAAGCTTTTTGTTGGTAGTTGGAATGATTGGCAGCTTCAAACTGTTCTGTTTAATTGCCTTTCCACTATGCAAAATTGTATGCTTAGGAGGCAATGTTTCACAAAAAAATCAAATGTGTAGATAGTGTGTGTACAGGAAAGAGAATTGGGGAAGGGGAAAGAATTTCTTCAATTGGATTCACTACCCATTCTGTTACATATTTATGTGCATTTCCCTTGACCTTGCACTAGTTTGTTTCTTTCTGTTTCTCAGACCCTCTCCAAAGGAGCAATATTGGATTGATTTGTATTAGGACTATCTGTGGTATCCTGTTCATTTTGCAAGAAACCAGGGATAGGATGGAGTCACTGAGAATAAAGAAAATGAACAGGCTAGAGTACATCCAAAGTTCATCATTTGTTTTTGCATAAAAAGAAAACAAAAGATACACATAAAGGAAAAAAAAATGTTGACTCCATTGTATTCTTTGTTTTTCTGTGCTTTATCCTTTGGACTAGTTCTTAGAGGATATTTTTCAGATTTTATTTTGAGTTCAAATTAGATTCATTGTTTTATCTCCTCCTTATTTCAGACCAGAGGATATGGAGCCTTTGTAGAGTTTATTTTTGTTTTATGTTTTACTGGCATAGGTAAGTGAATTCTGTTTTGCTGATCTGCAAGAGTTTGGAAGCAAAAGAGACAGTTTCTACAGCACATGAGCAATTGGTGTCCAAGTCTAAAGAGAGTCCCTGCAAACAAGCAAGTTGAAAGTCTAATGTCTGGTGACATCTGCACATTACAAATATTAAAAAGCAGTGATGAATTTACTATTAATTTTTTTCCTGAAATTATAATGGAATGTTCAAAAGGTGATTATTTCAGTAGTGACACCATTTTTCTTTGATTAATATGCCTGAACAGTTTTAAGAATTTCATGAGTTTTAAGAATTTCATTTTTAGCGTTTTCATGAATCAATAAGCATATACTTTAAATTAAAATATTTCTGGAAAGTATTTTTCCTTATGCACAAGTACAAACATTCTCTGCAGTGAGGTACGATTAGATAGAAGCTACATTATGTTTTTCTGTATTATGAAATGTAATAAAAGCATCAAATAGGAAAAGTCCAAGACCTTTAAGCAATCGACTAGTTCAGAAAATGTTGTTTCCCCATCTCAGGCTAAATTGTACAGGATATTAATCATTCAGGCTAACAGTCAGCTGCTCCCTTTCTTTATAACACCTTAATAAAAGCTGTCACAATTTTTTTTTCAAGTAGTCTTTCCCTTTGATTTTTCCATGGGAAAAAAAAAGAACTAAACAGGATAAGGAAATTCACAAAAATATCATTTAGTAAACTGCATGAATAAGATCCAAATAAAATTAGGTATTTTCATTTAAGGTCTTGTCTTAGTTCAGGAAAGTGTACATGGTACTGTGTGGATGCTGACAGTACCACAGTGGACAGGACTGCATAGTCGTTAGTTATAGAGGGCTGTGCAGTGTATTCCTACTGTACTCATTTTATCTCACGATGAAAGTACATTAATAAAGCATAGAGAGGATACACAGAATATGAAATAAATATGCAAACAAAAATCAGAAATGTAAAAAGTAGATCAGGGTAGATACAGTTTGGGTTTTTTTCCTGAGACTGTGTCTCTAATAAATCTCAACTGATAACATATTATTGATTCAATCTGTAGAAAAATAATAAAACAGGGACAGATCAATGCAATTGTGCACATTTGAAGAATCTAACATATGCCACTTCAGAAATTTACCTTGGAAGAGCAACACAGAGCAATAAGTACTCATTTTTTTTTCAAAACATATCAAGATGTCTAAGTAATTCTGACAGATTTAGGGTATTTCCCTTCTCATCACCCCTCAACCACCTTCCAGATTCAATAGAAAAATGAGACTAGGTGAAAGACAATGGCATAACAGAACATAGATAGCATGCATAATATATTGCATTAGTGTCCTCAGCATGACATTAGAAATATGTAGATGTCAATTGGACAGAGGAATAAACTACAAATATATTTTTTCCTCTACAGTGAAACAGTAGAAATTAAAACACAAACTGTTCTCACAAACATTATCACTCCTTGTCATCCAGCTAGATAACTGAAAATGTTTTGATCTATATGACTTCTATGGCCTTGATTCAAAGCCTATTGAAACCAATTAAAAATCTCCATTGCCTTTAGTGAAACTGAACCTGGACCATGAAGAGATTTTGCCCTACGGGAGTAAATGGAGGATTTTTAAGGGCCACCTTTACTTGTCACTTCAATTTATCGCAAAGGAAATATATTTCTCTTCATTAGCACTGTATAAGTTAGCTTCTTTTTCTAGTAACTCTGCTGCATGTGTCAAACTCTTTTCCTTAGCCCTCTGCTGATCCCCTGTACCAAAGACTACTGCAGATATAATATAATATTACCTCTCATAACAGTCCTTAGGAAGTCAGTGTTTCCAGAAGTCATTCATGTAATTTTTCCCTGCTGCAATACTCATGTGGGTAGTTTATGGATGACGACAGCTAAATTAAAAGCTATCCTATCTGAATGGTCTAAAAGACTGGCAAAACTCGGGAAATTATAAGCTAAACAGAAGTGACAGTTATAGTTCCCTTTCACATAAAAAAAATTGTAAAATATTTCCTGTTGTGTCCCATTTCTCAGCTGGAATGTACTGCAAGGAACAGGAGTGGATTAGGGAGCTAAAATGCTTCTTCATTTTTTTGTGGATGTACAAACATAATGTTAAGCATAGAATTTTACCAGTGATTAATTTAGTCTAATAACTTCTGGATTCTTACTTGAGTACAGTTACCTAAGCGGTAAAACTCAACAGAAATAGGCATTCCAAATACAAGATCTTTAGGCAAGACTTTTAAAAGACTGTCTTTGTGCAGTTCTGCAAATGTCTCCACATGAATGTGTTTCACATGTTTTGTCTGTTTGCTTGTGGAAGAGCTGTTGCAGGTAAGTGTGAGGGTGGTGTGAGTTAGGAACAAAAGTAGGCATTGCCCCTTCATCAATATGCCAGCCTTTGGTTCTTGCAATGGTCTACATTGCTGTTATATTTGATGATGTCTCTTCTGACCTGTGTGGCATTGACTAGGAGCTTACAGGAAACTCTGGCCCATATGGTGCACCAGCTGCAGGCTCCAGAGGGTGCAAATAAGTCCCTGGGAAGATTTACAGTTTCATTTCAATGCTCCTATGCCCTTCTAAAAAGACACACTTTCAAAACCAAATTTTTAAGAATATTCACACTTTTGAAATGTTGCACCAGGGGAGGTTAGATGAGATATTAGAAAAAAAAATCTGTACTGAGAGAGTGGTGAAGCACTGGAAGAGGTTGCCCAGGGCAGTGGTGGAGTCTCCATCTCTGGATGGGTTCCAAAAGCATGCAGATGTGGTAATTCGGGATATAGTTTAGTAGGCACAGAGGTGTTGGGCTGATAGACTGCTTGATCTTGGAGGTCTTTTCCAGCCTTAATGATTGTATGGTGCTATGATTTTATGACTCTCTGTAATCCTGCTAGGTACCTTTCTTAAACTCCTGTTTTGTTTTTACCCTAGTGCAATGGTTGATGGAATAAGAGAGTAAATATTAATCCGTAGTAATCTTATCCAACTTGCTAGAGCACCTTTCAGACTACTGGTGTCACACTTCCATCGGGAGGATCTGCAGAAAGAATAGTCATATGAGGACCTCCCTCCCTTGCTTTGTACATTGCAGATGACAGATTGAACATTGTCTCTCTGCGTAGCACACAGGCATAAGTTTTGGTAAAACCACATAGGAAGAACAAAACACGTTTTTCAACAAAGCATGAAATTTCTAAAAAAAAAAATTGTCTCCTAAGCAGAATATTTTTTAAGATTTGTTTTCTTTGAAATGAAAACCTATCACTGCATTTCTGTAACATCTCAGGAAAGCATATTTAAGCCACTTGGAATTATTGAATTATTTGAATCACAAAGGACCTTACAGCCTAACCAGTTCCAACCCCCATGCCATGGGCAGGGACACCTCCTCCTGGATCAGGTTGCTCCAAGCCTCATCCAGTCTGACCTTGAACACTAAAAGGGATGGGGCAGCCACAGCTTCTCAGGGAAACCTAGGCCAGGGCCTCACCACCCTCACAGAAAACTTTTCTTGCTGATATATCATCTAATTCTCCCCTCTAAATATATATCTCTTGCTCTTGGGAAGTTACTGCAGTTGGTGGAATGCAACATTAAAATAAATTTAGAAAACAACTAAATACAATTATGGCTTCTCTTTAAAAAATAAACATGTCAAGTGTAAAAAAATATTCTAGGTCTACTGTAGTTTGAGTCAAATTACCATTTGTTCCTCTTCAACAAATATTTGAAGAAATAAAATGACACACCTGTTAAATTAACACATTTAATGTGCACCAAAGCTGTTCATTTCTATAGTAAATAAGATAAAAACTTGATTCTCATATAATCCACTATTCAACCTGACTGACTGTTGAACCTCCCTAATCAAATACATCTACATGATATTGTAAGCTACATTACAGTACATTATTAGCTTGTAAAATGAAATTGCTGCAGCGTTATGTACTGTATATTTGAAGCAGTAACAAATTTACCAGTGATAGATGTGCTAATGGATACGTTGTATTGCAATAAATATAAATTCAGAATAGCAATTGGAAAACATTAACATTTTTATATATGAGTTTAGGCATTTATGAGGCTGATCCAGTGAGCAGTAAAAACTGAAGAGGTGTTCTTGCTAGCTGCCATTTCTTTTTCTGACTGTTGTGAGTAAGAGATAAGTGGTCTCTCTCTGTAGTGGGGCTTTTATACTCAACATAAGAGACTTATAACTGACACTGTTTTGGTAAGTAGCTATCACTCCTTTCTCTCAGGCAAAGTGCTCTATATATACCTGATCTGCAGGTCAAACCCAGACATCACTTACCAGTAATTTTCTGTGGTCTTGCTGTCAGTGGTTCTTCTTCTGACCAGCATACCCCAAAGCCTTTCTCTCCCATTTTCCTCTTGAGCTATTAATGCCACCATTCACCATCCAACAACTGCCATTTTAAAACAACAAAGCCATTCCAGGAGGAGAGTAAAAAATAAAGTGGAAAAAGCAGGAAACAGCAGCTAGTGGAAAATGATAGGAAGAGGGCTGGGGGCACCTTACCTCCCTCCTGGTGTCTGGGCATCTGTCATAGAAACCTCTGAGTGAGTGGGTCTCCTGTGTTCCTGCAGCTGGAACAGCTGCACAAGAGCTGGGATTGCTGCAGGCAATCCACCCTGCCAAGGCAAACCACCAGGGTAACTATATCCCCACTGAGATGCAGGACAACAACAGCATCAACAGCCAAATTTTGGCTGCAGCAAAAGAAAGAGTGGTGCAGGAGGAATTGAAGGAGCAAGCCAGATGGCAAGGGATTTGAGTTTGGGCAAAGGAATGTAGCATCATAGAATCATAGAATAGTGGAATCATTAAGGTCAGAAAAGACTTCTGAGATCATCCAGTCCAACGATTAACCCAACACCACCATGCCTACTAAATCCTGTCCCAAAGTGCAGTATCTACATGTGTTTTGCACATCTGCAAGGATAAAGACACCACCACTGTCCTGGGCAGTCTCTTCCAGTGCTTCACTGCTCTTTTAGTAAAGAATTTTTTCCCAATATCCAGTCTTAACCTCCCCTGGCACAACTTGAGGCCGTTCTCCCTCACTTCCTCTCATACCCTTGCTACAACACCGTTTCAGGTAATTGTAGAGATCAATAAACTTCCTCTCCTCTAGACTCAACAGGCCCCAGTCCCTCAGCCACTCCCATAACCCCTGTTCACCTGACCCTTCCCCAGCTCCATTCCTCTTCTATGGACACATTTCAGTCCCTCAATGTCTTTTTTTGCTCTGAGGAACCAAAAATTGAACCCAGGATTCAAGTTTTGAACTCTCTAGTGACAAGTACAAGGGCATGATCCCTTCCTTACTCCTGCTGGCCACAACATGGCTGATCCAAGCCTGGATGCGGTTAGCCTTCTTGGTCACCTGGACACACTGCTGTAAGTTGGGCAGGATGCTGTAAATTTTGAGATAGGTTGTGCACTTGGTTAATAAACATCAACACTTTTGTGTATTCAGACCTTGTTTTACAGGCTAGTTCCTCACACGACATTTTGCAGATGCATGTGTTTTATTGCACAGCAATGCTCTACCCGACGATATTTACTCAGTGTTTACAGGCAGTATTTTCTCCGTGTGCTATATTTTTATTTCCAGCTTAGCAAAATGAGGTGTATGTTTCAGACTCAGATGCCACAATGCATTTGTGATATCACCAGAAGCATGTCAGAAGGCGGATGCAATTACAGAGTTACTGGAACTGGCAGAAATACAATAAAGTGTTTGGGTATTATAATTCAGCTTAATGTGAAGTGCTGTTAGTTTGCTTGTCACTGAATATTCTTTTAATTAAGGTGTCTTGATACCAAAACATGCTGCATTTGGGTAGACACCAAAGATATATGCCATCATTATTCTAACATTTTAGTGATGATTATAGTAGACAGTCACCTACCTTGTTAGAAAAAGTAAAGCACAGGGGCTGACGAATTAATAAAAATCTGTAATCTTACTCACTAAAACAGCTGTAATATACTATTTCTGAGCACGTAGAGAGATTTTTCCTCTAACGTGGGAGTGGAAGGTGTACAGAGGGATCTTTGAGGAGAGAGATCTATCTTGAATTTGTCCTAGTCTACTTATCTCATCATGTGAATTACATCCCTTCAGTAGACTGGGTCTGAAGAGGATATCCAATTATTCACAGGTAATATAGCCTATTCTGCAGTCAAACAAATCAGTAAAAATTGCTAGCAGCTAAGACATTTTCCAATCCACACTGTTAGAAATTATTCCTCTACAAGGAAGAGTAGAACAAGCTAGAGAAGTCAAAAAATAGTTGACACTTTCTTTGATGAGCAGCTTATAAATCTGCCTTTTGTCTATTTTTAAGACCTATTACTATAGCATATGTGAGCCTTACAAGTGCTTGTGAATGTATCCTAGCACACTGGCAAAGTAGGAAAATATATTGACTCTGAGACCTGAGACACAAGACAAGTTCAAACAAGGGGAGGTAGGTCTGGTAGCATGTGACCATGTGTTCAGCTCACATTACTGCATGATTCAGGCATGTACACTCCTCTCAGCCCCCATATACACACACATTCGGGTCTCCTTAGGAAACTTGGATGCACAGAGTAGAAGGGAGCTGTGGTGTGCTGATTAGGGCTAGGAAAACAGACCAAGCTGCAGAAGGCAGCTGCCTGGAAATCCAGGCACAGACAGAGCTTTTGAGCCGTCAACCTGAAGTCTCTATGTTGCAAACTTGGGAGCTTATTAATAAAAAATATTAAATAAAACAAATTAAGAGAAAAAATATTTGATGATATTTCATTGCATTTGGAGGAGTAAGCTAAATAGACACAGGTTTTAAAATTGTATGGTTTTTAGCATCCCAACGACAACCCTTCCAAAGTTCAAGGCTTAATGTTGTTCTGATCTGGTTTCACATTGATGAAAATATATGTGCTGTATCCTTCTGTTCTTTCTGTATACTTCTGCCAAGGGAAAGAAGGATAACTCCCTCTCTTAGGAGCAGAGTCTTGCTCCTCAGCTTCCAGTGATGAAAACTATTGAAGTGTCTGAGCTTTTATCTTTTGTCCTAATGTTAAGACACCTGTTTTGGCATATCATCAGGTCCCGTTGGCAAACTCCCAAAAATGATACCTCTTTAGTTGTCTCCTGATAAATGGTTTCCTGGCAAGAACTGTAAGCTGTATGGTGCCTTTTATTTTTTAATGCTTTCTTGTTAGAGTAATTTTTGTTCGTCTATGACTGTCTCTTTATTCTTAAGAATAGTGATTGGAGCCTCTTGTAGGTTCCCATGCTTCACTTTCCTCCTGTGTTCTGACACCACCCAAAGCTGGAAGACTACTACCGCAGAATATTCGTTTGAATAAAAAATCCCTTTCCCTTTTGCTAATAATGCAGATCTTCACAGACACTGAAAACAGCAAGTCTTTTGCATGAAAAAGAATATCCTGTCATGAGGTCCAATTAAGGTAGATATAAAAATTCAGCCTGATTTCTTAATTAGTTTTGCTTTTAACATATTTTGAAAAGACTTATTCAAAGAGTAGAGCTCAAATTCATCTTAACATGCTGCATTGAGCAGCCAAATATACTTCATTTATAGCAAGGGCCCTCAAAATTTGGTTTGAAAAGCAAAATTCTGAAAATCATCTAACTTTTTTTTGCATTTGAAATCTGCCATCAAATCTCGGAAAAGCAGAGTGCAGAGTTTTCTCTCTTTGAAAATTCCCAGCTCTGACCCTATCAGATATAAGAGAAGCTGTTTGGCTTATTCAAACCTAGTTTTGTACTGACTCATCCTGTCATAAATTATGACATGCAGAAACACACAGAAATATACAGATAAAATGCCTCACTTTGGTTTAATTTCAATTCATTTTGCATGGGATTTTAGACAAATGTTTAAGTTGATTCATTTCTTTAAAACAAATTTCTTCTCACAATTAGTATATTTCAAAGTCTTGACTTTGTATTACACTATTCTTTCAAGATATTTCTTTGCTGATTGTCAGGAATTAATTCTTCAAACCACTCAGCAGACAAATAATCTGCAGCATAGACCAGCCAACTCATTTTCACTTGTGGATTTGAACTCACAGGCCAGATTCATCGATGCAATAATAAGACATTTTCTGTATTTCAATTTTTAACAATTTTCATATCCATATTCATTAAACTTTAAAAGATAATAAATAATGGATGGGTCTAGTGATGTCTATTAAATAAATTCCATAGGAAGGGAAAACAAGCACTTCATAAATGTTGAATTGCAGTATTGTTTACATTTATAATGGGTTTCCTTAAATAGAGAAATTAGATCATTATTACCAAAACTATTCATTATTTATTTATATATGCATCTTAGAGAATAGAAATACTCATGTTTTGTTGAGAAATTGAAAGATTTGTAGTAGTTATTGCTTGTCATCAGCCCAATTCTGCCTCTCTATAGGTGAAAGGTAATTAAAATAAATTTCACCTTCTGTTCTTGATTCAAAATACCCTGCGTATTTCTATGTGACCAGAAAATTCAGTCCTATGTTTCATTTATTGTTTCACAACACTCACAGGGCTCTGCACGTTAGGGAAAACTATGTAGTCCTACCTCTTCCTTCTTCTTTGGTTTCACACATAATTTACCTTAATTTTAAGTTCTTTAGATACTTTATCTCTCTGTATTCTGTATTTGCATATTGTCTACCACATCTATGAATATGGGATGCTGCTACACACAGGGAAATAAAGATTCAATGAAAGTACATTACACAACTAAGCACACAAGGACAGCATTGCTCATTAGCCATACATTTCAGTTTTCATGTCAGAAACTCATTCTCAACATTTTTCTAACATTAGGTTTCTATGTCTGGGCCAATCTTAGCCAGGTAAAACCTCTACAACCTTATGCCCAGTAGGAGAAGAGCGCCTAATAAATAAATGACACCAGTGAGCACTGGTGCAATAACTTTGGATGGTGGAAAGGATTTTTCCTGCCTTTTCGGAAGCTGCTTCACTTCTATCTGTCTTAAGAGCCTATACATACCCAATGCAGCACATTACCCACAAAAGAGTAAAATGCAATGTGTGCCAGTAGCTCTGGCATTGCAGAGGAAGCCCTGAAAGCCAAATAGTGAGAAATCTACAAGATTTTTGAAGAAACCTGTGTGGCCTGAAGCTCATGTGTCTCTGTCCATTCTTAGGTATCTATATGATGAACACATGGCTGATAGAGAAATATATCATAGCTGTCATAAGAACGGTCAGCAACTGCATGCATGCTGCTCAGGAGCAAGTCTCCTGCAGCTGAACTACTTGTTAACACAAGCTTAGAACCAAGGCATGTGGACTGTACATGCCATGTTCTGAGAAACCTCTGCCGGTCTTGGATTTGTCACAGGGACCAATGTCACATCTTTTTCTAGTATTATGAACAGGTCTGTCCTGGCTCATCTGAAGCTCTCCTCCTTTTTCTTCCTTCCTTAAAAAAGTCCTTGAAGATTATTAAAATGCAGAACAAGCTGGATACTGTGCATACCATGAAGACACTTGAGTAGGAAATTACTTTGAAGCCTGATGTTAATCTGTAAAGCAAGTGAAGAAATAAATCAGTTTCAAATCTTGGATGAGATCAAATTAACTTTGTACAAGTATTCCCCAGAATAAGAAAAAGGAAGGAATTCTTTTTTTAATGAGGCTGAAGAAAGGTGCTCAGACCTTTGTATTCACTGTGTCTCAACCAACTTCCTCTAATAAAAGACGCCAGAGTTACAGATTCAGGAGATTAGCCTGTCACTAGAGCACTCCCAGCTAGTAGGATATAGCCTCCTGGATATATTTCCATTTTGTATTAAACAGCTGAAACTCACTAAGTCTGTGAAATTAATATTCCTCCATGTCAAGGGTCAAGCAGTCACAGAGCAAGATGATAAAGTAATGCCTAGTTGTATTTTGGAAGGCACCACATTCATTGCTCCATTTGAGAGATCTATTCAAAAGTTCCCTCTTTCAGATATTTTAACTATTTCAGAGGAGAAGATCGCTCTGATTTTGGTGGGTCTGGACAGTTAGTCCATCACAAAAGAATGGTGATATTATAACTGACTTAACAGTGTACAGTCAAGATTCACAATGATAGTCTTCTCAAAGCTTTATAAATAATTGAAGAAGTATGATTGAGTTTGAATGTGAAAAAAACTATGAGCTAGGAAAGATGGCATTATTTTTTAACCTAGTTGCTTTGCCTTTTGGTTCTTCATCTTAGAGGAAAGAGATTGATCTATGCTCAACGTAATACAGAGAAAATAACGTGTGACATAGATCTTGGTCACAGTCCAGCACACAGACACTCAGGAATACAAAATTCTGCCCTGACTGGAGCATTTGGATATTTTCATATCAGAGGATCCATTATATCTTCTGAAACTAGTCATGAACCTATTTTCCCACTGAAATGTATCAACTCCTTTAAGTATTTGTATAATAAATGGCTTATGTCTTGAGTCACTCCTTCAACCGTCTTCAATATCCTGGGGAGAACTTCCTTGAAACAAGTGCTCTGTCAAGACGTCCCGTTTAAAGACAACTGATGACACATGTGAGATACATGAGGCATACAGCACTACAGCAGCTGCAAATAATTTCAGTCTGATTCAGCTACTCAAGAGCAGGCATTCCTACTCCATTGTCTGTGAGTCTTCAGTATCATAAGACAGACATCTTTGCCTTCATCAATAAAAATAAGTTAAAATCAGAGAAAGGGGGGAAAAAAATATTATAGCTGACCCCAGGGAACATGAGGTGTCATGGCCAAGGAAAGTCAGTGAGTCTGGATACTCAGAGCCAATCTAGACCAAGGCAGCATATATCTCTCCAAGATTATACACTGTTAATTCACCACATAGGCTGCTCCAGAGAAGCCATATGTTCTCATGCTCTCCCACGAGCAGTGAGAAGACAGCACAGAACATCACACATGATTTCAGTGGTAAGCTGACATCAGCTGCCTATCACACTCTTGACCTAGCTGCTCCCCTTTTTTACAACAGCAATACCAGCTCCTGCATATTTTATTGTGAGCTGAACCATGAGCAAACACTTTGGGAAGAGCTTGTCTGAGCCTGGATCCTAATGCCACATTTCACTTTCTTTGCAAGCAATTTAATTTGTCTTTTCAAAAATATGAGATGAGCATTGAGTGTGTGCTTTCTCCCTCCAGAAAGCAGCAGAATATCACTTTTGGATCACTTATCACTGAGAGCACTTTAAGATCATGCATTTCACTTTGCTGGTCTGGCTCACTAACTGTAAATTAAATACAGGGGATACAGAATACAGAACAATGCAGGGAATAAATATCTAAATAAATCATTAAAATAAACCATTAGAAAAGGATGCCATGAATCAAGTATATTATTTTTGTGTGATTCTGTTCATTTACAAAACATGACTGGATGCTGTCTTTCTACACTTACAATGAGCATCAAAAGGTATTTTCCCAGCCCTGAGCTCCCACATGTGACACTGCAGTCAACACTCTGCCTAAGAAGATGCATTTTTTAGCTTTATTTCAGGGGGCTGCTCTTAACTGACTTTCCAGACTCCTTTGTAGTCCTTTTGCTGTAGCATCTTTTACATTGCAAAAGCTATGTCCAAGCTCTGATTTTCAGCCACTTTGCTTACTCTTGTCCTACTCAACACCTTCACCTAGCATTTGCTGTTGGTTTTGGCATATGCAGGGACTTGATTTCTCTAGAGACTAAGAAAGTTTGAGAGGGATCCATTGGCTTAAGACAAAATACTTTGGGTGGATCTGAAACTCACTCTAGGACAAAGATTAATACTATCACTAAAACAATGCTGCTACACATCATGGTTTTCAGCATATTCCTGGCTCACCACAGAAAGCTTTTATGAATATTACTGCCAATGAAGAACTGTTTTTAAGGCACACAGGTTGTTAAGATTTCAGTCTAAGACAGAAGTCTGTAACGTTTGTCTTTCTAGGTAACTAAGGAGCATGAATATTTGCACATCATATATCTTTACACAATAAAGTGCAAGGGGTGAGTAAGCTTTCCACATCTAAGATCATGCAATACCCACTTAGAAATAGAACCTCTTCCCTTGCAAGATTCATGCATTATTCTTCTTCTCTTTTAATTCTTATAAATGGTCAGATCATCAAATGACAGTAACTGGAAAACAAAGAACTGAGATTGTTCTGCTACTGAAGAACTTCCATCACCAAAACCTTCAGCGCAGGAGTAGCCATGTGGCCAAGCCTCCTCACAGTCTTTCAAACTACTCTTCAGTTCAATTCCTTTCATACTGGCTTGGGACAGATTCCTATAAGCTCCAGATCATGCTCTCAATGAATGGAGCTATAAATGTTGGTCCAAATGGACTATGAGATAACAAGCATAGGTACAAGCACTGATGTTGTTTTTGTGTAATTGACTCCTCTGTGTACTATTCACTTTTGTCTGAGAAATCTAGCAAATATGTGAGCATTGATAACACCATTAGAATGAATCAATGGGATTTTCTGTAATATTAAAGTATATTAAAAATGCATCGACAAGTCCTGGATTCTTTAACCAGATTCATGCAACTCATTTTAGGATGAACTCTTAGTGACCTGCATTCCAATTTTGCCGGAGTAAGCATGGAGCAAAGATGTGAGAACACCTCTAGGTATGCACTTATACATTTTAAACATCAACTATTTTGATCCTAGAGTTTAATGTAAAAATGGGACAGACTGATCTATTTCAAGTCTATTTCAAAATCTACAAGACATTGAGTGTTTGCTGTGATTACTTTGGGTAACGTGAGGGGCAAAAGAAGGAAACTGCAGGTAAAATGGCCCTTCATGCAATCACAAGAAAGTAAAAGCTCTGTCATGTTTTTCTTGCAAATGTAGCATATACTGTCACTATTTAAAACAGAGATATATGGCTTTTCATAAGTTAAAGAAGAGTTAAAGCAAGATGTGAACCTTGAGATGAAAAAATGGAAAAAGCAACAGAAAAAAAAGGAAGAATCTGACAGTTGAACTGAGTCAACTGCATAGATTAGATAGGGAGAGGAAATTAGAACAAGTACAAAATGCTAACAAGCACAGAACAAATAAATGGATAACAGGAAGGGAATTGAACCAACACAAACAGCTGCAAAGGGTATTGTTGGCAGGATTTCAGGCTTAACAGTTTGAAGCGGACAGAAATATTTCATTGTTGAGCAGTATTTTTTAAAAGATGTTTCACCTCAACATAATTATATTTGAAAATTATTTTCAGGATTACAAACTTCCTGTAACTAGGGGGCTGCTGAATTAATCTAGGCTTTCTCTAGGTCTTTCCTCCCTCTTCCCTCCATGCAGGAAGGAAAAAGGCATTGTATTTGTCTTGTCCTCAAACATCAAGCTGCAAGAAGACACTAATAAGACCTACATGAGATGCCATGTTTTCCCCTGACTCTTGGATGACTCTTTTCTATTTCATGGTGTCTCCCTCCTTTGTGGCTTTCTTTCTATCCCCTCTCCCGAAGACCTTTGAAATACCAAGGATGAAAGATTTATTAGCATTGTTTTTAAGAAGTCTTCTTCCAGGATGAGAATTATTTCCTAATTACTCTAATGTTAGATGAGACTATTGGTTCTCTTTGCAGGTCTTCAGCTATTGATGTTTTTTTACGACACAGACCTGCAGAACATCAACCTTCATGGAGAGGGAGGACAGCACAAATAGCTGTTTCCAAACAACAGAAACAGAAATCCAAATGAGATGTCTACTCTGGACTCTGTCTGAGGTGAGGCTGCAATCTTGAAGCAAAGCAAAGGCTATGGCCTCCTCTTGGATCTAGACTCAGGGACTAATGACGTATTCCAATCTAACTTACTCTAGTGAATGGTAGTCACTGGTAAGTCAATATTGGTGCCCATTCTGCAGTATCAGAATAGTATAATAAAATTCCCTTAATATGCTGCACAAGATTTTGGTTAAAGCAAGAAAAACCTGCTTAAAGTGAGTGATCTTTGGCATAGATTTTTTTATAGACTTGATGCATGCCTGCAACACATTAGTGAATCAGTCTTCTAGTCAATAAATTTACAAATTACTTTTTAATAGATATCTAATTTTTAGCTAGACATGTAAACAAGCCATATGCTCAACAGGTTTTTTTCAAAGTTTTTTCATTTGTTCCTTTTTCAATTATTTTTACACACACACAACTCTTTTTCACAAAGTGAGTGATTTCTGGGAAGACAGCCCTTTCCAGATGCTTCAGGCTGGCTATTAAAACTGGTAATAATTTCTCAATTATAATCTGATTTTTAAAACCTGTATTAATTTAATTAACCAAAAATCAGATTAAAATGTTTTTGATTTCTACTACTGAGTCACTGAGTCTTTCTTCATTGCACATCCTCCTTTTAGTACTATTCACTCAAAGCAATTTTGAAGGTGAACTCTACCAGGCTTGATTTTTCTGTCAGAACAGATTGTGTTGTAATTTCTTGTTGAATGTATTCAGATTGTGTGTCATATATGACTTTCTGTATTTTGTTTGGTCTTAATCCAGGGAAGACTGTATATTATACCTTTAAATGTCCTAACTAAACAGAAGTCCTCAGGGAACAATTAAAAAAAAAAAAGAAAAAAGAAAATCACACAACTACTTGCTTTTAAAGGGTTTCTAGCTGCTGTTTTCTTCTTTAGGTAGCTGAAATAGTTCAAAAATCTGCAGACTCCCATCTCCAAAAATCTCACTAACTAGATGTAGAGGATAATGGAAGGATATAGTGTTAAAAAAACTTGACAAAGAACACACATAGAGTACTCAAAATTTTATAGTTACTCATAGGTCAGAGGACATGTAAGGAAACTTCCTCCACAGCTCTCAAATTATTATCTTCAATTTTTTCATATTCACCAATTTTTTTGTATTCACCAATTTTTTCGTATTCTCTTTCAGATTTTCTCTACTTAAATGTATATGCTGAGAAAAATCAATTATTTCAGATAGGGCTCTTGGATTCTACCACGAAAGAAGCAAACAAAAAACTTAGAACTTTGGGAAATGTAATAGAGCCAACTCATTTTTTCCTGCTCAGTCTATAGGAAAGATTACTGATGATGTTGTAAAACATTAAGCAGTCACCTCAGTTTACAAAAATAATAAAAACCAAGCAACCTGACATGCATATTAGGAAGTCTGAAGTGCTTTGAAATCCGAAGATTATGATTCTCCCTCTGTGATTCCATATTGTAATAAAATGAGAGTAGGAATGAAAATCCAGAAGACCTGAATTCTGCTTGAATTTCTACTCTGCATATGTTTAAATTGTACCTCATGCTTATGCAGCACAACATTTACATCCTTAATTTTTAAAACCCATAGCATACTAACAAAGCTTTGTTCTTATATGTTCCTCATGTCTATATCAAACTTGCTTCTCCTTTAGCAAAGATCATTGGAATCATGGAGCTTGACACATCAGTGAAATATATTCTGTGTATACAGACCCAGGCAGCACTGTTAGAAAATAATCTTGTTATAGGACAATGCTGGTGTTTTATTCTCATGATTGTTATGCTTGCAAGGGTGATGCTGGAAAAATAAATTAATACATGATTGTGGAAATGAAATGTTTTCAGAGACTGCTCCTTCCTGCGTGCTTACATCTTCACTGGCATATTTTTAGCCATATTTTGTCTCTGTTGTAGACAAAACTAGCTCATGGCAGTTCAACTGCTTCTCCAGGAAGAGATCACTGTGTTTATGCCCATCCACAGTGAAAAGAGAACATTGCTGCAGCATTTGAGAACTCATGTTTAGGGAAATCATTTAGCCTTATGTGAATAGTAAATACACAGGCCAAATCTTAGGACTGATAATTCCTCAGTTTTACAAAGGATGATGAAAGATAAAGTTCCAGCAGCCAGGCATTGACTCCCTTACTCTGTCAGAGACCTTCTGTACAGCTGCTTATTGCATCTGGTTCAGAGTTATGATGATACAACACCAATGGCCAAAAAGACAGTTAGAAAGAGATTGAACCATGGCAGTCTTTTTGCAGAGATGCTGTCCTCCAGCTGGTTCATTTGAAACTCTTAGTAAGAGAATCTGGCACAAAAGGAATATTTAGGAGGAAAAGAAGCCCTCTTTGGTAACTCTGGGCTTTGTTTCAGCCTGTAACTAACTCCAGTTACAGGAAGTATACAGAGAAAGATCAAAGTAAGAGACACTAAGTGAGCCTGTTGAAATGAAGTGTTACAGGCATATGTTCCTCATCTCACAGCTCCTTCGACTGGGTGCTGTAACAGCTGGGATACAAGAAAAATGTTTCAGGCAGATTCAGCAGAAGAGCCCGTACTTCATTTGGCCAGCTCAGAGCTTGCATCTCACTGAAGGACTGCAGCAGCTCTATGAAAGGATGTTTTTTAGCAGCAATTGGGCTACAAGGAGTTTGTTCCTGCTAATTGCTTTTACATGAATCAGGCAAAACCCATCAGTGGCAAGCAGCTAGTATGACAAACAAGTCATCAGCCTCAGGGTGCACATCCTGATCCCAACATCAAAATCAACATGGTGAGGGGGCTACAGAATACAGGTCCTACCTTGCCCTTTGTTCTCCAAAAGTGGGAATGGAGTCTTTCCTTGGCTCCCACAAAGAGGCCACAGCCTTTACAGCACCACTCCCAGCTCTTCTGCTTTTGCTCAAGAACCGGGTACAGTCTGAGCATATCATAACGTCTGATGCATCCCAGAGCCCGCAGTCAGCACCGCTGCTGGTGAAGTCACAGTAAATTAGTGTGATCTGTGCACCAGATGAATTTGCCAATTAATTCTCTTTGCCATCAAAAACAGCACAGTCAAGTAGATAAACCTGGGAGCCAGGAGAAGGGGGTCTCCTGCTAATTCAGCTGCTGACCCACTGCCTGGCCTAAGGCATAGGGAGCTTCTTCATCTGCCTTTCCTTCTTTGGGCCTAACACCATGTGCAGAGGCCAAGCATCTTGCACAGAGACCTCTACCAACCAAGGCTTGCCTGCTTGTAGCATTTGCAGTGGTTTCACCAGGCTTTAGTATCTGAATTAAATTATTACATGTTTCTCCAGAGGGAACTTTGTAGCTGCATAAACATCTGTTTTGTAAGGATACTCTGCACTGGATATTAAAGATATTCATACCACACATGGTGTAAACACGTCTGAAAGCCCTCAGTTGTCACACTACTCCAATATAGTTAATTGTTATTGTCAATGCTGTTGTTGTTCTTCCTCTTATTAATAGCTTCTACCAAGTAGTAAAATTTGCATTTAAAAATTAGATATGCACATGTATATGTCTATATTTCTGTGCTCTAATATCTGCATGTTTGCATTGGTATTTCTGTCTGGACTTTTCTATCGTGAAAATGTGTATTGGCAGGAAGGATTTTAAAGTGCAAATGCTTGTACTTAAGGTGGTTAATTTCAGTACAGTATGAAATCCTCAGTGTTAAAAGCCGTACTACTGATTTGGGCTTTAATGTAAACTTACAGGTGAACATATAGAAGGCTAGATAAGACAGAAATTGTAGAAGCTGATACAGTCCAGGTATTTAGAAGATCAGAGAGTAGCTCATGCTGTGTTGTAATAGCTTTCTGACTTTTTGCGGATCCTCTAGACTATTATATGACAGCTTAGCTTCTCACCAAGTAATATTAATCACTTCTTAATCAAGGTATATTGGTTTTCTGCTAAAGACTGAAGAGAACTATTTAACAATATACTTTCTGAAAAATTGTTGAATAATTCTCTGGCAGGAGGGGGGAAGGGTGAATCTTTATTTATCTGAAGAATTAATATGTTTCCTACAAGCAATGAACATTTTTTACCCCCAAATCCAGCCCTGCCGGGCTGCCTGAAATTAAAATCTAATCACAGAGACTCAGCACACTAAGTACTTTCATTCGAGGCAGAGTGCTTTGTAACATGTAAATTTGAGGCGAGTTTTATTTAAATGAAGTCCAAATCCTGGTTTAAAAACAATTCTGTTGCCATAGCTAATTGCTGCATGTGACTAGCACTGTTAGTTCTTCTTTATGCCTCTTGGTTCAGCCTCACTCTGTACAGTAAGTGGTTTGGCAGTACTGTACCCACAGTGCTGCCAAGAAATCAGCAACATTTACTTCTTGATTTCTGAAGTGAATCTGTGTTTGGTGGTATTTTTTTAAGAAATCTGATCATTTTTCATGTCCTTAAAAGCAGTATCAGCAACAGAGGTTGTATGAAAACTTTTTGTATCTAAAAAACTACACAACTCAGTAAGTCCCAAATCAGAGAAGGGCTGATGACTTCATTTGTACATGTTTATGAAATACGTTTTGCATTCTTCCCTACACAATATTTGCAATATTAACATATAAAATGTTAACCTTGGCCCTCCCTGCAGTCACCAAACAAAACAGAGGCTTTTATGCTTTGCACATAGATGCAAAAAGGTAACTTGCAGTCACTGTGTTATCAAGATACTAAGTTTCCCAATATAAACATACCAATTATTTCAACCTTTGATGGAGCTCCACTTCTTAAAATCGATGGTCTTTTACATCCCTCTATGTGATTTATTTTCAAATTTCTTAAGCAGAGGCTGACAGCATTTGCCAAAGTGTATTGAATTGCTTGCCAGTGATTTACTGTTTTCTCAACTGATACAAAAAAACCCACAAGATATGTTTAATACTATGCAAAAATAGTGGGTTTGCTACCTGCCTTTAAAAAATGAACTTATGAAGAATACATTTTCTATGTAAATGGTATTTTAAAGTTTCTAGGTTTCATTAACAGTAAATTCATTTTATTTTTTACTATTATTATCATCCTCGGAACTGTCAAGCTGTTTCCAAAGCATAATAGCTACAAATTAAATTAGTTTTTACCAATGATTATTTCTCAAAAGTGAAATGTTAGTCAAAGGAGCATCCATCAAAAACACAGATATATGAAAGACTGAGTTTTCCCTTGTGGTAAGGACAAGGTGTATTTCAAGTCACCTATGTCCTAAGAGGATGTTTATAGGTGTAGACAACACACACTGTTAACTTAATTTCTGTTTACAAACTGCTAGGTGAAAGGGCAGTCTGTTTATTCTGTTTTGTGTCTCATGACAACTTGAAGCTTTCTTTTAATGGTACCTATCAGTGATGAGGGCAGGAGGGAAAGTCATGAAAAGCTCTTGGCAAAGCAGAACAAAACACTCTAGCTGAGAGCCTGAAAAGTTACCGTCCAGGTGCATGACTTTTAGACTGTGGAGCAGCTGAGAAGATTGCCCTTGGGGAAAAAAACCAGATGTAAATTTTAAAAGGAGCCCAAATCATGCTGGCACAGCACTTTGGCAGCTTATTCAAGACTGCATAGATGCCTAAGCTGTGGAGATGTTCAATAAAGCTGTTAGCTCTGTACTTGATATTAATTCTCAATGCATTGATTAAAAGAGAATCTGGTAATGAGAGACAGAGAACTTTCCAGGTTGACTGGTTTGGTTTCTTTGATTTTAGGGGAAAGACCTATTCCAGGACACTACTTCTTGACAAAGGTAATGGTAAAACATCAGTAAACATCCTAAATGACAGTGGCAGGCATAATCATGAAGTCAATTCATAGACAAAACATAAGGATGTAATGCACCAACAACTCCCAAAAAAATTCCTTACCCCTGTTCTCGCAGATACTGTCCTCTATTTTTTGTGTACCCTCCCTGAAAAGTGTCTCCTTTCATTCAGCCAGATTTGGGTATTTTAGTGGTAAGTAAAAGAGTTCAGTAGAGCTTTCTCAGAGAATGGGCTGCTTTAAATGGACATAGATATTCTCGTTAGTTTATCATTCCTCCCTTTTCTCAAAATATCACTAATGAATATTTCTCAAGGCACATAGTTTGTGACTTTATTACAGCTGAAAAAACATTTATTTTGGGACTCCCTGAGCCTGACTTCAGGAAGCAGTTAATTAGACATTTTAGGCTTAAAAAAAAAGCCCCAGATGTAAATTTGTGATTTTTTTTTTTTTTTAAATTGCTGCTTTTCATTAAAAAGCAATCCCATCCACAAACCTATTGGGTATTGACATGTCTGGGTGCAGGCAACCTGTGTAGAAGAGAAAGTAGATGCTGGGAAGCTGTTATTGAGACCCCATTTCCAGTGTGGCAACACAGCCTAGAGTGGGTTTTGATGAGAGCCACGGGAAGCTGGAGGCCAGCAGAAAGATCCAAGGACATCAAAGGATGCTAGCTTGCCCTCCGTCATGTGGAAATCGTTTTGTTTAGCTCAAACTGACATGCACTCTGAATACTTATCATATAGCTATGTCACAAGGATCATTTTAACAAAATTGATATTATTAAAGGAAAGTAGAGAGGTAGCTGCTACCTCAGTTTACTGGAACAGAGACAGAGTTAGTCAACCTCCTTCCATTAACTAAGTTCAAAGTTGCCCTTCGTTCTTGCCTATGGATGGGAAAAAGCATATGCAGCTCTTTCTAACCTCCTTGTACATTGTAAACATTAAAAAAACAAACACATGCTTTTCTTGATCACAAAACCAGCAAGTCCTCTTTGCCTAATCAATCAAATGCATGAGCATATAGCATAACCCTAATACTTCCATTTACTTCCAGGGTTTAAAAACAAAGAATAAAACAGACATTTTTCTTCATTATTAGTATTAGTATTGGTATTAGTATTATATTCACTATTTGCTAATTAGTCTAAGAATTATTTCAGAATAAAATATTTTTAAATTGCAGCTGCTGAGCAGGATAAAAGCAGAACCAGAGTGATAGGAAGGTTTCTGTGGCATAAATTAAATTTTATATGCCATTTAGGATATGAGATCTTATCTATGTTACAAAATATATTATATTTTGAAGACTGTGAAACATAGTTGATATGTCACCTAACTCATCTGAAATGAGCGGTCTCCTTTGATGCAAGCTGAGAAGTCTCATGCATTCCTAAAGTGTAAAAAGTATAAGAGCAGTTTTGAAAGAAACCCATCTCACGACTAACCATTAGATTCTTCTCTCTTGTGTGTGAGGCCTTTGTGTCATTATATGTGTTAAAATTACTGTTACTGTTGCAGTTGAACATATGTGGATTTACATGCCATCTAAAGAATCATGGTATTGTTTAAATCAGTCTAATTTCAAAGTCCTTATTGGATCAATATCCATTAATTTTATACATCACAGCATTGGTCTTGTTGGTCTTCCTGCTAAGGCAGGTCACAACAGCAGCCGGTCACAACGTTGATTTAATGCAGGAAGAAAGAACCAAAGTAGGCTTGCTTCCATTCTTCCCCATCCTTCCTCATTTACTGTTGATGAGGGTATTTTTGTGCTCACCTTCCCTTTGCCCACAAAAAAAAAAAAAAAAAAAAAGAAAGAAAAAAAAAGAAAAGGGGGTTCATCTTATTTGCCCCTAACAATTTATTTTCAGGTTGAGGATGTTTTCCAGCTTCTCTTATTTCACTAGGTAACTTCCTACCTGTTTTCCAAGAATCATAGAATGGTTTTGATTGGAAGGGACCTTAAAGTCCATCCAGTTCCACCTACCTGCCATGGGCAGGGACATCTCCCACTGGATCAGGGGCTCAAAGAGCATTCCAACCTGGTCTTGAACACCTCCAGGGATGGGACAGCCACATCTTCCCTGGGCACTCTCATCATGAAGAATTTCTTCCTAACGTCTAATATAAATCTTCCCCCTTCCAATTTAAAGCCATTGCCCCTCATTCTGTCCCTGCACTCATTGATCAAAAGGCCCTCTCCAGCTTTCCTGGAGCCCCTTTCAGTACTGGAATCTGCTCTATGGACTCCCTGGAGCCCTCTCTTCTCTAGGCTGAACAACTCCAACTCTCTCAGCCTGCCCTCAATGGTAGGTGCTCCAGCTATCAGATCATCTTTGTGGCCTCCTCTGGACTCACTCCAACAGATTCATGTCCTTCCTTCGCTGATGGCTTCAAAACTGAATGCAGGGGTCCCGGTGAGGTCTCAAGGGAGCAGAGTAGAGGGGGAGAATCATCGTCCTCTCAGGAGGACTTCCTCATTTTTCAACATCATTTTGATTTTAGTCAGACATTTTGGCTGCCTGCTCATTCATTTCTTGCAGATTTTACTATTTGTACATGTTTTTCTATTCTCTGTTTGGATAACTATATCACAAGTCTCATTTTGCCTCTTTGCAAATGTGGTCATTCCTTATATTGTAAGAGAAGCCACATTGCAAACCATTGTTAGCAGTGTTAATAGCGCTATAAAATGTCTGTGCAGTCACAGGCTACATTACTTTAGTGTTCTTATTTCTGATTTCCAAGGCAAGAAAAGAGTAATTTTGTTATGATTAGTCTCTCTGCACTTTTCAGGTGCAGCAGGGTTCTGCTCAGTCTGTCATGATAGACATTGGCCTCATCAAAACAAAGTAAGAATAAAGAGGTATGCCCCACCTAACTTCTGTAAAACACAGAAGTAACTATCAAACCAGTGTTATCACAGAATTACAGAATCATAGAATAGTTTGAGTTGGAAGGTACCTTAAAGCCCATCCAGTTCCAGCCCCCTGTCATGGGCAGGGACACATCGCACTAGATCAGGCTGCCCAAGGCCCATCCAACCTGGCCTTGAACACCTCCAGGAATGAGGCAACCACAACTTCCCCAGGCAACCTAGGCCAGATCCTCATCAGTCTCATCGTGAGGAAATTCCTTCTTTTGTCTAGTCTAAATCTGCCCCTCTCCGATTTGTAGACATTGCTCCTAGTTTTATCACTGCAATCCTTTCTACAAAGTCCCTCCCCAGCTATCTTGTAGGACCCCTTCAGGTACTGGAAGTGTTAATGAAGTCAGTTGTGATTTTCAGAGACTATTTCATGCCCTAGGTGTACCAGCTCTCAGCCGCATCCTTGGTTTTATTAGTTCATGATTCCATTCAACAACTAGAGTCAAGATCAGAACCCTGTTCTGCTGAGTCCTGATGCACACAGAAGAAGCTGTCTCTGCCTCAAGAAATAAAAATGTAAAAAGATTAAATGATCCCATAGCTGAGCAACATCACAAAAATGTCATTTGACTTTCCCTGTATCAGCCAAGAACATCCCGGTGGAGCTTGAAATTAACCTAGTCCTTCCAAGTCTAGTGAACCATAACTTTCCCTACATAGACAGACAGACAGACAGACAGATAGATAGATAGATAGATAAATACAAATATAAACATACATATTCTGCTTGATAAGAGCAAGTCTGAGCACATATATGGATTTTAAAAAAGGTGTCTTGCATCCACATTGTATAGGAAGGGGTGCCTCCAGGCTTTGTTAGGGAAAATTGGGATTTTTCTCCTCTCTTTAGGATCACCCTCTCCACACCTATCTGTTCTGTGAGTGGACAGCTAATCTTGTAGCTGTTCCCATGAATCCCATCTGCACACAGAGTGATGCTGTTCAGCATCATGGGATTAGGGGCAGATGTGACTGACATGCAGCCAGAGGCTGCACCTGACTGCAGAGCAAGCAGAGCTCCCCAGTTCAGCTACAGGCACACCTGCAGGAACCACAAATGCATGAAACTGGTGTTTGAAGTCAGACCTTCAGGATAGCATCACTGGAGACTAGAAGACCAACTTATTCTGGAATATAATTGAGATTTAGTTGAACTGTTATTTGTGTGTGTATGTGCATATAGATATACAAAATGCATTATTGGGTAGTATGATTAGGTTATGTAATGTTAGGTGAAATAAATTTATGCTGCCAAATTATATTAAGATTGTTGTTGGCCAACACATTTTTAAAACTCTCTCTTCAGTCATGTGTTTCTGAAAAATTTATCTTGTCTAGCAAACTGTATGACATATATCCATGTCAGCGGATGGGAATAATTACTCTGAGTATAATTAATGCAATCTGAAGGGCTTCAATAGTCATGAAGTTATTATGTAACTGCACAATAATTAAATGATCAAGTAACTACTCAGTAATTTCATGGTGATTTGTGCTATATACCATATTTGCCTTGCACAAACAAGCAATGCTGTCATACAATTCAGAACGGATGTGAATATCTGCATGTCAGTGCTGGAATAGATGAGAGATTTTTATGATGGCTTGCTCCCGAAACAGTCACTGTTTCTAAGCGTATTTTTTGTAAGCATGAAGATCAAGAGGAATGTCTGGTTTTAATCAAAATGTATATGTGTATAAATATAAACACTTCCATGAGCAAAGATAGAAGTATGTCATATTTAAAACTTGGAGTATTTAAGGCACAACATACAGTGATGCACATTATAGACCCTAAAATCCAGACCATGGCCCCGGAGTAGGTTCTTCCAAAGCTTGATCTGTACATGGGGTGGAGTACATGGATTGACCTGCATTTTAGTGCTCATGGTTGCAAATCCCGTACTGAAAGCTCACTTAAGAGCCACAAAGTGCATGAATATTTGGGAACAAATCCTAGAAGTCCAGTCGTGTACACTGTGGAAGGTCAGACAGGGCTATTAAAATTCTATCAGTGTCTGAAAGGTGTAGATTGAAAAGTGCCATAATTTACTTTCATGATTCGAAGGCCAGACTGAGGCACTCTATTCTGAATTGGGCGTAATGCGGTATCTTTTTTGGTGCAGAGAAGCAGTTCTTACTGGGTTATGTTTTACATGCATATTAGTTTGTATTATCAAGAGAAAGAATAATATAGTACTAGCAGACACAGTTTAGCATTGAAAAGCTTATCTTTTTTGTTTCAGTGAAATCACTACTCTAGTGACACAGATGCTATCACCTCACTTTCAATGTAATAAAGTGTCTGCCTCTCCCTGTATCTGAGTAAACAGAAAATGTCCTGGGTCGTAGTCAAAACACCTATACAATTCCAAACCAGAATTTATTGATTCAAGTTAAATAACAGGAAACATTTTTAGCATCTGTTTATATCTATGTAGTATAATACCTATGTGAAGCCTTCTGGCTCCTTCTACATCAGATACTGGGCTTGTATCCATACCCCAAAAATCTCTTGATTGCATGTAATCACCCAACAGCCTCAAGAAATTTCCTTTAACTTTTCTGGGTCTGGGATTGCTTTGTTCAGAGGGTCCAGAGAAGAACTCAATGGGCATTCTTCTGCATTTTTTTTGCTGCTAGAGGAATCTTGCAGATGGGCATGGCATGGGAATGGGGATAGCATGTCTGCTGATATATCAAGTGAGAGAAGAGCATGTTACCAAGAATTGTAATAAGCATCAAAGTTATGCCCACTGGACTATGAATAATTCATATATCACATAAGATGAGACAAAAAGGTGAATAAGGTATCAGAGGAAGGAAGTTCTGTGCATGCAAGCTGCCTGTAGATAAGAAATATTTTTGGAAGGTAATCTTGGCAATGCTTTATGTCACCTCACTCTCACTTTTGCATCTATTTTCTGTAAGGTTGCACTTGGTCCTTGCTGGTTGCAGGGATCCACACAGAACTTGGTGACCTGAAACTGCTACAAAACATCATGGATAGGAGAGGAAGGGAGGTTATTTGGGGTAGGTTTTGTGAATTCAGTTAATTCTCGTGTACATATCCTAATATATTGGAGATATGTTCCTCCTCTTATGGACCAGTGGACTTGAGTATGGTTAATATCATCTGTAGTAATATTTATCAATTTTTTTTGTCATAAAAAGTCACAAATTTCATTTTCTTTCATACCAATATAAACTACACAAAATGAAATGTAATGCTGTTTCAAAGAGGTATTGCTGTCTTCCTAAACACCTTAATCTTAATTACTTTTTAGCTTTCACATCTCATTCCCCTGGAATTGCAGACATTAAACTGTTCATTACACTGATGATGCAGTTGATAAGACCAACAGTTTCTGAGGACATCTGTGGAAGACTGAACAACTCCAAATAACCATATTTGTCTGCTGGGGTCTCTCATGGGTCTCCCAGGCTCGAGTCCATGACCAAACACAAACTCCTACTCCTGAGTAAGCAAGGTAAAAACTTATGGAACATACATACTGCAATTAACAAGGGGTAAGGGTAATGCTTAGCTAAAGAAACCAAAGCCACCTGGACTAAACTGTGTCTACAAATAGCAATAAACTTTACATCCTTCATTAAACCACACAACACAACTTCAGATAGTGTGCTTTAAGTGGTATGAGGGAGAAGACAGAGTGTGGAGACTGTGCTGTGCCGATCTCAACACAGTCATGGCATGCTATATATTCTTGGGGGCTTTTCCTTTCAGGTAGATGCTAGTTAAACTAGGACAACAAATCATCAGTTTGAGCCAATTTTTTCTCTTGATATTTAGAAGAAAGATTTCCAGAAGCTGCTCATGCAAATGGCAGGAAGATATACCCATGCCTATTTCCAGCCACAATAAGAAACATGTATTTGTAATGTTCTCAAAACTGTCTGCCAGAGGCAACTCAGACTACTCCTGAATCTGGGAGCCTTGACCAAAAAGGAAAGTACATTCAGCCCTGAACATCCCTAAAACAAGGCTACAACTTGAGGTTAAAGCCATACAGAGGTCCCAGGGAGCTCTGATGATGGCAATTATGTCATCGGTACTAATCCATGAGCCAAAATCACTGAACTACTGTGTCCTTTTACTTGTAGGGGATAGCTTTTCACTGCCATCATCTACCCAATACCATGAGTGGTGCGGCTCCAGTGGGAAAAACACAGAGATATGTCTGGCAGTTTGGGTTACAACAGTGAGGAGCAAGTTTCAATAATATAATCTGTTCCATCTTAAATTTTTGCTTTTTCCTGTACATTAAAACATGCATATTAAGAGATCAGGGAGATAAAAAATTGTAACAAAGAAAGTAATAGAACACCTGTTTTCCATTGAAGCCACAAATCCTCAGAAAAAAAAACATCCTCAGGACCAATAAGTTACTAGGTGAGAACACATTGGATTTGAATTCAGGAAAACAAACATTATATCTAATTCAGGACAGAGATCCTATTTTAGAGGAATGTTTCTGATAAATCCAGATCTGCTCTCTGTCCAGGTGAAGAAATTAGCACGTGTAAAGAATTCTTTACATCCTGCAGAAGAAGCACTGCCATGCTTTATCCTTTCTCTGAATCTGGTCCTTTGGTTCTTGCTTTGATCTTGCCACCCTGCACCCTGTTCCTAGCCACTGATGGCACAACACCACAGGTTTATCCCAGTGTACACAAGATTAATGATGCAAAGCCTTACAATTTCCTTTTTTGGGGGGACAAGTACTGAATTATACATGCCCTGTGTGAAGACAATGTACCCGTTTTGTCAACTCTACTGGTTCACTGATCTATCTCCCTCTTGAAATACCTAAGTCTGACTGTTCTGTTAAGCAAGTACAAATCCTCTGTATGCAAAGTAGGGCAGAATTAAAAAAAAAATTCCTCTTGAATGTCTTTACATTGCACCATCTTGCCATCTTGGTGTTTTAATTTATATAGAAGTTATTGCTGATAAACGCAAACAGGTGTTTCTTAGCATTTGTTTCTATATGTCCTAACAACTGTGATGACAAAATGCTGTGATAGTGCTTCACTAGTTTCTGCAAGAAATTATTAAAAAAGAGGGTTTGCAAGCTTTTATACTGGGAGGACTTGTCCTCAGAAGGGAGACCGCTGATTTGCTTCACATATCTGGATTGAACATTATATTTGTATGTTATTAAGTCCTTAAATACTTAAAATTCTTAAATTTTCAACATATATCCTGCTGGTGTAGATTGTAAAACAGGTGAAACCAATCTTTCTTCAAGGAAAGGCTCACAGATATTGATGTTGCAGGCATACAAGAAAAAGAACTGAAAAAGTAACTGTGTTAGCATCCTTGTTTGTCTGATTCTGCAGGAAAAGAGAATTAAGTAATCAAGGATATAAGATAAGGTAAAAGGACAGAGGAATGAAGGATTGTGACCAGCAAGGTGATATCCTAGGACAAAATTATCAACATGGGGCATGTGTACAATCCACTTGGAATTAGTACGTGATCTACCAAACAGCCAGGTGTTTCCTTTTGCTTGATGGCAAAATATTTGTGGATTTCTGCACTACTTTAGTAGAAACTGGATGAAATTTAGTAGCACAAAGTGCAAGTCTAGGCATATAAACAACGGGAATTTGTCAATATAGAGAAGAGGCTGAAAGCTGACTTCACTGATGTAGCTCTGAAAAATGCAAGTGTGTTATAAAATCTACTAGGAAAAAGGAATAATATTCAGGACATTGGTATGAAGAGTGGACTGTGGTATATTAGTTGTGTATCTCTGAAAAAGAGAAAACCAGTCTTTAGGAAAGGAAGATTAAGTAAGTCAGGGAAACATACAGGAAGGGAGACTGAGGAACAGACCAGTTTAGTGGCCTGTACATCTTTGCAAAGTGGGAACTAAGCAGGGCTAGGGTTGTTCCTTATAAATAACTGTATATGTAAATAGCAGAGGGAGAGAAGAACTGCTTACACCAAAATGCTAGAAGAGAAACACATTTATTTCCACTGTGCATGAGAATTTTTACAGTAGAAAGTAGAAGTTTCTAACTGTCAAAGCAGCAAGCTTCCATAGCAAACACACAAGTTGGGAGAAAATACATGAAAATGGATAATTAATTTAAACAGTATTTATTTACTTTTATGAAGACATTGAATGATATAAGTGGTAGTAATAGTTGGAGACTGTTCTCACCAGTATTTGGACCAAAAATCCTTGTATGTCATGCACAGCTCCCATTTTGAAGGTGGTTGTTTTGGGGTATGTTTTCCTCAAGACACCTTTCAGGTTGTGCTCATTGAGTTGCGATTCTGTTTTACCTATACTTTGCCTACACCTCTCTGTCTCCTTTGCACCTGAATTCACATTTCTCTTGGAAGATGTCCCTGCCCCTGACAGGGGGATTGAAACTGGATGATCTTTAATGTCCCTCCTGACCCAAATCGTTCCATGATTCTATGATTCTTTGAATTTTAGGTCATGGGAGTATGCATTCAACTCAGGATAAGTACAATTTACATTTACACCTTTTTTTCTGCAAGTTCTGTTAAAATTTTCATGCATGACACAGGTATAGGACTCTGGTTTCAGCAATTATGTTATTAAAATGTTCACTGTTGTGCTGCAGGAAAGGTAATTGGTACGATATGGTAAAGATACCATCTCAAGGAAAAACAGCCATTTCTTCTGAGTCATGACTTTCTTACATAAGTAGTAAATATGTCTAGGGTTTATTCTGGACATGGACTTCAAAGCTGCACAAGCAATATCTGATTCAACTATAATATCTGATTCCCTGCAGATAAGGGACAGGGACATTTGCCGTACCACTATTTAAATTTATACATTATGCATTTTCTATCTTCAAGTGCATGCTGAGGAGTAGGCAGGAAAGAGCAGCAATATGGAACCTTAAAAATTTGTAAGGCAGTTTATTTTCTTCAGGAGCTTTCTCTTCGAAATAACAATTAACTGCAAAATTATGTTCTCTCTGCAACTGTGTTAGACTGATGAGAGTCTAAAGAAACCCAGGTTGTGTCAGCAATAAAAACAAAGAAACATTTTATTTGATAACAATACCAATCAAACATCCTGGAAAGTGAGTCAGTGTTTTGTTGATTGAGTGTAATTAATAGTCTTGTTGTGCAAAAATAGTATTTGTGGAATTCAGATCCAAACACCATATTTCATCTTAAATTGAACTGGAGAGGTGTTTACACAGAAGCTTTAGCTTCAGAGTAGCAAGGGAAAGCTAATACTTTGCAGAAAGGTGCCTGGAGACCAAAAGAAATTTTTCAAGTGCCCCGCAAAATGAGCCCTCCGGACTGCTTGGGAGGTGATGATCAGTTTCTCACTACACATAGCTAATTCTTTAAAGTCCAGCAGATAAAAGCAGTGGTCAAGCCTCAGAGACTAGATATTCCTGCATGAAACATAATACAGCATGAAATGGAGAGAAAGGAGATCCTGTGCTTTTAACCAACAGCTCTCTGACAATGAGACTGAGTGTAAGCAGATGTTGTTGCTGCATAAACAACAAAGTCCTTTGTCCATAGAGGCCTTAAGAGCTTAGGTTCTAATGGAGGGATGGATGGCCTTGATTTACACAGTTCAGCAATAAGGCTGGAAATACCTTTTTATAGCCCTAAAGATAACTATCTTCTTAACACCAGGCATTTTGTGACTGCTTTATAACCCTTAAAGACACAAATTTACTGTGCAACAAAGCAAATATTTAAGGGATTTCACTAACAAGGTTTTCCACCCTAGTCAGACAGTCAGGTCTTGAAAGCCTACTTTGGAGTTTAAAGTGAAAGCTTCTGACCTCAAAGCAGTTTGCTCAAAGTACTGTGAACTTAAGAGGCCAGTAGGTGAAGTACTTCAAATTCCCTCTTTTTTATCACCATTCTCCCTCTCTTTGCATCTCAGTTCTGGTCTTTCTAACGTGATACACAGGACAGCCAGCTCCGCGTGGATTGTCATGGCTTCCATGTATTTGTTAAAGCAGATCTGACACCCACGCTTCTCCAAGCAAAGCTTCTGAGCTCCAGATGTGGGTGAGAGCAATGCTGGAGCAAGGTACAAGGGCAGGATCCAGTGTAGTGGTTTGTCAAGGGAACCAGTTCACCAGCCACTTTTCGTCTCTAGTTCACCTCTGCTCAGGGATACAAAGGTGTGCTGTCTTGCACCAGAAAATTCTTCCTTTATCCTCAAAGCTTATGCAAAATCATACAACACACAGCAAAGCATGGTTGTGTTTGAAAAGACCTCCTCAAGGGCAAAGGAAGTTGTTTTGTTCATTTTGTATCTTATATATTTTATACACTGAGCAGAACAAGGCAGGAGAGATAGTTGCACTTCCTCCTGTTGCTCCAGAGCACACATTAGCTGTTATTTGTTTGTCACGGTATTGCATGTTTAGACTCCAAAACCATAAGTTTGAATAAAAAAGCCGCTTCCTTTTCCTAACAAATGCAGCTTGTTTATAAAAATAAACTACTGAGGCAATAGAAGCAGAATGGAGGGAAGTTTTCTGAGCAAAACGGCAATATTGTCATGATTAATCTTTCCAAATGTTGTGACTAATTCCAAGACTAGTTTCCGCGTAAGTCTGTGTGATTTGCTGATGAAAAATGCACATTTCTGACCAGAACACAAAGTACAAATTATTGTAAAAAAGCATTGATAAAATGTTATTTGAATAACAAGTAACAAGCAACTGCAAGTAAAATCATGGTTTCTATGATATTTATTACTGCAGATATTAGAAAAGTACGTTATAGATTCAAGTGTTATACATTTTCTTTTTCAAATATGACAGAAATTTACATTTCTGATCAGAACACAGAGTGGAAATTTATGTGAAAAAAATATTGATACAATATTATGCAAATGACCAATAACTGGGAGCACAGGTAAAAACTGTACCTGCAATATTTATTACCACATATACAAGAAATACACTTTACCTTTTTAAGTGTTGCTTGGGGTTTTTTTCTTATCTGACAGGATGACAAAATATTTACCTGGCAATGATACTGAAATGGATTTTTTTTAAATGGAAGAAATTCCAAATATTTGCTTGCAATGTAGGTTCTTGCATGTGTCAGTAACACTTTAGTATGAGATAACAAGGCTTAAATAAAAGAAGTTGTATGAATATATGTTGTGTTAAATAATCTTTCAATTTACATTTCAGTTTTCTTTTCTCCATATTTACCTGATATTAAATTTTTAATTACAGAATCTGTTCAGTACTGGATTAAATAATGGCCTCAACTTAATATATTTGTGAATTTAAAGAAGTCATGTATAAACCAGACTACAAGGATGTAAATTCTGAGTCACCTAAGTCATATTTCACCACCATTTTTCTTAAAGAAATTAATATATTATTTATTTTAAATCCTTTTACAAAGTTTTCAAACAAAACAAGGTCAAATCACATCTAACACCAGATCAACAAAGAGCAAAGGTCAGTGGTTCATAATGCTGGGTTTTAGAGGTGGTAGGTCAATGTGCAAAGCCATAGGATATTTGAAAATAAAGAAACACATCTTGTGTTCAGGATATTGCAAAAGTGAGGTCCTGTTTTAAAATATTTATTTTAAAAGATAAATACCTCCCTAAGAATAAACCCTTGATGTCTCTGACATGAGAGACATGCAAAAGTCATTAAAGCTGTCCCAGCAGAGCTCCTACAGTTGCTTCACTTTAGGGTGGGTGTGAGTATGCTTAAAATTAAATTACTTTAAAATAAAGTTAGAGCACTAAGCAATATCCTGCTTTTGACTCAGCAGGGTTTCCCGTGAGAAAAGAAAGTGGGCAAAGAGAACTCAGAAAGACAGACAAACATATTTACCCCTAGGTGGAAGGTACAAATTAAATTAGCTTGCCACAAAAGGGAGATGTTTTCTCCTTCTGTTCAGATGTCATGGTAGTGAGGAAACATCGTCTGGGGCCAAGAAAAATGGCACAAATGCATTCATCTAAGCTACCATTCATCCTGTTCCAAGGTCTAAACAGAACACATAAAAGAACAGCACTGCTGAAGCACTTCCTCTCCTTAGTTACCAAATGGGGACTTGCAGAAGAACATAGGAGCAGAGGGTGGGGATATTTCCAGCATGGATTTCACTATTGTGGTGGGGATGACAGGGGATGTCATAGACCTGATGAGGCTGGATGTGAAATGCCACTGCCACAATGTGATTCCCTGTCTGCCCTGGAGGAAGGCTTCAACAGTGTGGCACATTGAAAGGTGTACATCAAACTTTTCCTCTCTCCCTCTCAAAAGCTGGAAAACAATACAGGCACTTCCTGAGAGTCAAGTATATCTTTTATCGTGCCTCATTAATATGCATGTTTTTGGCATTCAGTAGGGTTCAGCTGGTACACTTTCCAGTATCTCATTCTTTATTTATATGAGACTGGGAGGTGTGACCTACAGAGCCAGTTGGCTGTCATGAATTAGAATATTCATTAAACCTTGTGAATTATGCATTGGACTGCTTATAACACCAAGATCCAGAATTGATCCAGCCAGGACTCTTAACCACTTCCCATTAGGTAGAATGATCCATAGGCTGGTAAAAGCATGCATGTGTGCTGTATGCTGCAGAAATATCTTTGCCAGTAATCCAGGAAAGTGCTTTGGGATTTTGTGACTTATGCTCAACAAAGTCTGCCTAATCTTTGTTTTTGTATTTATTTCAAGAGTTTTAAAGTTGAATTTTCTGCTCTTGCAATTCATGGTTACTCTGTCTTCCTTTAGATTTTGAACTTTCTCACCAATCATTCCGCTGCCTGTACAACAAATTGTTTTCTTGTCAGGCTTAGAGGTCTGGCAAGAAAACTTCTTTGTATAGATATCAAGTGGCATTTTTTTTGTGGGGAATTCAATGTTAAGAAACAACTCCTATGAATATAGATATTCACAAAAGGAAAACTCTTACTTTCCTGCAAGGTTGTGTTTTTGTTTTTTATTATTAAACGTCTCACTGAAGGTAGGCTTGATTTTTAACTATTGTTTCTGAATTTTGTACACATATTAAGCCATACTTGTCTTAGTGCTTATGAATTAGTGCTTTGTGAATTAGTGATTTATGATTAGTGAATTTAGTGATTGATGGGAATGGTTGGACTCAATGATCCAGTTGGTCCTTTGCAACATAGTGATTCTACAATTCTGTGAATTAAAGTTTCATACAAATATTTTATCCTCTAAAGCCAGTGATCAGCATCTTATTTGTACTTTGAAAAGCATCATTTGTGTATTCTTCTTAAGAGCAAATGTTTACCAAAAGAAGACTCTAAAATGGGTACAAGTGGTTAAATATATTTTTAAAACAATTCTGGGAAACTTGACATGTCAAGATTAATCAAGGATTTTAAAGCCCTTGATCACTTTAATAGTACCAACAGGTCTCAATGCAGAAAAGTTGTTTTGTCAGTTTGTGACCTTGTAGCTTGAAATTTGTAGTTGCAGTATGACCCATGCAAGCCAAAAGTGTAAAAAAAAAAAATCTAACCCCCCAAAAAACTTCCAGTGAAAAGTCTTCACGTGGGTTTTCCATTTGCAATGAAGGTTTATGTGCTAGATTTAAGAGACAATCTTTCTGCTGAAGCATACCTGCCAGAGTGACTAGCAACTCTACATGAAGCAGTTGGGAGAAATAAAGCTTTTCTTGCGCAATCTGAATTCACCACATTGTTTGTGAGAAGTTCTGTGGTCTGGTCTGAAAGTGGATAGCCTGATCTATGAAAAGGTCACGGGTGAGCCCTGTGTAAAATGGCATTGTTTACAGTTTTTTTAGTGAAGAGATTAGCTGTCATTTATTTCCACATACCTTAACTGAAGAGCTTTAAAGGTTCCCAGCAAGAGCATGTCCTTTTCTCTTTCTCAGCTTGTCACATACTTGTCAGATTCAATAAAATTCCTTACCTGAATTATGCAGATTAGGTTTTGTTGTGTCCAGCACCCATCATTGTTCATCTCCACTACAGCTGAAACTTCTAGCAGCCCTCTTGCTTATACTGCCTGATTTCAGCTCTGCTTAGGTCAAGACCTTTCAACCTCAGGGCTTGACTTATGCCACAACCATTTGACAAATCGCCCAGGCCTTCACAAAAGCTGGTTGAGCTCCAAAGTGACTGCTCTCTATACACCACTGTTTCACTGTTTTGACATTTCCTTCTCAGTTTTCCCCTCAGTAATTAGACAAAGGAAGAAAAAGACATTTGTGTCCAAGGAATGCTTTCATTTGAGGCTGTGATAAATGGTTACCCTTTACGAGAAGCTATGGTCCCACTGTAGGAGAAAGTTTCTTCACAAGGAAGCTGAGCTAGGACAACTACCCACTTTCTTCCATGGGGGCGAAAAGTGTGTGGGGGACATGCAACATCTTTCACTGTAAAACCTGCACAGGGCATCTGCAGTTATTACAGAACTTTTTCATCCAGGCAACATAATAGAGTTGAACACACTGACCAAATTAGTTCACTGTTCATAGACTGGCATAGTACAATGTAGCATGTTTAGCATTATGTATGGAATAGCAGACCAAGTTGGACTAAAGAAATAGAAGCAAATAAAAGCATACATCTTCCAGTTTTTGTAAGAATTCTGTTTTTTATAAGATGGACAGAAGAGACAGGAAATTTTCACCCCAACTCTGACACCGATTCTTTGGTCAATTTGCTTCTTGGCTTTAGTTTATCCATACGTGATTTGTGAACTATAAGTAAGGTACTTACAGTCTTTTAGAAATGTTTGAGGATCTCAGCAAAGAAGTCCATGAAGCACAATACTTTACTAGAAGGAGCAGCAGTTGTAGCGTCATTCTTCTACTGAGTGTCTCCACTGCTTAATTCCAAAGAGCTCATTCTCATCAGAGGACATTAACCCTTGCTGCCCAAGATTTTCCATTAATTTAATCAGAAATAGTACTAATCTGTTGAACAATCAATGATTTGGCATATTAGTGAAGTATGACAAATTTCTAAGTATATTCAAGGCATTTAGATCAAAACCTTTCCATTGTAGACATTTGTATGTTTAAAAGAAAACTGGCACTGTAACATCAAATATTTCTTAATAGAAAGAATTTATGTCAACCATGTTTTTATAAGCTTCTTTCAGATTATTGTGTTAATACTTATTGTTCCATTGGGAAGAAAGACTGCCAAACATGTACAATAATTGAAACTGCATGTGACTCAATTGTTGGATCTGCAGTGAGGAATTAGTGTGTTACAATTCATGGTATGGTTAATCTGTCTCTTCTGCCCATGGTAACGCATTAATTAGAACATTTCCAAATCGCATTACCAAATCACTCAAATTATTTTTATGATCTTATACTACATTACTACTAATAAACCAACAAATCTGTCCTTAGAGTTCTGTGCATGATGTATGAATCTTTTCTCTAAGGCTTGTAATTAAGAGCGAGACAAACACCAGAATGTTTTAAGTATTTAATTTTGCATGGTACAGGATTAATAAACATTTTTTCTGCTTACACTATTGCCATCTCGTGTCACTACCTGCTCCTCAAGAATCAAAGGAGTTGGAGTGCATTACTTATAATAAGGTACATTATATAATTTCTGTAAAGTATTAATATAATAGATTAAAATAGTTAGATATATGGAAATGTTGTGTCTTAGAAAACTTAAGTCTTGCATGTTGTCCTTTTTCACTTCCTGCATGCATCATGTAAACAAATCCAAAATGTAATTATTTTGGAAGCAATTCTACTACTAAGCCAAAAGAAGCACATGATTTTGGCTTGATTTTTTGGCTCTGAAAAAGGAAAGGCTCTCTAGAAGTTTCCCATGTTAACAAGCAACACGAGATAGGCTTACATACCTGAAATAACAGCCCTGGGGCTGATGGCAGGACACATTCCAGCTCATACTTCCTTCCCAATGCATGAGAATGCATTCAGCAGGGAAGTAAGAGCAGGTGGGAAACAATGAGAACCTGGTTGGGAAACCTTTAACTAGTATATCATTATTGGAACAGTTAAATGGGCTGAACCAAATATTGCAAATCTAATGATAATGGAAAGCAGAAAAGCTACATCTACACTGTCTTCTCAGGCAAAATGCCATGGGTCGCTAGGATCTTGACATGCCTTCATATACTACACTCATTAGATGCACAGTGGTACCTTCTGTTAACTGCCATAGTTCACATTTTCAGGGAATGTTCATCACGTTGTCCTCTTCCAGCTTTCTAAAATCTGCATGATAGTGTTACATTGGACCCAATGAAACTGAGCTTTAACTTTTACTACTTTTTCTATTCATCTCTTGAATGTGTTCAAAGCAGGTTTAGTCTCAAAAGTCCATTTACAAATATATTCTGTAGCTTCCATTAAGAATAAAATATGAAGTGGTCCCTAAAAAGTGGCAGAAGCAATAAAATAAAAACCCATCAAAGACCGTCCTGCTGAAAAAAAAAAAGAGGATTTTGTCCAGAGAAGTTGTGGCTACCCCATCCCTGAAGGTATTCAAGGTCAGGTTGGATGGGACTTCAAGCAACCTTAGCCAGTGGAAGCTATCCCTGCCCATGGCAGGGGTGAAGGAACTGGATGATCTTGAAGATCCTCTCCAACTCAAACCATTTCATGATTTTTACATTATTAGAGAATTTACATTGGTAAATGTTGCTAACACTTGTGTAATAAGCACTGGATCCACAGCCATAAAACAATGATTTGCTCAAAAATTTCCACTGAACCTCTTTCAACTCTCATTAAAAAAAAATCAAAGAAATCTAATGTCTTATATTTGGTTATGATAACATCAGTAACTCAGCATAAATAAACACACTGGAGTAACTACTGCAAAATATAGCCTAAAAATACTTTTGTAGAGAAAAGAATCAGCCTTCTTAGGTTATTGCTCAATTTTTGTCTGTCACCTTAGCTAAAAATAAACATGTTTTGCCCCATGTATTATCAGATGAAAACACGAGAACTAGAGTGGGTTAAGAGCTGATAGCATCCTGCTAGTGATTTCTATATTCCCTAGCAAGGAACAGTAGTATATTTTGTGTGCATTCATGTGCCCTTTAACTCTTATAGAGCAAAATTAACCAGAAGTTTAAAAAAGAAACATGTATTATGAAGAATTCATTAGTTCATCAGCCTGTTCATCATCATTATCTCTTTTCATTTCTTCCTAGGATTAAACAAAACACTTTGTGTCTAGACCTAGGGAAACTAAACTCATATATGCCCAGTTAATGTATCTCACTTGTGCCTGGTGGACACAATCTGTTCTCATATATGTGGCCAATGTTTCCAGGTAGGTGACAGTTAGTGACAGGTAATTAGTGACCTGGCAGAAATAGTACTATGATAGATACCTGCAGCTGAAGAAGCTAGAGAAATGATCTGGCTGTGCAATAAAAACTGAACACTTACACGGACATGCAGAGAAAGTTGGTCTTATTCAATCTAGAGACAAGAATGCTCCAGGGAGAACTTAGGACAGCTTCCAGAACTAAAAAGGGCCACAGGAAAGCTGGGGAGAGGCTGTTGATCAGGAAGTGCAGGAAGGATCCAGGGAAGTACAGGCGAGTCAGTGCCAGGGAAAGTCATGGAACAGGTGATCTCGAGTGCTATCATGAAACACATGCAAGAGAACCGGGTGATCAGACCCAGGCAACATGGGTTCAAAAAAGGCAGGTCTTGCCAAACTAACCTGATCACCTTCTATGACAAAGTGACTTTGCTGCTGGATGAGGGAAAGGCTGTGGATGTGGTCTTCCTGGACTTCAGCAAAGACTTTGACACAGTTTCTCATAGCATTCTGCTTTGGAAATCAGGGATCTGAACAGGCTGGACTGCTAGGCTGAGTCCAATGTCATGAGGTTTAACACGGCCAAATGCCGGGTCCTGCACTTGGGGCACAACAACCCTATGCAGAGCTACAGACTAGGAGAAGTCTGGTAAGAAAGCTACCTGGAGGAGAGGGACATGAGGGTGTTGGTTGACAGCAACTGAACATGAGCCAGTAGTGTGCCCAGGTGTCCAAGAAGGCCAAAGGCATCTTGATCTGTATCAGAAATGGTGTGACCAGCAGGTCCAGGGAGGTTACTCTCCCTCGGTACTCGGCACTGGTGAGACCACTCCTTTAATCCTGTGTTCAGTTCTGGGCCCCTCAGCACAAGAAGGATGTTGAGGCTCTGGAGCAAGTCCAGAGAAGAGCCACGAAGTTGGTGAAGGGTCTGGAGAACAGGCCCTATGAGGAGAGGCTGAGAGAGCTGGGGTTGTTTAGCCTAGAGAAGAGGAGGCTGAGAAGACCTCATTGCTCTCTACAGCTACCCAAAAGGAGGTTGTAGAGAGGAGGGAGATGGGCTCTTCATCCAAGTGACACAGGACAGGACAAGAGGGAATGACCTCAAGCTCCACCAGGGGAGATTTAGGCTAGAGATTAGGAGGAAGTTTTTCATAGTAAGGTCATTGGGCATTGGAACAGGCTGCCCAGGGACATGGTTGATTCACCTTTCCCGGAGGTGTTTAAGGCATGGGTAGACAAGGTCCTGAAGGACACGGTTTAGTGTTTGATAGGAATGGTTGGACTCGATGATCTGGTGGGTCTCTTCCAACCTTGTGATTCTATGATTCTATGAAAGGATGAAGGAGAATGATTTGTAACTGAAAGAGGGAGACTTAGATGAGACATCAGGAAGAAACTTTTTTCTGTGAGGCCCTGGCCCAGGTCTTCCACAAAAATTGTGTCTGCCCCATACCTGGAGGTGTTCAAGGCCAGGATTGATGGGGCTTTGAGAACCTTTTTGAGGAATTTACCCCTACCAGGGGCAGAGGAGTTGGAACTGATATTTTTGATGTTTCAGGTCTTTAAATGGCATAATTATATATAGGGGGGGGGGGGGGGGGGGTGCATAGCTGATTACCAAAACATTAGGGAAAATGTTGATGATAATTTGTGGCTTGCAATTGCTGCTCATGCTTCATAAAGTTTTGTACAGTCAGTGGAGCCCTATTCATTACTGCAGCAAGGTCCCTGAGAGATATTCTTACTCCTTTGTTAGAAAGATATTTGTCTGCATTCCTGAGTTTCCTTTAAAACTAGATCAGTCCAGTGAAGATTATCCTTTGTGTCTCCTTCACTCTTATTCATTTATTGTATGATTTCTCTTTCCAGAATGCCAAAAGTTTCCCCAGAGATCAGTTCTTTTCGGTTTTTCTCTTAAATCCTCCCAGTGAAAAATAACAAAATAATTTAAAGCAATAAAGTAGTGTTATTTGTAAAAAAAAAACAACAATTCTGTTCAAGACAACTTGGTATTATCCATTAGAAATTATTAAAAATATTTTAACACTGTACTTGTAAATACATATGTCTCAGATCTGCAGACAAAATAGTGATGGAAAAAGAATCTTTAAGTAAGTTTTCTTTGCACGTTCCTTGTGCATGTAATTTTAAATTTTGATTTTCAGAGGGAAAGGACTGAGTGTAATTGTCATAGCTTCTTTTTGCATGGGGATTTTTGTAAAGCATGGAGAAGAGTTTATACTCCTAAAGCAATGTTGACTCATACTGTGAACACCACAATTCTCTGCACAGATGAACACCAAACATAACTCTAGAAGTATGTGTTCCTACTCATGCCTCAGTTGCCAGCAGTAATAGACCCTTGGTACCAAAAAAACTATTCCTCTTTTAACCGTGCATAGAAATGCTCCAGCCTTGAAAAGCTGGGCACATCACGACCTTTATTTTTCTTTGTTCTTTCAGGGTAAGTTTCTTGAACCTACCCTATGAACACACTTTTCTGCTGATCACCCTGGAAGGTCTTGACCTGGACCTGCTCTGGTGCTGAGTCCAATGACCACAGCTCAGCAGAAAACTCATTGAGGTCTAGTTTTCTCTGTGCTGATGAGAGAAGTGTTACTGTTGTTGATATGCTCACTATTGAGAGGTTAAGAGTCAAAACGAGTCATACAGACAAAAGAGAAGGCAAAGCATTGATGTACACCTGGCCATCTAATACAGGGTCTTGTGTCTGTTTCTGGATCTCTGTGTCAGCATCTCACAGGTTAAGCTACTCCTCCCATATTATCTCTGATCTTGTTTGGTTGACTGCCTAGACAAGACTTGCATTTAGCTGAGCTACTGCAGACACCTTACAGAGATCCATTTAAGAAACTGGGAGTGCTTTTCTAAGCAGTATACTGCAACAGATCACACATGACTACATCCAGTTCAAGCTTCAGCCACATGAGAATAATGTTGATGTGAAAGTGAAGAGATGACTTAGTCCTGGTTCTTAAAAATCACAAAAAAAATCTCAGTTCTTCAACTGTTACTTGCACTGATCCATTGTAAGGACTCTGTTGAAGGATATGTTTAGACATCCTCACCATTGTATGGATTGTAGATTGCAATACAGGATCAAACTAATGAGTAAGATTTTGACATTGTCACTGTTAAGATCTTCATTACATAATAAAGGCCTGAAGTTATATTGAATGATCGATTTTTTTAGTTCAAGCGTTAACTGTAAATTAGTTCAGAAAAGAACACTTGTTCCTGCAGGATCCATGACAAAACTTTGATGTCAAGACGCACAAAACCTGAATCATCTGGATCAGATGGCCCCTGGAATGGGAACATGTAAGAGTGCTCACAGCAGAGAGGTGCATCCCAGGGACATCACAATTCTATCACAGGACACGACACTGATCTGTCTTTTCCTAGTCAAACACAGGAGTGCTGCCAAGAGCTCAGTGCAGTGGTGACACGGGCTGCCCATATTCTGATTCAAAACCATGTATGGAGCAAAACTTCTATTTAAGACCAGCTCTAGTACAAGGGTTCTTCCCTCCTCATTAGCCTTGCAAAACTTGTAGACTCAGAATCTATTTAAATCCTGTATTTTTGTGAATGCCACATACAGTATGGTGTCGAAGGGCTAATGTTTGTAAGCCATGATGGCCTAACAGAGAAAAATAATCAAATATAGATGGGAGAACATTTCAACAGTTAATTTCATCAAACTTATTTTCTATTACATTTCTATTCTTTGAGCATAGAGAAAGATACTTGACATGACCAATTAATTTGATTTTTTTTCCTCAGTTTCAAACCTTATTTTTGCTTTGATGGGATGCCTTTAGGATGTCATAACTTATCCTTCTCTACAGGACAAAACTGAGTCCTGCAGGGAGATAAAAGCAGATGAACTAGCGCTATCTTCAGTGTAACTATTCTTACCTTACTCTGCTGTTCTCAGAAATATTTTTTTAACTCAGCTATGCTTTATATTGACATTCTTTATCTTGAAAGATTTGATGCATCTAAAGGAGTCACCATTCTTCCCAGTCCTACATGTGTCCTAATCCTCAGCTGGTGTAAATCAGAGTTACTACACTGACATCTTAAGATACGGCCCGTAGTGAATGTTTTTCATAACAGCCTCTAACAAGATTGCTGTCATATGAGTTATTCTTCTGTAATACACACACTATAGATAACATGTTTGCTGTAGTTCCCTTTCTAAATGCAGCCCATTAAGAAACTGGAAAAATGCCATGTCCTGAACATAGCAAAGGAAATACCTAAAGTGACCAGCACAATCTTCAGATAATTAACTTCAATGGACAGCTGGTTACAATCATTGAATTGCTGAACACTAAATACTAGTCAATTAAAAGGTTATATAATGTGAATATTGAATACAATTAAGGTATGTTAGGATAATATTTCCATACAGACATAGTGTTATGCATCTCATACATTTATAAACTATGCCTTTAATGCATACTGAAGTGTGAACATGCACAGTGCTGCAGTTATACTGACAGCAGCAACATCTGGGTGATTGCATCCTTTAAAACAAGCTGTGTAGAATAGTACTAATTCTCTAATCTGTAATGTCATTCTCACTTCCACCTCTGACTGGCAGAAAGTGAAATGAGATTATATCCATTGGGTGGATAGGAGGGGGAATACAAATCTAGGTAACTTGCATCTTAAGCAATATATTACGATAAACATGTTTCAAGTTTCCACTCCAAGCTAAAGAAGAAAGAATGTCCATGGAAGATGTGCAGCTTCGGACAAGCTTGTACAAGGAAATGCAATTTTTACTGTGCTGCTTGCTATACTTACTTATGTTTTCCAACCTCTTGTTCACCTAGTAAAAACTACAGATTTCCAACTATTAAATTCTGTTAGTAACTGTAGCTAATGAAAAAGCATTTTTATTTAGTTACACTTGGCTGCTATCAAATCTTTAATTTGTGTTGCCGGGTTTTCCCTTTTGATCTTTTACTGAAGTTCTGGCATAGAGAATGCAGTGAAAAAGATGAAGAAAATAAAAGAGAAGATAAGGAAGACAGTGCAGTAAAGGAGAGGTATGGAAGGTACAAAGGAGCAAAGTGGAAATGCGTCTTTGTGCTAATGTAATTCTAGAAGAAAACAGTGGGACATTTATGGAAATGGAGGAAGAAAGGGACCTTTGTTGGGTCAAAGGAAGGGAAGCACTAGGAATGGAGAAGAAGCAGTTGAGATAGGAAGGATGTAAAAAGGAGAAATAAAGAACAGAGAAAGGAGAGGGAGAAGTTGTAGTAAAAGAAAGATGGATTTGAGAGGTTTAGAGAAAACAGGGTATTTGTTTCTTACTGGCACGCTCTTCTGCTCTTTGCCTGCCTTCATGGATCTCGAGTTTTCAGCTGAATTCTAGGAAGCAGAACTGTTAAAATGACTGTTCCAAATCAACACTGAGTTTGTAGACCTTCTGTGGAAAAGCAAACTTCAGTGTGATATTTTACAACAAATCCAGAAATTAAACAAGCCCTAACGAACTGACAAACTTCTCCTCATTTTGGGACTCTGTTGGGGCCTGAGTCACCCTTTTAGAGCATCCTACACCAAGATGCTGAACACTTCATATCCATGACTCATTTTCCTCCCTGCTGCCTTCTCACCACACTTTCATCTATAAGCAGACTTCCTTTACAGTTTCCACAATCTTCGGTTATTCTGTTTAAAGGGTTCCCTTTTTTCACTCTCTCCGGGTGTAACCATCTTCCATATGTGTCAAAGGGATTCTCCCTGCCAGATTTCAGGTGTTGGTTAATTCCACAAAGTGTGTGAGAAGATGAACATCAGCAAAGATGAGATATCATTGTGCTTTTCCAAATGTTTTATGAACCTTTATCATGTTCCTGTCCTAGTCTTCCATTTTTTGAGATATGAGTCAAAGATCCACAGTGCCTTTCCAGGAAAGCCATATGCAGTGCTGTGGAGAAAATCTCGTTCCTCAAAGACTTCCATAAAATTGACTCAAAGTTAGCTCAGATTTTCAGAGTATTTGTTGGTTGCTTCTAAATGACCATCAAACTTTCCATTTCAAGCTTCTAGATTGTCATCTGTATATTTAGAATCTTCTTCCTTGTATTTACCTTTCTTACTCTCTATCAATTGTTCATGCTTCACCGTTTATTACCTCTTTCCAATATCAAGTGTGACTTGGTGCTATCAGTTTATTAACCCTTTCTCTTGTGGTCTATATTATAGATGGACAGTTTCTTCTCTTTATCCTGTCTGAGAAATTTCAATGCAATATGAAACTGCTGAAACGGCCTACCAGTTTTAGGGTACCATTTCATTTCTTGAAAGTGCCTCACTTTGAATTAAAATTTTCTTGTCAATTCTGGATAGTTTGAATATTCACTTTCTCAGCTTTTTTTTTTTATTAATGGAGCATAGAGTTTTTCTTGTATCTGATTTTATAGAATGAGGTTTTACAGGACCTTATTTCTATACAGCTGTTCATTTGTTGTATAACCAGATTTCCCTTGTTACTAAGCTAATATTGTTCTGTCTTGACTGCTGACTTGTTGCTCATTCCTCCTTTTTTTTTAACTCTCCTCATCCATTCAAATCAAGGTTGCTATAAAACCAGGGGAATCACTTGACAAAAAAAATATTTTAATATCTCCAATACATTCTTATTGTCTTCTTGGGTCATGATTTTAGGTTATTTTTAGGCCTGTCATGATTATGATTTATTTTTCAGCAGAGGATGTGTTGCATTAATTTTATGCCAGCACGTAGGGTTTCCTGAAAGGTATCAAGCATGATAGTTCTTAGAGTAACTACTTCCCAGACAAGACCCTAAAACAACAATAAGAGAGAAAAAACTCTCCATTCTTCACAAGACAAGAACTTTACTCACCTCACTCCTGCCCCAGCTTCATGCTTTTTGATTTTGTCCTGGGAATTTTAACCAATTTTGCAACTTTGCAGTAATAGGCAAAGAAGATTACATTTACCTTTGTGTTATTAAGAAGTTTAAGAGAAGTCAGCTTTACTTTCAAATGTAAGAAACCCTTTGGGCTTTGTCTCCATTGAGTAGAAGGTTGAAGTGGAAGGAAGGCTCAGTTATCACAACTTTTAAACCACAGCAGGTGAAATCTGTCCTCTTCCACACACAATTACTACTTCAGGTAAAAGAGCAGTGTGTCTACTGTTATTACACACAGGGATAGACAGCATCTGTTACCCTGAAGGGTGAAAATAAAGTCCCACACCCTTGCAGTAATGAAGATAAAGCTTTCAGTATTAATTTGTACTGCAGCTTTTCTGCAAATGGGAAGCTCATTAAAATAAACTTTCTTTCTGGCCACCATGTAGCTCTTGTGATGAAGGGGATTGTCAAAGGCTGATTGTTTCCCTGATAGTTTGCTGGCCTAGGAGTTAGAGATTTCTGCATTGTGAATTGTTCCTTACTCAGGGCATTCAACACAGTCAAATAAACTTTTATTTGAACCTTTCAAACAATTTCCTCTTCTACATATGTTTGCAAATATGTATATTTTCCTTACTACATTTCAGACTCTTTTTACATTTAATTGCTGTACTCCTTTATTGAATGTATCATTTGTCTCCTCATGTAATACATTTTCTGAAATGCTGTGCTGCTATCACTTCTTCTGTAACTGCAATAAGCAATTGGCACTGAAAGCACTGATCCTGCTCTTATCAGAGTCAATAGGAAAGTGTAGCATAGGGCAGGATCAGGCTTTAGAGAGCTCTTTGACCAAAATAGTAGGGTATAAGGGTTCCATCAGTTTACAGAAGACTTCTCTGGGCAAATCTTCATCATTTCATATTCTTATAACATAACAGTACAAGCCTGGAGCTAGGAAAACTAAGAACACCAAGGGGGTTTGTGGAAATGATAGGCTTGGATTTTTCCTATTATTTCTCCTGCATAACCTAATATTTATGTATTGTTGATATAAGCTCAAGGAGACTTCACCTGAAATAATGTTTTACTAAACAAAATGGACAAATACAGTGGTCGTATTTGAGTTTCTAGAACCCCTAGCCTTTGTACCTAAAATCTTTGCACTTTTGAGCAGGATTAGAGGTACAGAAATATTTCTAAAGAATCAATATGTGGTTCTTATAATGTTTGTGGAAAATCCTTGCCAATTTAACTCTTTTTATATTGGGAAAACAAATTTATTTCCCCTGCTTCTCATAACCTCCCTTAAATTTCTTCCTCTTAACTCTCAATTTGTGCTTTTTTCAATTTTTATTTTTCATTTATTTTTTGCTGTAATGGAGGCATTTCTATATCCGCACATCTGCTGTCTAGCCAGGGCATGATACCTTTTTTTACACTCTGTACATGCGGTCCTGTAAAAATGTGGCAGATTGCAGAGTTCAAGTCCTCCGAAATGTGAAGCGAAACAGCTGCACCTAATCACTTGCACAAGGAAGGTTTTTGGAGCTTCAGTTTCAGCTCTCATCTGCCTGGAATCCTGTATTTCCTGTGTCCAGATCGAGTGGCAGGCAATGTCAGAGGTCTTTGATATATGGGCATCATATTCAAAGCCAGTGCAGGAGGCCCTTCATTAACAGCCACAGCATATTTTTTAATTTGATATAAATTCCAGACTCTTTGTTCATGTTCAGATAACTGTAGCTCCTATAGAAGGAAGCACACAATTTTTAGCAGTCATTTATCAAGCCAGAGGTAATTCATATTATGAGATTGAATGGGGTTTTATGCATCATTCACCTGTACAAGTCACAGAGAGCATCAGGCATACAGTCACTTGCACGGAACAGGTCCATTTCCTTCATTTCCTTAATGCACCTTGAACATTGCCCCCTGAAGACAACCTTCTCCCAAGATGTACTGTACACTTCCTTTAAATGTTCTTGAGCTGTGCTGTCAGTCATTTCACCTTGATGCATTTTGTCCACATCATGTTTTCAAAGGTCTTTTATTGAGTTTATTTAGATTAACCAAGTGAAATGATTGGGAATAGGGGGCAACTATATGATCACAGGATAAGGTCCTCCTTATCTGATTGAACAGTTGTATGATAAACTGTCTTACCTAATGAAGTAGAAAACTGAGTGTAAGCAAACTGCTTCCTCTTGGGTGATGTATTTCACACAAAGTAATTCACAGACTTTCTGATTCAGGAACAAAGCATAAAAAGAAAATTTAATGAGAAAATATCAGAAATTAAAAGTTGGTTCTCCCAAGCATAGCTAGCTTTGAAACTCTTCCTGTCCAAGCTAAACACTGATTGAAAAGTATGTGCAGACAGAAGGTACTTAGAACTGGAATCATTAGAAATTGTGACTGATAAACCTTCAAAAAAAAAAAAGTATAATTACCAAACAGCAATTAGATGTATTTTATTATGTGTTGCCATTGCATTTATTTATTTAGATGTGAAAAATTACTTCAGAAATTATTTGATTTAACCTTTGCTACAATATTTTATCAAACTGACCCTTCTGATCAGTCATGCTTTGGAATGTGAACTGCAGAAAGCAATACTGGATGTCCAGCGCTTTCAATCCCAGCTCTGTTTACCAAGCATAAATTCAAATGCCAGTTAAACTACTTGCAGTTCTATCCTTCTGCTGTTCGAGTGCAGGAACAATTATACCCATCAATATTTAATGGCTTAATCCTAAACAGTTCACAGACAGTTCCACAAGTACAGGCAATAGTCCTGTTAACGTGCTGTTAATTTCCAAGCAGAGAGGCTGAAATGTTCTATAGAGTTACTGTAAATGAGTAGAAGTACATTTCCCTAAGGTAAAATACACTCAGCAGCCTCTGAATAATGGAATTAGATTTTTTTCCATGGTTCTGTTTAGTAGATTAAATCTGTGCAATCCTGCCCATTCACCTCTGGAATGTACCTTTTCCAACTTTTTCCTGGTGTTCATTGCAAAAAAATCTTGACTGCCTTGTTCTCCAGTTGATCACTGTGGAGTCAGAGAGGGATATAACACCGAGGAGGGGATGTATATTTGATTTGATTTTTATTTAGAGCCTTACCATGCACATTTCCTTAGACCTTCTGTCCTAATATAAATAACTCAGAACTTGGTCTGGTTTTGATTCCTCCTCTATAGTAGAATTTAATGCCATTCCCCCCCATAATGGTAATCACTGATTTATGCCAACTAAAAAAATGGTTTTACCACTGTAAGAACATGTGCCTTCATAAATATGTTTTTTTTCAAGAGACATTCAACCTATTAAACTTTTATTGTGACTGTTTATTTCTAAAATCAGCATTTTAAAGTAAATAGCTGGTTGCCACATATATACACATTAAAGTTAACTCTTGGAAAGATGCAGGGAGTAACAGTAGTGGAAACAAAAGCTTCTTTTTTATTCACAGGCTAAATACAGCATACAGCAGCTGCACTGCATGCTAAACCCATATTATCCTCTTTATGACCTCAGTTTTGACCTTAGACAGGGTTTCATGCTTCACTTAAAAGCAGATAGTATTTTTTTTTCTAACCTGACTTCTCATGAGGCTCTTTTGAACACAAGTTACAATTAGTCTCATGAAAATAAGCTGAATACTGGAGTTTGAGGTCATAGATTTCTTTATTTACAGGAAGATAAATCCATCCTATATGAGGTCTGTGAGATGTCCTTCTTTGCAAGCCACAAAACCAAAAGTCAATGTTTGTCTTTTCCACAGTGTATTCCCAGAAGATAAAACTAAGAAGCCACCTGCTTTCACATTAAAATGTAAAGCCTAGTTACAAATCTAGTTATTTAGAGCGTCCTCCTCTAGAAGCCACTGAAGAACATGTCTCACATTGCCAGAGTTTTAGGATTCCTCTGTGTTCATCAGTCTGAGTAGCTCTCTAATCCTGGCATGGCAATGAAACATATAAGATATTCATATAGGGAAACAAATGTAATAAATGGTCTTCATTGTATAAAATAATGAGGAATAAGTCAGTTTCCAAGTTTCGTGATAAAGGACAGGAAAGCTGACTCTATTTGAATGCCAGACTAACATGATCATAAAATTAACTGAAAATGTTAAGCTTTTTTTTTTTCCCTCAATGTGTACAGAATGCTGAGCACTCAGAAGTCCAAACTGCTTAGGAAATTGCAGACTGAGAACTCTTTTTTGAAAGAAAGTAAGAAGAAGTATAAGCAAAATGCTCAACAGCCTCTCTTTATGGTCTGTTGTCAAGGGTGAGAAAACATGTCAGTAAGTCAAGTTTGGAGTTTCTTTGTAGAGTATGCAGATAAATCTGAAAAGGAAACATCACATACACTTTTGGTTTTTAGGGTTAAGCACCAGGTACTTGAAATCTAAATGTTGCACTTGGGTGAACATTAAGCACTAAAATCCTTTTGATCTTTCCTTCTCCTCACACTAAGATGAAAGACATGCTATGCTTCTATGACACAGCACTAATCTATATTATTAATAACTGGATTAACCTTCACTTTGGACTGACTCCATCCATATGCAATCTTAGTCTTGATCTATTCTTGGGCTGAAATTTACTATTTGGTCCAAATTGTGTCAATTGATAACCATTTTTATTTCATTTTACATAAAAATGTGCAAGTATCATAACACATCCATTCACTTTTCATCAGCTCAGACCACATATACACCCGAACTCAGCTCAATACAAAACGACAGGCTCTTCCCAGTCTGAATTTTGGGGCTGTTTGAGGTTTTTCTGATCTGTGACACATGGTAACAGTCAAAAGGCTTTTGCAGTGGTGGTGATAAGGAGCATGAAAATTAATGAAGTGCCACTACTACTGCAAAATAACTACAGAAAATTATGTATATCTAACCTGTGACTCTATTCATCTTTGCAATAGTTTAGAAATAGGCTCCTTGTACTAAAATTGTTATTGTATTTGGGATTATCACTTTTCAAATCAAACAATTCTTTGGTAACTTTAAAAAATACATTGACCTAAAACTGAAAAACTGGTATCAAAATTACTTTTTAAACAGCAGTAGCATGTTAGTTTTATATACAGAAATCTTCTTAAAATGTTACTGTTTAAATGTGGTATATTTTCCAAAGCAAATTTGTCTCTTACATCTATAAGAGTCTCTCTTCTACAGTTCTCAGTGCTGATCTAGAATATTTTTTATACTTGGAAAATAAAAATATTGGAAGAAATTTGTGCATTCTCCCCACCACAAGCAAATTATTTTGGAATGTTTGGGGAAGGTTTCATTTTTCCTTTTGCGATTGCTCTGTTTTTGTAACTGTCAAAGCACAAAGGATTATCCAATATTATTGTAGTATTTACAACTCTATCCAGAGTCAAACTTCAGAAATACTTTAAAAGACCACATTCCTGTGAGAAATCCAGCTCTATTCCCTTATCTTAAGTTTCTGTCACAGATTCTTTAGGAAATGTGGGCTAGACTTCCCACCTAAAAGCCACAATGATAAACCAGCAGATATGGCTTTGGACCATGAGATATCAACAAGGAGGTCTTCTACCAGCTGACTGCCTCAGAAGGCTGAGAATACCACAAAAAAAAAACAGTGATAATTTGGGACTCCCCTAAGAAAAATCCTTTTCACAAAGAAAGTAATATTGAGAATTAATGTTCTTTGTACTTTATATTATACTTCTGCTGTCTAATATAATCAAATACATGGGATGTTTCTCATCCACTGCCTCCCTATTCCCAGGATTTAGGTTATGGTTGTTTTGTAACCTTCAGGAGCCCAGTCAACAATCATTTGCTGATAAACAGTGAAGAGCAAAGTATGAAAACACCAGTTGACTCATGACAATGCCCATAAAAATGCCAATTGGTCAAAAAAGATACAGGTGGACAATTTTTGGTTTTCCATATAAGACAAGTTTAGTGTGATCTGTGGAAACTTATGGTAAAAATAACACTCTTCTGTGCTTTGGGAAGACTGTCTGCCTTACTTTTAAGTTAGCACACACAGTGGGCTAAAACAAGACCACAGCTGTCAGTGCTAGCTCTTCAGATTGGTAAGAGATTATATTCTACTCCTGTTACTTTTTTGCAGACATTTTTAAGCGTAAATCAGTGGTGGGCACTGTCTACCTTAATCTCTGAGTTAAAAGAAATAAGTAAGGAGTTGATGGTTTTTCTTATATTTCATTACAGGAAAAAACTTCTATAGGAGGTTGTAGTATGTGTTATTGACTTGAGATATGTGCTTTGGATCTGTTCCAGACTTTCAGATAAATCCATATTTTGGCAGCCTTAAAAATATGCTTACGACAGACTAGTCTATCACTTTAAATAACATGTATAAATTCTTTTAAAAACAAATTATTATTTAACCACCAGGGCAGCTCTGTTCTATAGCTGGTTATAAATATATTTATTAATAACAGTGCATTTACCTGACAGATTCAAACAGTGCATGCACAGTCATTCTTGTGGTACATGCAAATATAATTTAGGCCATGGAATATGCTTATTAAAACTGCATCCTTAAAATACTTATGAAAATGTGTAGCTGCACCTTTACTAAAGTATTTTTTTTTCACTAGAGATTGGCAAATTTTACATTTTCCTCCCCTTCATGATGTCAAATGCAATTACACCTTATTATGGACTAATATCTTGTTAAATTAGATGTATTAAATCAGGGTAATATAAGCTCTACAGCAACAAACACCAAAGAATTGTGAACTACTACAATGAAGAAAAAGGTGGTGATAAGAGGTTTTAACAATTCTCTACCCTATCCCCTTCAACAACTAGGTTTCAATTTCCTGACTGGATCTCAAGTGAAAATAAATCTGGTAGCTGGAGATGAGTCTGTTAGGAAATCCACATCACTACTGGCATTTTCTGTTGCAGAAAGACCTAGAGCCTGAGCAGCAGGTAGCACAGACATTGAAACAGTTTTGTATGGGGAAGATAAGATCAATTTAGTCAACACTAAGCTCCATCAGGAAAAGAAAAAAAAAGACTTTTGATTACAAAGTGATGAGAGTTATTCAAATTTTCAAGTTCTTCATAACTCATCTGATGGTTTCTGATCATCTCTAGAACTTCTGGTACTTTAAGAAAAGTTATGTAAAAAATGAAAAGGAAATGCCAGACTTTGATATCTACAGATTCGTTAAAAATTAGTCTTCAAATTGTGTTCAAATTGGCACTATGACTGATTTAAGAGCTTAATTTTTCCATGAGTTTAGCTGCCCCTTCCTCTCACAAAATAATTCATTACTGGTTGTTATTCTGCCTTTGCAATTAATCAGCTTTTTATAGTGCTTCATTTGGTGCGTTCATATTGTTCAAATAAATGTGGAAACACTAACCTTGTCACGTTCAGAGGTCGAGTGTGAGAATGAATCTTTAGAGTACAGGGAGGGGGTAAAATACTTCAAGGCGTATCCACAACAGATTTCATACAGACAATCAGAATTTATTTTCCAAGTGGATGGTGTACCCAGTGTAAGTGAGCACTGTGGCATGTTTTAAGGTCTCCTTAACCTGTCTGTGCAAATTGCATAAATCACAGCAATAAAGTCTCTCTATTCAACATGCTGGAGATGAAGAGCACTGACCAGCTTTTGACCTCCTATTCTGGGCCCCAACTGACCCTAACTTAGAAGTTCAGGCGGTCAATAGCAGGTCACTGAGGGCATCTGTAGTCTTGCTTAATTCCAGTTTGATTACAAGGTTAAATATAAGCTGCACAGGTACCATTTGCTGCTTTCTTTAAGTCTTCCTGGCCACCACAGCACATGTGGCACTTATGGAACCACCAAAGAGATGGAGAAGAGTGTGAGGAAGCAAGGGAGGAAAAAAATAAAAAGTGAGGTTGCTTTCTTGCTGGCCATCACCAGTTTGGTGTAGACCAAGTTGGTCATTTATCAGTATAATGGATCTACAGACAGCCCTAAACAATTGTCAAACATTCTTTCAAAAGCCATTAGTTTTTCAACTAATACATATCTGTTTTGTGCATTTGTTGAACCCTTCACTTGTCACTGAAAAGGGCCTGTTAAACTAAACAGAGGCCTGATCAGTTTTCAGTGAGCTCTGAGCCTCAGAGTTCACCTGGGTCACCTACAAGATTTATGAGACCCCAGTACTGGCATCCAACTGGAACCGCAAGTCCAGCAGAGAGCTGAGCCTCCCCCCGCACACCAAGTCCTGCAAGGCTGCCCTGCTGTTCCCAGTGGCTGCCAGAGAGGCAGCAAAATTGATGACCTGTGCAGATACCAAAGTGGACATCAATAAAAGGAGATGGATGTGAACCATCAGAGTGACATGCCTCGCTGCTAGGGTGGCTGGGGAGAGGGGGAACAGGTTAAAAAAACACAGGAAAGTTATTTATATAAGCTTCAAGGACAAGGAGTTTGTCACTACTTGCTTGAGAATTTAATCTTAACGTGTTCTTTCTTCTGGTTTCCATCATTTTCCAGCTGACAAAATGACTGTCAAGGTATTGCAGCCACAAGATAGCTCTGTTGTGATCTCAAGTGCTGGATATTGTGTTTGTAATGCAAACTTTAACACATTCACAGTTGTAGAAATTTATGAAAAATGTTGAGCAGCCTTATCTAAAAAAACATCAAATAATGTTCTTGGCTTAATAGAACAGGAGTTGAAGTCCTTTTGTTTAATATGGGACTTGGGAATTTCAGACAAATTGCACTGTTGTGTTCGTAGCTGTTTGAATGTTTTTGAGCAGATAACCATGCACATGTCACTGGGAACAGCATTCCCGAAATTCACATGTGTGGGGAATCTTGCTGTGGCAGGATGAGCAGGAATAGAAACTGCTTCGTCCAAAATGACCTTTACATGCAGATCGATTGAGAACAACGTTGTTTCCTGCAGTAACAACATTATTTGGGTTATAACTACTACTCTTTGAGTTTAAAACATGCTAAGGAAACCAACAAGAAAACAGTTCTCAAAATTTCTTTCCATTTTATGCTCCGAGTGTTTACTTGCCCTCTGGGACATTTTCTGCATTCTTATGTATTATGCAAATAAGATCTAAATCTAAAATGAGATTTGTGTACTTGGAAACATTATGTATTCATCCACATAAGATGCAATGGCAGATGTTTACAAAGAACTGCTCTGCTCTCCACATACAGCATCTAACAACCCTCCTTACCCTAAAATGATGTTCTAAGGTACAGCAGCTGAGAGGTACAAAGGAATGAAAGCAAAACACACATTCTTAAGATGTATTTTTAAGTAGAGTCAGTGTTAAGTATGACCCAACATCTGAAGAGATTGCAAACTGTTCATTTAAACTGAATTCTTGTTTGTGACAAAAGCTTCCTGTGCACCCATGTTTCAACTTCTTATCAGTGAAATAAAAACAATATTTAAAAGCTCAATAACATAGATGTAGGTTTCTATTTATGATATACCCTCAAAAGAGGACTTTAAAACTTCAGTTGTCTTGGGTTTGGAGAAACAAGCTAAAACTGAGTAGTTTCTGAAGGCCATAGCGGAAGTTATGAAAACTTTTTAAAATCATTTATAAAGTATCTCATGCCACAAAATCCACAAAACCTTTTTAACAAGTGCAGCTGATGCAAACACTTCTTTTTTTCAGGTCGCTTACATCACCAGCCAACCATGGCTGGATTAATTTTTCAAACAAGTTGCTACTCAGTACATATTGTCTTCATTTCTACTTCTTGAGAGGAAAATGTTTTCTTTCCAGTAGACCCATTGATTTAAAATTTTACAGAGTTTGATTGCCAAATGGATAGAGTTAAGTATAGAGAATAACATCATTAAACTCTTAAGACTTTTTTTTCATCTTCTGCAAGCTGAAACATAAATGGCAATTCTGTGATCTGGGTGGGGATTCTTCATGTCCTCTATTGCTCCCAGAAATATCTGTGTGATATGAGAGAGCACATTATGGTTTTGGAAAGGTTAGACGTGTTTCTCTCAGTGAAGTGTTAATGCCATGAAAAATTCAAAAGTCCTGGTGGCCTTTGTAACTGCCGCAGGAATCTCAGAATTTTTTTAAGGTCCAGACAGAGTTTATAAACTCCACAAGACCTCACTGACAGTTTACAAGTTCTACAAGATCTCATGTGAATTTGACAAACCCTCGGGAGTCAGGAGGTTTTATAACCTCCAATAGGAGCTCCTGTCATTTTATAAACCTTACAAGAGAAAGTGTGTGGGTATAAAAACATATTCAGAAGTCCATCAAGATTTTATTACGTCATCAGGAGCTTTTATTTTTTGTCCAAGCATATCACTTCATCCCAGGATTCACAACCTGAATGTACTAAACAAACCATCTCTACCTGACACTTAACATTCTGTAAGATCACTATAAATAGCTTTACAGAGGTACAGAGCCCTTTTCGACACACAGTTGCTAAATGCTTTCACCTAGCTAGCCCTGCTCTGGAAGACTCTAAATCCTTGATATTTTCATTGGTTTTGAGTGATCCAGATTCCAGTTAAACAAGAGTGCAGGTTGATAAAAGTACATAATGTGGAAAGTTTAATGTCAAGAAATATGACAGTTTACTACAAAATTCTGAATCAAGCCAGAATACTGATTTTCATGGACAAAGGTTTAAACAAACCTGTAAAGAAAACAAGGTCAGTCATTTCATTGCAAGACATTCACATAAATGGATTATAATTCCACTATGACATAGAAGACTTTTGATTTGAATATCATCTGATTAATTTTAGATTTCCATTAGTTCTAATTTCCTTACTCAGTGAAATATACAGACCTCATGAGAAATTGCATATAAGTCTGCATAATTTAGAAATATATAAATGTAAAGGTAAAGCTTATGGTAAAATCCTATTAAAATGTTCATTGAGGAAAAATTCTGCAATAATCAGCTTGTGAAGGTAAAAGTGTGCTTTCTAATTTGCATTAATATGAAGAGAATTTAACTGTTACCAAACATAATGGTGAAAATCTGGCATTTATGAATAAAAAGTTATGCTTGAATGCTACATTTTTCAGTAAGAAGACACTCACCAAAACTTTAAACAGACACAGACCTAGTTTCATTACTGGTAAAAATGTCCTTTCATTATTTTCAGTTTGAGATTCATTGGAGTAGTGATCACAGCTAATCCTAGAGTTGCTTATTTTCATTGAAAATAATGTTCCTTCTCATTCTTCATCAATTGCTGATACATTGTGTTATGACAAATATGCTAAATATAGGAACAACCACAGCTGATTTTTTAACTGAACTTAATACCAAGAGCAATATAAGTCTTTGGATGTATGTAAACTTTCATCTAGCAAGAGACAATTTGTGTAACATTAAAATGAACATACATATGGTGTACACACACACACATGCACGTTCCCCTGATGAGATTAGGAATTAACTACTCCAGAGGAGGTTTATGGTATCTGTTAATGCGATAGCACACCCCACATATATTTTTTTACTATATGTGAAAATATTGCCTTGGGACTTTTTCCTTTATGTACAAGCTTCTCATAGAATCATAGAATCATAGAATCACCAGGTTGGAAGAGACCCACCGGATCATCGAGTCCAACTATTCCTATCAATCACTAAACCATGCTCCTCAGGACCTTGTCTACCCATGCCTTAAACACCTCCAGGAAAGGTGAATCAACCACCTCCCTGGGCAGCCTTTTCCAATGCCCAATGACCCTTTTTGTGAAAAACTTCCTCCTAATCTCTAGCCTAAATCTCCCCTGGCAGAGCTTGAGGCCATTCCCTCTTGTCCTGTTCCCTGTCACTTGGGAGAAGAGGCCAACACCTTCCTCTCTACAACCTCCTTTCAGGTAGTTGTAGAGAGCAATGAGGTGTCCTCTCAGCCTCTTCTTCTCCAGGCTAAACAACCCCAGCTCTCTCAGCTGTTTCTCATTGGGCCTGTTCTCCAGCCCCTTCACCAGCCTCATTGCTCTTCTCTGGACTTGCTCCAGAGCCTCAACATCTTTCTTGTGGTGAGGGACCCAGAACTGAACACAGGATTAAAGGAGTGGCCTCACTAGTGCTGAGTACAGAGGGAGAATCACCTCACTGGACCTGCTGGTCACACTGTTTCTGATACAAGCCAGGATGCCATTGGCCTTTTTGGCCACCTCGGCACACTGTTGGCTCATGTTCAGTCAACTGTCAACCAACACCCACACGTCCCTCTCCTCCACGCAGCTTTCTAGACAGACTTCTTCTAATCTGTAGCTCTGCATAGGCTTGTTGTGCCCAAAGTGCAGGACCCGGCATTTGGCCGTGTTAAACCTCATGCCATTGGACTCTGCCCAGCAGTCCAGCCTGTTCAGATTGCTTTACAGAGCCTCCCTACCCTCCAACAGATCAACATTTCCACCCAGCTTAGTGTCATCTGCAAACTTGCTAAGGGTGCACTCAATGCTTTCATCCAGGTCACTGACAAAGACATTGAATGGGGCTGGACCCAGCACTGAGCCCTGGGGAACACCACTTGGAACTCACCTCCAGCTGGATTTAACACCATTTACCAACACTCTCTGGGACCAGACATCCAACTAGTTTTCCACCCAGGAGACTGTGCACCTGTCCAGGCCACAGGCTGACAATTTCTGTAGCAGAATGCTGTGAGAAACTGTGTCAAAGGCTTTGCTGAAGTCCAGGAAGACCACATGCACAGCCTTTCCCTCATCCAGCAGCCAAGTTACTTTGTTATAGAAGGCGATGAGGTTAGTTTGGCAAGACCTGGCTTTTTTGAACCCATGTTGACTGGACCTGATCACCCGGTTCTTTTGCATATACTTCATGATAGCACTCAAGATCACCTGTTCCATGACTTTCCCTGGCACTGAGGTCAGACTGACTGACTTCTCATATTGTATTGAATAAAGATTACATTGCCATAATTCTAAATAGTCAGCTTTAGTAGGTAGATATCGTATTTTGGGGTGGAGGGGTGAAGGTATTGGGATACTAGCAGCATTAATTTGTTCATAATCCCTAAATCTTTGTAGCCCTGCTACTTACTCTTAGTGACTCTATAGCTGTCACTAAACATAGAGTGAGCAAACTGGACAAAACCAGCACTTAGAAATGGAAGTTTTTATTATTATCCTAGCTTCTTTATTAAAATACCTAGTCTACCAGTCTAGGAGTAGAAGGTAAAGGAGACAAGCACAATTGAAATCCATAAAATATCTATTTTTTTCTTCCTCAGATAGGTTATGGGCTTTTTGTAGTTTTGTTTGCAATGATGCATGATCTATTGTCATCATTGACTTCTGGGTTTTTATAGGTTGCACTTTTCAACCATTCATGAAAAGCAGAATTTTCAGGGTTAGTTAATGATGCTCCAAACAGCCATAGGACTTCTGAGGACAAGGCAGGATATATGCATTTCAGACAAGCCAGAAAAGTAAATACTGTTTACAAATACTAGTTCTCTAAAATATGTGCCCTTTTTTTGTAGCTACATCATTTTGGACCACTACAGATTCTGGCAATGAGGAAATCTTGGCAGCTTTGAGGAAGAAAACAGTATTGTAAATGTATTTGTGATTTCTTCCTTTATATCATCTGATGTATCACCTTATTTTTTCTCGTATTTCAGTCTTTTCTAGGATGGTGGCAGTAGAGGTAGATGAGTTGCTGTGTGTTGAAAAATATTTTTAATTTTCTTTCAGCCTGTTTTTTTTTCTCACATGTGATTTAAATTCTGTTTTGTATTTAGTGTTTTGTTTAAGGTTACATACATGGACAAATCCAATGATCAAGGTAAGATTTCTACTCTTAATTAAAAGAAAGTTGTGGTTTGGTGGGTATTTTTGTCATTGTGATGGCAGGAAAAAGTTCTGTAAACTTGAACTCAAAAATCATAATACACATAAAATGTTTTAAATTTCATGGCGTTTATACTATTTCTCATTATTTTTTGGGACTGAGTGCAAAAACTTTGTGACCAGAGATATTGTTGTCTTGGCCATGTCCTGTCCTTTACATTTTTGTCCTTAAGCTCTTCTGAGAAGGAATTGTAATGTACTTTACATTTCTGTGCCTAGCACACTGGGATTGACAAGATTTGGGGTTCTATCAGCTGCCAACATATACAAGAGAAATAAAAAGAGCTGAAAACAAAACAAAGAGTCTCTTTAACATCTTTCATCCTTTGAGTGAGGGGATTTAGAAGAGAAGAAAAACATTAATTCCTCTGCTTTGTAGCTATTGCACTGGGATAGTGGATAGGCAAAGAATAAGGTCTCTTTCATTTAAATAACTATCTTTGTGCATGTCTATACTTCAGACTTCATTGCAGTATGCAGATATCCTAATATACCAATACACCAACAGTTGTCCTGCTGCAGAAGCACTGTTCCTGCTCTTTGCTACCCAAGCTAAGTGGGAACAAAAGCCCTACGAAACAAAACAAACTTGTAAATCCTTCCAGAGGCTGCAGCAAATTCTGCAGATGGATTCTAGGTGTTTCCAACCCCATTATTATCATCTAACATACAAGTTTGCATGAGCTGTGACCATATAGTAAAGTAGTTCTGACTGCTTCCAACGTGTAGTATAATCTCCAGAAATTAGACTCTTAAAGCTTCAGGTTTGGTTATGGAAAAACAAACTGGTTTTCTGGTACTGTACTTATCTGTTTATCTCACTTCTCTTGTGAGTCCACTGGTCCTTTCTCATTCTTGTTTGCAATGAACAACACAATGAGTATTGAAAGATGGAAAGGGCAACAGATGCCTCCCAGCTAAGCTGGTAAAGTCCAAGTGTTTGTCTGGTAAAACCTCTTGACTGTCATCTAGGAGTACAAATGTGGTGATGTTGATGAATCAGCTGCAATTATCCTATTTCACCTGAAACTACCAGGCAGATTTCCTTTCTTGTACATTTATGGTAAAGTAAATCCTTTTCAAGAGGCCAATGACAACTTTAATGGATAATTTACAATCTGCTGAGCTTCTGGATTAAATAACAGTGAGTCCGTAAACCAACAAGCTTCAGAGAAAACACTAGTAATTTGTTTATTGCACTCTCTCAGTTCCCCAATTACAATTGATCTCCGCTTAGCAGTCTAGTGCTGCTAATTGTTTGGAAAAGAATGAAATGACTTAATCTTTATAGGCATCTTCTAGCCTAGGGTTTGACTTCATAATTCACTATGTCAATCTCTCTAAAGCAAAGATAAGTGAAGTGCATAGTTACATACTGTACTTTAACAAATACTTAATTTATAAACAGTAAAGCCTAGACAGTCTCTGTTAAGTATCTGACAAAATGGTGCCACTGATCACATCTGGCTTTATGCGATTGATAGGCAGGCAAGAATAAGTCTAAGAAAGTACTTGTCTGTGCTGCTGTCCTGGCAAAGTAAAAGCTGGAGTCAGAATTTAATCAGCTGTTTATCTCATTCTAGGGTGTCAATAGCTGCAAGTGTTTAAAAGGAGGAGGAATCTCTGCAGATGCAATCACTCTGAAAGGTTTCATGAGATTCTTCTTAATATTATTTTTAGCTCAATACTGCTTAGCTGCAAACATATTTTTCTAACACTAAGACACTCACACTTACGATGATAAAGTACTAAATTCTTATCTGGATTTATTTTTTAAGTCCTCAGAATTGAAAGTTCAGTATATGAGAATTTCCGTTTTTGTGATGCTGCTGAATATTTTACACTAATATTACACCATCTCCTGAAACTACAAGTTGCACCAAAATTCAAAAATATCAGTATACAGTATGTCAGTATGACTCTTCAGCTATTTTGATGGGATATTCATGTAGAAGACACATATTCTGGCACCTGCTCCAGCTTAGGTTGGAAGCAGCTCATGTTGTTAAAAATAGATTTTATGGAAGTAGAAGACCTTGAGAATGACCCATTAAATTTTTGAACCTCGTGGCCAGAAATTTCATTTGTGAGTTAGGAGATGTTACTCTTCTTGAGAGAACTAGGAAGACAGAGAGATTTAGAAATACTACCACATCCAGCTGAATGTTTTTTCTTCTCTCATATAAAAAAAAAAATGACAACAAAGCAAAAAGAAAAACCGGCTTGTTATTACTTAAGCCTCTTCCATGTTCCTTAAGTAAATTTTGGGTTAACTTGCCCACCTTACAGGGTCTATTTTCAGCATCCTTTATGAGCATGATCCAAGACCCTCACAATATACTGATTTGCATCCTTCTCAATGCAGTAAATGCATTAATGAAATACTAAGTAAGACAGTTTTTTTCCAGAACTCCACCTCCCCTTCAGCCGTGGCTGTATTTGAGAATAACCACCTGTAAATCATAGTTGTATTCTGTATCTCAACAGCATGATTTTTCTTTGCAAAACTTAGTCTGCATGTTTTCACACCATTAAGGTCTGAAAAAATTCTTGCTCTGGTTACTTTTTTTCTCATATTTGGTGCTCTCTAGTCATATAGAGCTACTTCTGACTCAGACCACAGAATGATTAAACAGCAGGATCAGTTTCACTCAGATGTATGTTTGTATATGTTCTTTCTCAGATTTCAGACCCTGTTTTCTGAGTCAACTTGATTATGTTCTGTGGTATAAGCTTAAGAGGCATCAGGAGAAATTATTGCACTTGTCAGAGAATCAGTAGTGGAGGATCAACAGTCAATAAGAGAGGATCAGTAGAACTGATTCAGATAGGGTCTCTTGGGATAAAATAGTTGGTCAAAGCAGGAGAATCAGTCTGCTCAAGTATGCTGATAGCTAAGTGACAGAGCTTTCAACAGGCTGATTAGTAAGGGATACCTGACAAAGGGGACTGCAACTTCATAGAAAGGAGACTCTCACATTGACAACTAAACAAAAGAAAGAGCTCAGAAACAGAAAGCCTAGGGGAAAAAGAGGAGAGTGGTAGCAGACATAGGGGTTTTTCTGGAAAAAAAAAAAAAAAAAAAAAATTGAAGGAGTTTTTAGTTTTATTTTCTGGAAGGGAACTGAGCCAGAGGAGAATATATACATGCTCTGACTGCACTTTTTTACATAAATGTGCTCCTGGGGTACTATGAAGGGTTAATGCTGGTGTTAGGGTTGACTTCTGCTTTGCGTGAATTAGGATCTGGGTGTAGGAACTGAGGTAGAGGAAACCAAAGAAAGGCAATACTGAAGTCCAACAGAAATAGTGACAACACAGGAGCTGGTAGGCAGTCATTTCAAATGGTCCAGCAGCTCAGTGCACATCTACCATAAAAATATTGGTTTGGCTTTCACAACTCTTTTCCAGTTGCAAATGATGAAGCCAAAAAGTGGGTCAACTGGCATGGAAGCGCACGTAGATCCCAACAGTTTCAGTTGGTGAAATCAATATACATATCCAGAGAAAAAGTATAATCTTATGTCATGAGAATATTTGATCTAAAATGAATTGCAGTGAAACTTGAATGAAAGAGGAATTCCAGTAGGCAATATCCTCTCTTAAGACCGCTTCAAAATATCCCTGAGATTTCTAATACAATTACATCCAGACTTAGTAAAATACCAACTGCACTTGGCAACTGACTTTTTATTTATAGTCCCTGGAGTGGTAGCTTAAGACATCCCTCAGTGTACTTCACCTGTCTGAAACACTTTCACATGTTCATAGGGATAAATTAAACTGAAATTACTCCTCCTTTTAATCTACAGCACAGCTCTTAGATAATCCCTAAAATAATTCTGAATAAAAATATGCCATCAAAGAAGCTTTTGGCATCTCCTCATTATACTATCTAAAGCTAGAACACAATGTATTTCTAATTCACTCAATTGTTTTCCTCAGATTTATTCTAACTTTATGCTAATAAGCATGAGTACTAAATTCCTGATGCTTCTGTGGTAAATAATACATTTAGAATCTCAAGTGAAAGCTTTAGATCAGGAAGTGAACTGACTCTCTGCAATTTAATAATGGCTGAGAAAATCTTTCAAGGGTTGTGGATATGCAAGAATGAATTTTCCCAAATCTATGCTTATAAACTTTTATTTGAAATAATATCATCTGAATGATATTATGAGCTTTTTAAAAGCACCGCATTTACCAAGACTTCAAATGGGATTCAAGTAGAAGGAGGAAATAATAAAAAGCAAATTCTCTGCCCTCCAAAATCCATTTTTCTCTTGTTTCAGTGTTATTCACTGCCATTTACTGAGTATCAACAAAATATTCTTGATGTTGTTTACATCTTGTCTTCCCTTCATACTGCCACCCAAAGTGCAAAGTAATTCCTAATTTGTGTCACACCTGAAGTTAGAACTACCCCTGTGATTCACAGGCCAGATTTTGTGCCTCCCAGTGGTACCCCTGCTGTACCTGCACAGTCACTGCAAGATGGTCCCTCTCTTTTAAGAGGTTGTCAGCAGAGCCCTATGTAGGCACATACATAGAACATAGAACTACCCAATGGTTTGGGTTGGAAGGGTCCTTAAACCCATCCAGTACCAACCCCCTGTCATGGGCAGGGACACGTCCCACTGGATCAGGGACTCCAAGCCCCATCCAACCTGTCCCTGAATACCTCCATGGATGAGGCAGCCACCACTTCCCCAGGGAACCTGAGTCAGAGCCTCACCACCCTCACAGGAAAATATTTCTTCCTAAAATCTCATCTCAATCTCCCTTCTTTCAGATTAAAACCTTTTCCCTTCATCTTATCCCTACACTCCCTGATCAAGTCCCCCTCCCCAGCTTTCCTGTAGTCCTCTTTCAGTACTGAAACTCTACTGAGGTCTCCCCAGAGCCTTCTCTTCTTAAGGTTGAAAAATCCCAGCTCTCTCAACCTGTCCTCATATGGGTGGTGCTCCAGCCCTTGGATCATATACATGTCCTCCTCTGGACTTGCTCCAACAGATCCCTGTCCTTCCTGCTTTGAGGACACCAAAAATTACTACAGAGCTCCAGGTAAGGTCTCGCAAGAGAGGAGCAAAGGAACAGAGTCCACCTCCTTTGCCCTGTTGGTCCCACTTCTTTGGATAGAGACTAAAGAATGATTGGCTTTCTGGGCTTTAAGCGAACATTTCTGGATGATGTTGAAATTCTTATGTAGCAGCACCTCCAAGTTCTTCTCTTCAGTGCTATATAATATCATCCTTGGCCCCTCACCACAAGAAGGATGTTGAGGTTCTGCAGTGTCTCCAGAGAAGAACAACAAAGCTGGTGAAAGGGTTGGAGAACAAGTATTACGAGGAGCGACTGAGAGAGCTGTGGTTGTTTAGCCTGGAGAAAAGGAGGTTGAGGGTAGACCTTATTGCGCTCTACAACTACCTGAAAGGAGGTTGTAGAGAGGAGGGTGCTGACCTCTTCTCCCAAGTGACAGGTGACAGGACAAGAGGGAATGACCTCAAACTCCACCAGGGGAGGTTCAGGTGGGAAAAATTCTTCACTGAAAGGGTCGTTAGGCAATGGAATGATCTGCCCAGGGAAAACACCTTCCCTGGAGGTGTTTATGGTACATGTTGAAGAGGTACTGAGTGGCATGGTTTAGAGATTGGTGGGAATGGTTGGACTCGATGATCCAGTGGATGTCTTCCAACCTCGTGATTCTTTGATTCTATGATTCTGTGATCCTCATCAGATGCTCACCACATTCTCAAGCTTTGCCCATTAGTGCATTGCTGCTGTTATTGAGAGGTACATAGTAGCAGTCTAAGAGTAACTTTTCGCAATTCCTCGGATCTGTGGTTCACAATGGACCTAAGCACCTCTAGCTCTGCTTTCAATGTATTTTAACTTTTATTATTGAAATACAGCTATTATCAGCTACATAGTACTAAACAAATAATGCTCAATAGGGATTCTGATAGACTAAAATTTTTGAGTTCTAGATTTTCTTATACATTGAGTCTATTAGGTTCAGGTTCTCAGTCATATGAAAACTGGAGCAGTGTTAAATTACCAGTGTTAGATAATGGTCTTGGAGGTATAGAACAATGAAAAACACGTCTATTCTTCAGACAATAGGAAATCTTCCTAAAGTAACTTAGATGCTTCCTTTTCACCTCTTAGTGCTTTTTGTTTCCTCTACTAAAAGTGCTTAAAAATCACAACTTCAGTCAATCAGTAAACAGGATCATTACTTCTAAAGGTTTCAGATTCTGTATCAAGGGTTTAATTTAATTTTCCAAGTTGAATAATGCGTAGAGATGAGGATGTCAAATCACAAATAACCTATATTAGAATGGCAGGTACAGTGCTTATGGCAAGTAATCAACATTATTGACTTAGCTTAGGGATTTAAAATGCTGAAAAACACTAACAGAATAAATTGATTGGAAGAATGGAGATGTGCATTATTGTGTTAAAAATCTGAAATGAGAATGAAATTATGCAATAGTATTTTATAATTCAGAAATATGTATGCATAGATATAGATATACATATAGGTATATATGAATAATGCCAGCGTTATTGACTCAAATTTTCACAGGGATAAAAGAAAGCATACTGACTTTGATTTGAATGGTTATGCTGGGATTCATTATTAATATGGTAAAATACAAATTGTTGATTACATCACACCTCTGCTAAGCTTTTTTCGTTAGAAGTTAATGACCATTGAGTCTTTTCATATTTTTGAATGCTATTTGTTTTTATTTCCTTCTATAATCACCACTGTCATGCTAGAAACCTTTCCAGAGATAATGATAAAATTCAAATGATTCATTTCTAAATCTAAAGGCTGTAGACTGCTCTCTGTCGCTGGGAGCATTACCACATATGCTTAGTTATTTCTTGCATTTCAGTTTGAACAGCCAAGACTGCCAAGGCTAAGTGCTTCTCAGAATTTTTGTAACAGACCTAAGTCTGAGGTTTTTCCATAACCCAGAAGCATGCATGACTTCAACTCTGAATTGCACGTTTATATATATGATTGCATCAGGCTTGTGCCATCAGTACACTCAGACAGGAAAAAAACTATTGCTTATAAGGATTTCATTTCACATTTCTAGCTCTAGGTGAATTTGATACCTGGATTTGTTTGTTGTTTGTCATTTGTGGGATTCGCTGTATCAAACATAAAGCATGCCAAAGCCCAGTGGTGATATTCCTGCCTATGTTAAAGGGCTTTTTAATACCATGGGTTGTCTTACTGATTTCATTGAGACTATTTGCTGCATAAAATATTAATTGCAAGAAGTATTTCATGGTCTTACCCTGAGTGCATGCAGGCTGCCTGTGTAGGAGCTCCAGTTCACAAGTGTTTCACTGCAGAGTTCACCTTGGTTTGATCTCTTGTCAGATCTCATAAATGCTTCATCTGTCGTACCCAGCAGCTGGGTGATACAACCTGGGGGGAAATCAGGCTCCCATTGCTGCTCCTGAGCAGAGGCAGATGAATATCCCTGCATGGTGATGCCAAATCTGTGCTAGCATTAAAGCAGGCAATGTTTATTCTTCTTAAATTTCTGCTTTAATTTTTTTTTCTAGAAGTGAGTCATTAAAGTCCATGGCCACAAACACATGCTGATCTAGGTTCCCTTCTGCCCTTCTAAATTGGTGTGCAGGGTTTCTACTGTGTTTTACCCTGTAGGTCACTAGGTTTGTCATGGATAAAGTATTGTCTATCTACCTGTAAATAGGTATAATTTGGAAAGCAGCAGGGGATTTTGTAGGATGGAGAGTGCTGCATAATGGTCCGGTCCTGCAATTGTTCCTTGATGCTCTGCTAGCGGTAAGTAGTAACGGGTCAATGCCTCCCTCTGGTTTTGAAAGCATTAGTGGAAATTTTGCCTGAGCAGAAACTGTGCCATTAGACCTTTGTGTCAGATGCATTCTATACATTTTTCCTATCATGCAATGCTCATGCTGTAATAATAATATTGCATCATTGCTATTCATCTGTGTTAACCTACCTTACACACTGCCCTAGTGAAGTGGATAATCCATTTCCACTGCTTTGCATGGCAGACATTACTTGTAGTCAAAGTTCACCCAAACATTTTCAGCTGTATATGCCTGAGTGTGCATGTGTGGAAATACACACATTAATTATAAAACCCTCTATGTTTGCCTTGCAAATGACACCATGTTCACTTAAGTGCGTGAAAGCTGTGATGCATGAAACACCAGACGTCTTGCTGCCTGTGTGACTTAATTTGGACTTCCAGAGTGTCCACTGTATCTACTTAGTGTTAAAGAGGGAACTTTTTGAAAAGTGTGTTGAAATAATTCAGGGGTTTTTTTATCAGCCAATAGACACAATGAATTATGAAGTTTTATGGATGGTGTTAAGCAACAAGTTTCCTAACTTCTCAAGTGCTTCACTTTTACCTAAGCATTGCTGCTAACTTTTTTCAGAATTGTATTGCCACATAAGTATCCTCTTAAACAGAAAAATCAAGAAAAATTATATCATTACAGCTGTGAAAATAAAAATACCCCTCCAGCCTGTCCCAGAACCTTTGCATAACAGTAAAAATCTTCCTTTAATATTCCTTTATTTTATACATCAAACAGGTGGCCTTGATCTTTGTTAACCCTGAAGTTTTGCTTTGGTTGGCATGTGATAAATGCTACAGCTACAAGAAAAGGGAGGGAAAATGTGACTGACCATTGAGCTGGTCAGTAGCATTGAAGTTACTCATCTCAGTATTCCACAGCCTGGTCCCTGTGGGCTTTCACATCCCCTACAGGTGACCTGGCATCCCCCAGACTTTGCTGGGGCAGCTGTGCTGCCTGCAGCTGCTACCTCACCACTTTCCATCATGCTTGCCTTTGGTAGGGTTGGCAGCGAGCTGAGATTTCCTGGGGAACACGAGTAAGTGAGAGGAAATGGCAATTATGAGCTATTCATATGGCAGCAGAACCTGAATAGGATTTCATGGGACAAACAAAATAGCACTTCTCCCACCCAGGAGACTCTGCCGGCTCAATCCATGGATGTTTTCAAGCTTCAAGAATCTTTCATAGAGGAAACCTGGAGCTACAGCTTCCCCTGTAGCACTGGGTTTATTGATCGCTATTCATAACGTTAAATTCAATCAATTGATCTGGCCACCTTCTACTTTTGGGCATCAGTGCTCCCATGCTGTAGCTAACTTAGCCCTTGGTAGCAAGCCAGATTTATTCTAGGGTGTTGAAATAGCCCAGTAAAGGCCAAAGCTTGTTTTCTTTCTGACTGCTTGCTGTTTCATTTTAGCCTTTTCAGCTCTGAGTATTAGCGCATCCATTCAGCTTCTAACTAGGATTGCACAATTTAATTCTTCTCCTCTGGGCTATACAGATGACATGCTTCATATAACAGCAGCTTTGAGTGTATATATCCTTGTAATATATTTGTAACTGGTTCTTCAGATGATCTGAGTACCAGCACTTTTGATGTTTCAAGCTGCATTTGGGCATTTACCAGGGATCATTTCCCCAGCATGCTGGAAGAGCACTCTCTGAACCTCCTGCTGTGTTTCCCCAGTTGAGACCAATGTTACTGCTGTTACAGAAGAACTCTGCTTCTGTTAGCAATAACGACTCAGTACATTACAGTGGATTTTGCTTTTTCTTCAAGTTCAGAGAGAGTTTTGCTGTTAATAGTACCTTCCATCAGGTTTCTGCCTAGTTTGCCCCTTCCCTCACCATGGTTTCCACATAGTCCTCATTAGGAAAGGTTATGCCAAGTTGTATTGCATCACATCAGGGTTAATTACAAAAAGAATTTGATCTTAATCAGTTTTTAACATGGAAATCTTCACTGTGTGTATTGGTATAAGAGTTTGGGACCTCACTCTTTTATGTGATGAGTCTACTAAATCCCAAGCATTTTCCCTTGCACAACACTGGATTTTGCTGAACAGTGTGATGGGAATAGATGAAGCGATACAGCCTTCAGATATCATTAAAAATGGCATAACTTCATAGAACTTTAAAATCCTCATTAAGGGGGTATTTGGGTTTGCTTATTGGTCATTGTTACCAAGGTAAAAATGTTTATTATTGCTATTCACTATTATATGAAATTCATGTATTATTTAAAATCAGAGTTGCCCATATACGATTTCACATTGTTTTACTTAAATACTCAAGCAGTTTTGAGCATACTAAAAATTTTGTGTGCCTTAATTTTTTATTTTCTCAAGAGATTTGCTCAGATTTCTGCATCCAGTATATTATAAGATTGCAATAAATGTAAGGAAAATGTTAAAGCAAAGACAAATGCATTCTTCCATTAAAAACAAAAAAATAATTTATCTTGCTTTAACCATTAGATACATAATTTTTAAAATATTTTCCAAATAACAGTGTCAGCACATTGTCGCTTGCTGCTAATATTACAGGCAACTAATAAAAGCTATTTCCACAATGTTTTTTTTAAAAAAAAATTTGAAATTTTCAAGAGACCAAATGAATACCTTGCAAATTTCAAGCAAGAAGAAGAAGTGTTATTATTCAGACTGTGTCCTTTAGCAAGGAGCTGGGAATCAGCCCCTTGCCTTCACTGAGCTAGCCACATAAGACCTATCCAGAGACATCTTTGCAGTTTCTGTATTGGAGAGGGGGCAGAATTGGAGTTTAAATATTACACACCACCATTCCCCAGGCTACGGCTTGATTCAAATTTGTTCTCATGAGTGACACACCAAAATACACAATTCTGGTACTGAATGTGCTCTGCCTTGATATGATGTTCTCTGAATTAGATGATGACTGCACCACTTGCCAAAAAAAAAACATTTGCCAGTGCCGGCAAGATGACACTGTACCCTTAGTACTGTTTTACCACCAACTTCTCTGCAAGGAGGAGTAACACAGGTAGCTTCAACTTAGAGAAAAATCTTCAGGATTATGAACTTCCAAAACTCAGTAAACTCTAAAAAATGTTGTAGAGAAAAAGTATTCCAAGTATAACTAAAAGACTTTACAGGAAGACACGCAAAGGCTCTAATTTAGTAACAACCTGCACCATAAAATATTAGTCAAATGCTAGCATAGCCATTAATACTCTTTTAACAAAAAGCAATTTCGCAGCCTCATTTACTAACTGGAATCTCCCAAGTCTAGTTGGTAATTGTGCTTTTTATTCATCTCAGTAAATTCCATTTAATGCTTTTTAGCAGTTTCTCAGCATAAAGGCATTCGATGTTGTTAAATTAGATTAATAGCTTTTATATGTGATGCATGTTATATATACATTTAACGGAAGGTATTTCAACTCATAACAGTCTTTTTTATAATGCACACTTTTCTTTTTTATTTTTTATTGATTTTTCCCCTCCCACTGATAATATTTTTGTAACAGATGTTTATGATATGTGGTTTACAAATAGGGCCTTGTAGGGGTCATAGGTTTACAGTTATATTCAGCACACTTTACATTTTTTTGACCTAAGATGAGCTTAAGGATAAAATCTTTTCAGATATGTTAGAAACTATATAAATAATTGGAACATTTGTATAGTTATGCATATTTCAAATTTACATCTGTTCAATTTTGTTTAAAACATGCAAAATTGGAGTATTATGCACTGGCCTCATATTTTAAAACACTCCTTTGGAGCACATTTTCAGAATTATAACCAGATGTTTACTTCAGTCTCTCTTGAGTTCCTTCGTGATGTTTCCTGTAATTTTTTAAGTAAAATCTTGATAAAGACTGAAATTGTTAAATTAGGTGTATAGCACTCAAGTGCTTTCACATGCTACAGTATTCACCAGCCACAGTGCCTCAGTCAGATTGAGGCATGTCTGAGAGGATTTTTTAGCCTGCAATTTCATGACGAGTCAGTCAGTACTCAGACTGATTAACTGACGTCATCAAGCACCTTCCTCATTTATCTTTTGCGTCATGTTTTCTGCTTTCCTACTGATTAATGACGAGGGAGGGCCAACTACAGAGTCACATACTTGTGCAGCTTTATTTCCTTTATGGAGCAGCATGAGAATGCCAACATAACAGCAGGTCTTGTCACTAGTAAGAAGGGGATGAACAAATCCGAGTCACAGAATGGTTTGAGCTGGAAGGGACCACAAAGATCATTTAGTTCCACCCCCGCCATGGGCAGGGACAGCTCCCACTGGATCAAGAATTCCAAGATCCCTCCATTCTGGCCTTGAAAACCTCCAGGGATGGGGTTGCCAATACTGCTTTTGTCAACCTGAGCTTCACCACCCTCACAGGAAAATATTTCTTCCTAAGATCTCATCTCAATTTCCCCTCTTTCAACTTCAAACTATTCCCCCTTATCCTATCCCTGCCCTCTCTGACAAAGAGCCCCTCCCTAGCTTTCCTGTAGTGCCCCTGCTTAGAAGTACTGGAAGGCTGCTCGTAACCCAAGACTTGTAGGTAGTCAAGATTGAGGAAGAGAGGTTCCCATTGCAGGTGCCTTATGAGAAGAGGGCACAATATATCTTCAACTTGTCTCGGTTCATACTAATCCCAGTGTATATGTCTTCAAGTATATGCAATGCCAGCCTAGACCTTGTTCCCAACAGCACCTTAGAGTTGCTGTTCTCAGAGATTCACGTTATGACTTAAGCTCAGTGCAGGTGCAAGTAAAGCAAAGAGTATTGTAATTCAGAAGAGAAAATGCTGAGAGCCAGAATTGGTCTCTCACTAAAAGAATGATATTGAGGCTCTGGAGCTTGTCCAGGGAAGAAAAACAACATTGGTGAAGGGGTTTAAGAACAAGTCTTACCAGGAGAAGCTGAGGGAACTGGGTTTGTTTAGCCTTGAGGAGGCTGAGGAGGCTGACCTTATTGTTCTTCTACAACTACCTGAAAGGAGATTGTAGAGAGGAGGGTGCTGGCCTCTTCTCCCAAGTAACAGGGGATAGGACAAGGAGGAATGGCCTCAAGCTGTACTAGGGGAGGTTCAGACCAGATACGAGAAAGAAATTTTTCACTGAAAGGGTCATTTGGCACTGGCAGAGGCTACCCAGGGAGGTGGTTGAGTCATCATCCCTGGAGGTGTCTAAAAGATGGGTAGACAAAGTGCTCAGAGACATGGTTTAGTGGCAGATAAGAATGATTGGATTCAATGATTCAAGCAGTCTTTTCCAACTTGGTGATTCTGTGATTCTATGATTTTGTGAATAGGAAGCATCAACAGTGAATGAAGAGGAAAGACTGACTGTGCCATAGATTCCCAGTAAATATATATATTTATTTTGTGGATCCCACTGGTATCTGTTTGGGTTGATCTGTATCCCTTGTTCTGGCTCCCCCACTTGCTAAAAAGGCTCCTATCCTAACTTCCATGTTGCATCTAACACACACTTGAATGTTTTGAAATATTAACTCTTTCAAAAGAAGCCATAATTGTTAAAATACTGTTTAAGTACATCTTGTGCACTTTTCTAGAACTATTATGAAAAGTGTAAACAAATATGAGAAAAACTCCCTGAAGTGTAAGGTACTGTAATTTGTTGTATCCCTTCAATTTTTGCAAGTCTTTCTACATCTCAGAGGATGTGGTACAGTGAATATGTCTGTACTGTCACATTTCTGCAATTCCAACACCCACTTCAGTTAGGAAAACTTCCTTTATATTCTGAAAGCTGCTGACAATACTGGAAATTGATCCATGATTGGGCATAGGTTTTGAGAGCATGAGCTATGGCTAGATGTAGCAGGGGTAACTTATTCATCCTTTTGCAATGAATAAGACTGCTTTTTGAACAATTTGATATCATGATAGCATATGTCTTTTGTGTTATTTAATGGTCTATAGTTGAGTATAGAAAAATATTATGCTTGAGAAGCAAGAGTTGTGATTGACGAAAACTAACATGAAGCAAGCTTTAGTGGTCAAGGATGAAGTCAACAAAGGCAAGAGGAGGTAGGAAGACCTGCTGCCATTTCTTTTCATCAAGGAAGATTTATATCTTCAAACTAAGCCAAGAGTGCCCTGGCAGCTGAATTCTAGTTTCAGTCTCAATATTGTTTCAGAACGAAATGAGACTGTTCACTGCAAAGAAATATCACTGGATTTATTATCAGGGCAAATAGTCCCATTCTGATGACCACCATACACTAATAAAGGCTGAGTGATCTTTGAAATCCTTGATTTTCTTTCATTTGAGGGTTGAAAGCAATGATTCAATTTTAGTGTCCTGGTTTCCCACTTCAAAGAACAGTTTCCATATTTGCCTCAATTCAAAAAGTAGTCTTATTATTTGCATACAGAGCATATTTTATTATGATGTTTGTACCTCTGAAGTCTGTAACATTTTATTACTATACTAGGGACAGGTGTTGGTGTACTTCTTCCTTGTACACAGCAATCCATTGTCAGTGTTATATGTCCCAGATTATGAATTATCATTTATAAAATGCATAAAATTCACATGAATTTGCACTGAAGGTACAGCAAGCTTAATTTTTTGAGTGGAAACATCAACCTATATACTCTGATTTGGTTTTGCCTTTACTTAAATCCTGTTGGTTTTCTTTACTTCATAGTTAAGGAGGAAATGTAATTACATGATCAGATCCCATCTAGCTGATATTGATGCTTTAGAACTAGAACCATACAAGATCTTCAACCTTCAGACTTTGCCAATCAAGGTTAGTAATGGCCTCAATATGCATCAGGGGAAATTTAGGTTGGATATTAGGAGGAATTTCTTTACTGAAAGTGTTTTCAAGCACTGGAAGAGGTTGCCCAGAGACGTGGTTGAATAGTCATCAATGGAGGTGTTTAAAAATATGAGGAGGCGTCGTACTTGGGGACATGGTCTGGCAACAGACTTAGCAGGGCTGAGTTGATGGTTGGACTCAATGGTCTTAAAGGTCTTTCCCAACCAAAACCACTCTATGATTCTATCATTCAATATGTACAGGCAGGCAGGCAGTGAAACCAAAGGATTGATTGCCAGCTACACTGACAGATCTCACTTATGATGTTCATTGTGGTTAAGGGAGATTTTCTTTAATCACCACAGTGATTAATTTGGAATTCAAAGTACCAATGGAATAGAAAATCATGACCAATAGAAAAATGGAAGCATATTGTTTCTGTCAACTAAGACAGTTTTTCTTCCAAACTATGCTTGACAGTAGTTTATATCTTTTGCCAAAATGCTGCCAAAAATCCTTTAAGACCTTTCCATTTTACTTTGTTGGAAGAACATCATAAGGATTGGATGGAAGACAGAAATCCTCCCATATGCCCCATAATCTTTAGTTTAGGAAAATTCTTGTTCTGACTGTACTATTGTGCTGCTTACTGTGTTGATCAGGCAGTACTACAAAGTTCCAAAGTATGATCATCCCAGAATACCAGGGTAACTCAAGATGGGAGAGTGTGGATGTTATTCCTGTTCATTTTTAGCTACATGGTCTCATACTGACAGTGCTACAGGTAACATAAGAGAGCTAATTCAATTAAACAAAAGTCAAACAGATAAAGTGGAGCAAACTGAGACAATTACAGCTTCCTCTTCTGAGAAGGAAGAGTGAGTAATAATGCCTTTTGTTCTTAATAAAATATATAAATACCATAGAGTCATAAAATACTTAAGAATTGGAAGGGACTTTAAAGATCACCTAGTTCCAACCCCCTTGGCAGGAACATTGCACTAGATTAGACTGCCCAAGACCCAATCCAATCTGGCTTTGAACACATCCAGGGATGGGGTATCCACAACATCCATTGGCAACCTGTTCCAGTGTCTTACCACTTTTATGATGAAGAAATTCTTCCTAATGTCTAGTCTAAATATGCTCTTCTACAGTTTATGCCTGTTCCTCCTCATTCTATCATCCCAAGCCTTTGTGAAGAGTCCCTCTCCAGCTTTCTTGTAGGCTCCTTTCAGGTACTGGAAGGTTGCTATAAGATTTCCTTGGAGCCTTCTTTTCTCCAAGCTGAACAAGCCCAACTCTCTCAGCCTGTCCTCGTATGGAAGGTGCTCCAGCCCTCAGAGCAGCACCACTTCCTTCAGCCTGCTGGCTATGCTTCTTTTGATGCAATCCAGGAAACCGTTGGCCTTCTGGGATGTGAGCACACATTGCCAGCTCATGTCAAGCTTCTCATCAACCAGCTCCTACAAGTTCTTCTCTGCAGGGCAGCTCTCAATCACATCATACCCCATCATATACTGAAAACAAGGATTGCCCCAACCCAGGTCCAGGGCCTTGCACTTAGCCTTGTTGCACCTTATGAGGTTCTCACTGGTCCACTTCTCCAGCCTGTCCAGGTCCCTCTGGATGACATTCCTTCCTTCCAGTGTTGCAACTGCACTATTCAGCTTGGTGTCACCCGCAAACTTACTGAAGATGCTCTCAATCTTGCTATCAATATCATTGATGAAGATATTAAATAGCACTGGTCCCAGTATGGACCCCTGAGGGACACCACTAATCACGGATCTCCATCTGGACTTTGAGCCATTGACTGCTACTCTTTGAATATGACCATCCAACTGTATCATCCACCCATCAAATCCATATCCCTCTAGTTTAGAGAGAAGGATGTTGTGGGGGACCATGTCAAAGGTTTTACAGAAGTCTAGATAGATCACATCCATTGCTTTATCTGTGTCCACTGCTATGGTTGCCCCATCATAGGAAGCCACTAAGTTGGTCATACAGAATTTGCCCCTGGTGAAGCCGTACTGGCTGCCATTCAACACCTCCATGTCCTCCATGTGCTTTAGCAGAGCTTCTAGGAGGATCTGTTCCATGATCTTCCCAGACACAGAGGTGAAGCTGACAGGTCAGTAGTCCGCAGAGTCATCTTTTCTACCTTTTTTAAAAACAGGCACAACATTACCCTTCTTCCAGTCACTAGCAACTTCTCTTGATTGCCATGACTTTTCAAATATCATGGAGAGTGCCTTGGCAATCACATCTGCCAGTTTTGTCATGGCTCTGGGATGCATCTTGTCAGGTCCCATAGACTTATATATTATACATGCAGACTTATATTGTTCAGGATTAACTTAAGATAAAATAATGCTAATCAAAAAATGGACAATACTGATGCTTTTCTATTTCTCACAAAACCCCTGTTTACTTATGGTAGCTAGACCATTTATTTATTGATAAAGTCATTGCCAACATTTGGGGGTTTTCACTAGGAATTGCTGCCTTTGTATTACAAGGCTCTAAAGAAAGGGTAGATCTTCTCAGGAATGAAAAAATTATTTTTTATTGTCCATTGTACTTATATGCACATAATGAACATTGCAGTCTGTTTTACATGTTTTACACCTTAAATACTTACATACAGGCAAATCTTGCACCTTGCTTCAACAAAAAAATCATCCACATAAGTCCTGAAAATTCCTTTTCTGTGAGCCCTGGGTCAAGAGCATTTTAGTCAAATGAATGTATGTGCAATGGTCATACAAAAGTAGTGGATGCCTGTGCATATTCACTGGAATAATATTCATCTAGCTCTCTAAGCAACTTATGTTGGTATAAAAATCAAAAATTTTTTACTCTTTTACTTACTAGTTCCTTCATTTATTCCTGAAGGGTTCCGTTGCTAACCTTCTTTCACCTGTGACAGACACAGGTAAATCTCGGATTAAAATTTCTGTTCCAATCTAAAATGGATCCTTTCTAATATTGCCCAAGGCTGCTTAGGTTATGAATTTTGTGGTGTGTTAGGATACTCTTCAGTGATAAGAAAAGAGCAGAGATTAGATATGTTCCAAGCTGTGTATATGTTCTCCCTTTCAAATGGCTAAGGGAAGCAGCCTTTAAAGGAATGTTTCAATTTTTTTTTCCCTGAATTGATATGTGGTGTATTTCTTTCTTACACAAGGTGACAGCATGTGTGAGATGTAAAGACTAGTTTGCTCAGGCAATTACCCCTTGTTGATAGCAGATTATTTCCTCTGGCAAACTTGAAAATAACTTGTTGGTGTGTAAGTTACTGCTGTTCTGGGGATGCAGTAATTTACTCTCCTGTCTGTTTTATGAGCACATTTATTTTAATCAGTAGAGTTTGGAATGGCTCTTTTTCATCTAACTCCATTTCTTTTGGAGTTATGCACCCTCTTATAATGTAACAAAGGAGAGAACATTTGCACACACAGGAGAAAAGAAATTTGATGAATTGCAGAAGAGTATTCCTTATATAGGAAATCATACCCTATGCTCTTTTTCCGTGTAAAGAATGTAGCATTCATTTTCTACAGCAGTGGCCCAAATTATTTTTCTGAATAAGGCAATGTTTCATCTCAGTGAGTTACCAGACATTATCACTCACAACTGAGAACAGTGTCTCAGAAAACAGTGATCACGTACAATTGGACTGTGGGATTGTGCCACAGAAAACCAAGACTTGATTTCTTTTGGACTGTTTGCTTATTGCTGTTTCTATTATTATTACTACTAATACCAGCATTTGCATTTGCATTAGTAGTATTTAACAGTATCAGTATGAATGTTGTTATTTATTTTCAAAGTTTTAAAATAAAATGAGAGTTTTGTGTATAAATAAATATTTAATGAATGGGATATTTTTCACTAAAGATCACAACCCATGGGTCATAGAATCCCGAGGTTGGAAAAGACCTTTGAGATCATCAAGTCCAACTCTACCTGTCTGCTACTAAGTCATATCCCTAAGCACTTCATCTATCCATCTTTTAAATATCTCCAGGGTAGGTCACTCCACCACCTTCCTGGGCAGCCTCTACCATTACTTGATAACCCCTTCAGCGAAGAATTTTTTTCTAATGTCCAATCTGAACCTCCCATGGAACTGCTTGAGTCCATTCCTTCTCATTCTATCACCTCTATCTTGGACGAAGAGCCCACCTCTCTACAAGGTCCTTTCAGGCAGTTGTAAACAGCAATAAGGTCTCACCTCAGTAGCCTCTTTCAAGGTTAAACAACGCCAGTTCACTCAGCTGTTCCTTTGTTCTCCAACCCTTTCACTGGCTTCCATGCTCTTCTCTGGACACACTCAAAATTTTCCTGTCAAAAAAACTTTCCCAGGATGGTTGGACTTGATGTGGGCCCTTTCCAAACTGGTAATTCTGATTCTATGAAACAAAATTATTATTTTACATCTGAATATGAAAACAGAAATGGAAATAAAAATTAAATTTAACCCACCCCTACCTGGAGAACTTTCTCAATGTAGAGATATTTAGAAATTGATTCTACTGCCTAGACCTCAAGAATAATTTCAAATAATAATTTGAAACATGTGGAGCTGTTTCCTTGGCTAGATGTTATATCAGCTTAGTGTGGCAGACATAGACCTAAATATGAAGAAAAATGTATTTCATAAGGGTTAGTATTGCTTGGACCAATGTACAATTATAACACCATTGATAAAATATTAACATCAAAACTATCAAAGTACCTAAATACATTAATAATTGAAAATATTGCCAAACAAACATGTTTTCAGTTCCTGCTTAAAAATTAAGAGCCTTCCTTGATGCATGTGGATAGCCCACATTAAAATTTATGATACTTTTGTGAACATCATAATTTTTAGAATAGAAAATAAGTGTTATCACACACCCTATGGGGCAACAGTTGTGAAACATTAACCTTTTTTGTAACCTCTCTATGGCTGTGGACTCTCAAGATTTTTGCATGTATCTCACTTGACTCGTGCTTTTTTTGTTTAGTGCTGTCATTTCTTCTATTCATACTGCTTTTTATTCTGTTGAGCAAAGTCAGAAATTTTCTGTGCAGCACGCTTATAAAACCAGTGCTAAAGTAAGCTTGGCATCCAAGTCTCTGGTGAAGCATACTCTGTCCTTAATCCGTTTTGCTTGCAGAACTTACATTTATTTTCCTGTGATATGTGACATTCTTCCAAGATCTATTGTGGTCGGTTTGTGATTCAATACTCATATGCTGTATGTTGGAGATACGATTAGTTGCCATAATTTGTCTTTTTCTCCCTAACACTGCTGATGCATGTCCTCTATTACTGGTTTGTTCTGATTCTGAGTGGAAAAAATTTAGATCTCTGAGTATTTCTATTTATATCTCTTCTTGTCTGTAATACCAGCTCTTTCTCTGTCACAAAATGACCTGTTGGTATTTGCTGATTCTATGCAATGTGAGTTTCCGAATTTAATTAAAGGATTCTACAGTTGTTCCGAAGAACTCACATGCAATGGTACCGCAGTTTCCAAGTAAATGCTACAGCATGGATTTTTTTTTGAGATTCAAAAAAAGTACATGTGTTCTTTCAAATTTTTCTCTGTATTGAAACATTATGATAGGTACTGGAATAGCCAGGCAGAAGTGCCAAAATATCAGAAATCAAGGAGCTGTTACCACTGTGGCTTAATCAAGCCTAGAAAATAGCTGTAATATATGATGCAAAGATGTTATAATTTCTCAGTCCATTTGAACAGACTATGTAAGACCTACAAAGTCATCCAAAATCACTTAAAGAGTAGCATTTGACCACTAGAGCAAGAGACTTTGAAATAAAGAAGAAAATATTGCAGGAACTCCTACATTTGCTATATATTTATGTTGCACTTGTATAAAGGAGGAGTGAACATCTGAATAAAAAGCTGGTTTTCATGGATATTATTTTTTGATATACCGAAAGGAAGACCAGGAAAAATCCCATCAGCAGGGAACAGAGCTGCTTGTTCCAGCAGGCATGGACACTGCAATGGTAGCTCAAGACCAGAAGGCAAAATAGTGTCTGGCTGAAAACAAGGAAGACCAAAGTTTGAAGAAGAGTCAAGTACAATTAGGATCAACATTCGCCTTATGGTAGGGCCAATGTGTGATTATAAAGGATCACAGCTATTTATCGTGCCAGAATCCATGGGACATTTAATAGAAAAAGTGAAAGTTCTCAAAGCAGACAAATGAATCACAGAATAAAATACTTCACAACTGTTGATGAACCTCAATTTCTAAAGATTGTTTTCCTGATCCACTATAAGTTATATACATTCCCTTTTTTGAGTAAAATCCTATGTGAAAGTGAGCAAAGGCATATGTGCTTGTGTGGCCCTTGAAAATTTTTATGCATTGTTTCCTTCAGATCATAACGCAAATTCTTGTAGAAAGACAGAATATTTAATATAGCATGGTGTCCCATAAGCATGTGTTCTCTATTTGAGTTGTACATTTGATTGCACTCAATTCAACTGCCCTGTAAACCTTCAAGACCAGAGGTGAAATCTTACCACATGATCTCTGCTACCCCTGAATTGTTCAAAGACTTTAAGAAAGACAGAACCCAATGACAGGAACTTCTGCTCATCAGAACAGTGGTGGCTTGCAGTGGAGATCACACAGGATGTTTACTGTATGATGCTATCAAAGTATGACACACTGAACAGCGAATTTCACAGCTTTTCCAGTAGTGTGTCTACTTGAGTAGTGCAAAACTTCCACATAATCAGCTATCCAGAGTCCATCATTTGTCACACACTGAACAAAGCCTTTTTTCAATGGTGGGGAACTAGTCGTCCTGAATACAAAAGGGCTTTTTCATGTCCTTCTTTGTATGAATAGGTTAGTATGTCTTTAAATTGTTTGTGAGCCCTCTGACTGTGCATTCACTGCTGTAGGCATGAAACAGGCGGAATACGAGACTAACTAGGGCCTGAACATTAGTGAATAACACATCAAAGACATTTATTTGAAGCCTACTCAGTTGATGTGGTTTTCTTGCATTTGGTAAAGGCATAAAGGATGCCACATTTCTTTACTGATGCATATTGAGTAAGACAGACAATCATCTTGTCTTCTTTTGGTAAAAAAAGTGAATAGATCTCCCTCGCAGCAATTACAAACATTTTTTTGTGTATAATAGTCGTGTGACTAACAGTGCAATGTAGGATATGGTTACAGTTCACACAATATTTTAAATTGTATTTTTGCGCCTCTTTGTGTGATACTTTCCTAAGGTTCTGTGCCCTGGGGGACCTTGGTCACTGCCACACAAATAAAAGCAAAAAAAAAAAAAAATCCAAACCAAAAACCTCTTTGTATGAGCATTTTACAAATCAATGATGGATTTTACACTTTCCCACCATGTGCCAGACAGGAGAGAATGGACCAGCATAAGAGTCCAAAATCAAGTTCAGCAAAGCTGAGAATGGAAAATGAGCACTTGTAAAATAGTGAGATGACAAGGTGGCAGACCCAATGTAACCATGATGACTGAAAAGAGAAGACTTTTTCTTTTCCCTGGAAGGACTTACAACCTAGACAGAAATGACTAGGGTCCTCTTTCCTTGTTTTCACCAGTCACATATCCATGAACTGGCTTCTTTCCGAAACTTTGTTTAGCTTGGTCTCCAAGACAGGAGCACCTACAACTGTGAGCATTGCTACTGCTGGTGTAGACCCTGAGATAACTGAAGCACAGGAGACTCTTCCATTTCATCTGCAAGGGAGCATTTAACCTCGAAGTGTCAAGCACACTTGATTTATGTAAGCAGAAGGCAAGTGCAGATTTCAGAATACTTAAAAAAGCAACTTCTAGATATCACTGGGAGGACAACATTGAAGCTTGTCCTCTTTGCATTTCTGTTTACAGATTTTTGTCTTTTGTCAGTAGCCTATTTGTACTTTGCAAACCTTCAGCAGACTCAGTGCCTGATCACTTTGAAGGGCTTGAGCTCTTAAAATCTTTCCATGAGCAGATCCTTAGAGGAAGCTAAATGCATTTGCTGAGCTCATGAAGACTCCAGAGAGATCAGTGCTTGTAGCTGGCAATTTGAGATGAAACGCTGCTCTGAGATACAGTGTAAAAACCTCCTTGTTTTTATTTTAAGCAGTCAGAACTGTTCACAGGCAGTAAGCCTCACCAATAAGGCTAAAATACAGAAGCGCATCAAAACACAGTCTCATTTAGAAAAAATAAACTGGAATCACTATCTGGGTAAAAACTACCCCTTGGACTAGCGTGAATATTTCAAGAAGACTAAAACAGGTAGGAAAATATCAGACAGGAGGGGGAGGGGAACTGAACTGCTTGCAGAAATATATTCTTTGGCACTTAAAAGTTAGGGGGTTTGGAACTGCTCTACTTCAGATCCATTTAAAGTGAGTTCTTCTCCTTCCTCTTGCTTCCTGCCTAGGATCCACAGTGCTGGTGGCAAGTGGCAGTGCTTGGCTCTGAGGACCTGTCAGCAAATGAGAGCTGTGGACAAATTTAGCACGGAGTCAGGATACTAAGTGCTTTTAAGATTTTTCATCAAGGCTGTAAACAATCTTCTCTTGATCTCTCTCTATTCCTTACAAATAAGGGTTTTAAAAGGGATAATGTTCCATGCATGAATAGCTAGTCTTTTTAGTGCCTAATATTACCTGTGGCTCAGGTTCTTTGTAGCTTCAATTGACTTTTTAATTATTATTATTTTAATTATTATTCATAAAGCTTTCATGGATAAGAGTTTCCCAGTGTTTGAATCAGATGCAGAAGAGTGACAGTGAACACCATTTCCACTTACAAGCACCACTGTACATTGGTTTGGGACACTGCTAAATGGGATTTTTTTTCACTGCTACAGATCTGCTGTGTGGTCCTCTTCAAGCCATTTTACTTTTGCCTTCTGTGTGCGACATTAATCCAGACCAGAAAGTTGCTATAGCAGCTGCAGTGACTATTTTTCTGGTTATTACTTTAGATCCTCCAACTTGGGGTGGTGCAATCACAAAATAAGTAAGTCTTGTGAGATTTCTTGGTATGTTTGAGGTAATTATACTGCAGAATAACTGTGTGCCTGTGCTTGTGTGTAAATATCGAAACATATATGCAGCTTGTATATTTTGTACATGTACATTTATGCATATGTATAGATTTCTGCCTCTGTATTTATGTAGCTATATTTTCATATGCAGTTACTGCCATTATATTGCAGATTCAAGTAACCTTTGTGTAAAACATAAAAATTTAAAACAAATTGTGCTACTCAGTGCAGTTCTCTTACCCTTTCAAAAAAAGGCTCATGATGAAAGCAATACTTAGCTAATTAATTATGTTTTGTCCTTGTTGCTGGTTTTAACCTACAGCATCGTCTTAGGCAGTATACCAAGACCAGAAAGATAATGACAAATGCATTGTGACATTCCCAGTGCAAATCATGTTACAGTCTTCCTAGTACTAATTTTGCCAGTCAAAGCAAAGGTAATGTTTCTAAATAATAGCTAAGCAAAACCATTATAGCGCATTACTAGGAGGTATGGAGGGTTCCTATAGCTCATTTATAACAATGCTAAGCTGCAGAGTTATCTTTATCAGAATGATTTTCTCTGTTTGTGATTTGTGACACCAGCAAACAAGCAATCCTATGCGCAGCCCCAGCACCAGCAGCAGTTCGGGATCAATGTGGGTGTTAATGACATTGTGAGTAGATAAATACAGGGGCAGGAATCCAAATCCCACAACGGCCCTCTCACAGTTAATGCCCTCTCTGCAAATGGCATATTCTTGGAGCGAGTCCAGGAGCCGTGGTCACAGGATGAACTTTCTCTGACTTTGCCATGCATTAATATCCAGCACACCCAGGGATCTGCAGCCGTTGCGTATGAATCACTCGGGGGGCCCCTGCATGTATTTTCTGAACAAGTGTCAGCAAACGTGTTCTGCCCACGCTAAAGAGAACAATTGTTTAACAGTTTGTCAGGCAGTTACCGTGGGTTGTATTAACCCACGAGGATGTGTCTTTTGTAATTCAGTTGGAATGGATTTTTGACCCATGAATCAATGAGAGACTTGCAGACTGAGTAGCATTTGCTTCCTGAAAGGCTGTATGATATGAGCAAGGTCAGCTTACTGTCATTTTTTTTTTTTTTCAATTAGAGGAAAAAAAATACTTAAGGGGCATTTAACATATTTTGACAAGGTGACCCACAATTATCCATTAGTGTTGTATTTGTCTAAGCCCCTCTGCATTGATATGCAAGGACCATGTAATAGTTCATTGATGTCCCACTTGGGGGTGGGGAATAAGGCAAGTGGGACTTCTCCAAGGTCTTTCACAGCAAGAATGCATCTAGCTATTGCTGTATTGATTAAATATTTGGATAGTTAATCAACAGAGCTAAGCCCTTTTTACCTGCTACATGCTGTATCCAAAAAAAACCAAAAACCCAATCCATGAGGATCCAATTTTTACCTTAAATTTTAATATAAATGTATCTTAGTAGGTAATAAGGTCATCAAAGAAATTGCAAGCTAGACATGGTCTCTGCTTTAAGTACCAAGCTGCAATACAACCTTGAGGTGTTAGGCAGATGCAGTGTTATGCTAATTTCAGCAAGTTTTATCTCGAGCAATGATAAACTGTGTGTTCACTGAAGTAATAATTGTACCTTTTTCCCCATGCTGGAGAGAAACTACAACTAAATTCCCAGTTCTTGAGTTGCTGAGGAATTTATTCCATCCTACCACACCTCTGAGACAAGGTATTTAAGGGGTAGTGATGAGAGATCAACCTGTAATGTCTAGAACTCATGAAATGATGCCTTTTTTTTGTATGTGATTTTTATTATTTCTTTTACGGATTCATGGGAGAGAAGCTCAAAATAAACACCAAATACATGGAACGGTAGCTGAAATATTTTTGTTGCTATCTCTATTTCCTTCACTTGCATGATCTCCACAGCATCAGAAACAGACAGCTATATTCTCAGCTACAGTAGTGTCATAATTGCACTGGCTTAAAAGAGTCCACATGATTGACACCAGCTGGAGATAAGACAAGAGTGGGTTTTGGTACTTGGGACAGCCCACAAAGCAGTCATCATGCTTGTTACCGGCTATTTGTGAGATGAGAATTAGCCAGATTTAAGCAAGCTGTGGATAACACTGTCCTGGCTGAGAGGAAGGATCACAGGTCTCTTTCCTACCTGCACACTAATTATAACATCACTTCTGCAAACCTGCCCTTTGCAATTGCAATTGCAAGTGCCAGCTCCCATTTCTCATTAACCACAGTTTCAAGGTAGCTCTTATCTCTGCAAATAAACTCTGCTCCAGGTATACATTTATGGGATTCTCTTCTTCGCACCCATTGAGTTTGTCTTTAATTTGAATAAGGAGGACCTAGCACCTGTAAATGGACTTGACTGTAACGAAGTTTAATAAAGTAGGAGCACTGAGCAAGACTGCTCAGATAAATAAAGATATTGCCACATGTCTATTTAAGCTATAATATTTTAACTGAGATGCTGAGTAAATGGTCTTACATTACATTACTTTATCTATTAAGCATTAATGTGTAACTTTACAGGGTAAATGCCTTATAATGCACTAGTTCAGCTGGAATACTTTGCATAGAAAAGTACTTGGGAAAGATGGCATTAAAATCTCGGCTGTTTCAGTCCTCTAATTTTTCTATGGCAGTACCATTTTGGAGTGTGGCTAAGCTCTATGCCATAGACCAACCAAACACAAATAGGTTCAGGTTGCAGTTTTCTCTCCTTTGTGGAGTGGTGTCCATGCATCCACACAATGCACTACAAGAAGGAAATTAATGGCCTAAATGTAATGCTTACCTGTGTTCTATGAGGAAAATGTATGACTTGAGAAAAAAGGGATCTTTTAGTAGATAGCATTGACTATGCTAAGAGAACTGAATTTTTGAGAATACTTGCTGTAAACTAAACTTTAACTGACAGATAATCTACATAGTAATTTAGATAAGAGAAGATCTTTAACTTCTCTCCTGTTAAGCTACCTTCTTAAGAATTATTTGGCAATTTCAAATGAGGACAGAAGCTGACTAAAACTCTGATGTATATTTGTGCACAGAGGACAAAATTGTTCAACTTTGATATGTGTCTTCCTTTCCTTTTCACTATTTGCCCTAACACTTTTATCTCAGGGATGTATCTTGCTTTGTGTCCTTGCCAGTGCTGAATTAAGTGTGGAAAATATTTTCTGTAAAGTTGCCCAGTAAAGTTCTGTGAAGTTCAATGCTACCCAGACCAAGCCCAAGTAAGAATTTTAGGAAGTTTTCAAGTAATAATTCTGTAAATAATTCTGATTTCAACTATTGATTTTAGACTTCCTATTTCCAGAAAACAAGGTCTAAATCAACTAGACATAAATTTTTAAAAATAATTTATTCAAAATATTAACTATAATCTCTAATCATTATGTTCCCCATTATTTACCAACCAAATGGTCATGAAAACAGTTTAATGTAGTTTGATAGTAAACTACAGTTTGTGATGTACCTGGTCACAAGGAAAAGGGAAGGAAAAGAAGCAACTTTATACAATAGATGCTTAAATAGAAAGAATGAGTGTGTTGAAATTGTTCTGAGAATCGGGTTCCATCCAATGTTACCCATATCCTCAACAGCATGGACGTTCCACTACCTGGAACTCTACAAAAACAAATTTCCTCTGAAGCAGAGATCCCTTTGGATTGGTGTCTGTTACAGAACATCAAACTCATACAGCTTAAGCTGTCAAATGTCACATAATTAACACCAGCAGTCATAATAAGGCAGTTTAACAATTTGATGTACTAAAGAAAAAAAAAACCCCAAAGTCAATGTACTAAACTGTAATTGAACTGTACTTAATTCAAATGTTTCCATCTGCCTTTATGCCTATGCCCTAGGTGGTAGGAATCTGCAGAGTAGTGCCCAGGGTCTAGGAGGAACAAGCTGATGGTACTGACACCCACACCCATACCAGCAACTTCAGTAGATTTCCAACATTTACACCATTACAGAATTTTACTTCTAAGCTTCCACAGCTGCCATTCCTCTGTTGTTTGCAAGGCAGCAACCTCTTCTGAATTTTGGCCAACTTTTAAAATACTGTTGATTCTCCGTCCTGATGTTTCAGATAGATGCAATGAAGGTTCTGTATTCCCTGTGCATTCAGACCAAAAAGAAAACAAAAACACCTAGACTCCATCCTTCTGTTCTCTTTATAATAGAATTTATCCAACAACTGCCACTACCCTTGAAAAATATTTGCATATTGTCTAATATTCTATAACTGAATGGATAAAAAATTATAAATTAAATTAAATGTATCTTCCAGAATATTAAGAAGTATATTTTGAGTGAAAGCAAAACCATTTTTAAATAACACAACATTGTAAATTGTTAGTGAAAAGCAAAGCAAGAAAGGAAAAAGCAATAAGGTCATAAATAGCACATCATTTTATTTACAATAAATATATTTCTTTTCTGAACTAGTGGAGTATATATGCCAAACAAACCACTTTTAACTGAAAGTCATATTATTCTTTATCTTATACAAAAGACTAGTGCTAACTTTCCTATTTATTTTGCATTTCCTGATTATTTAAGGGACATGCCATTTAGGGTTGTATAAAAGTCTTGAAAATATATGTCATCATCAAAATCCTTTCAATAGCTTGCAAATGACCAAAATGCTTTTAAATTCAGTTGTTGGTTTGTTTTCTCTTAAGGGAACCAATCAGTTAGTTACTGATTATTTCTTGGCTTGTGAAATGAAAATACATCTCTTTGCCTCTAATTTTTCAGATATGTTGGGTTCTTTCATTCACAAATTGCCCATGCATTATTACAATAAAAGGAGGACTAGGGAGAATCTCCAGTCCCTGCTAGATGCAGAGGGAACAACAGTAACAGGGGATGAAGACAAGGCTGAAGTACTCAATGCCTTCTTTGCTTCATTCTTTAATTTTAAAGAAAGTTGTTCCCTCTGCACACAACCCCAGGAGTTGGTGGAGCAGAACAAGCTTCCCACGATCCAAGAGCAGGTGGTCAGAGCCTTGCTTGTCTGGCTAAACATCCACAAGTCTATGGGGCTGGATGGGATTCACCCAAGGGTATTGAGGGAACTGGCGGATATGCTTGCCAAACCCCTTTCCATCATCTTCCAACAGTCCTGGAAGACCGGGGAAGTTCCACCAGACTGGAGGCTGGCTGGTATTGTGCCCATCCATAAGAAGGGGTACAAGGCAGATCCAGGGAACTACAGGCCTGTCAGTCTAACCTCAGTGCCAGGGAAAGTCATGGAACAGATGATCTTGAGTGCTATCATGAAGCACATGCAAGAGAACCAGGTGATCAGGCCCTGCCAACATGGGTTCAAAAAAGGCAGGTCTTGCCAAACTAACCTCATCACCTTCTATGACAAAGTGACTCAGCTGCTGGATGAGAGAAAGGCTGTGGATGTGGTCTTCCTGGACTTCAGCAAAGCCTTTGACACAGTTTCTCACAGCATTCTGCTACAGAAACTGTCAGCCTCTGGCCTGGACAGGTGCACACTCTCCTGGGTGGAAAACTGGTTGGATAACCGGGCCCAGAGAGTGTTGGTAAATGGTTTTAAATCCAGCTGGAGGCCAGTGAGTAGTGGTGTTCCCCAGGGCTCAGTGCTGGGTCCAGGCCTGTTCAATGTCTTCATCAATGACCTGGATGAAGGCATTGAGTTTACCCTTAGCAATTTTGCAGATAACACTAAGCTGGGTGGAAGTGTCGATCTACTGGAGGGTAGGGAGACTCTGCAAAGGGATCTGAATAGGCTGGACCACTGGGCAGAGTCCAATGATATGAGGTTTAACATGTCCAAATGCCGGGTCCTGAACTTGGGGCACAATAATCCTATGCAGAGCTACAGACTAGGAGAAGTCTGGTTGGAAAGCTGTGTGGAGGAGAGGGACGTGGGGGTGTTGGTTGACAGTCGACTGAACATGAACCAGCAGTGTGCCCAGGTGGCCAAAAAGGCCAATGGCATCCTGACTTGTATCAGAAATGGTGTGACCAGCAGGTCCAGGGAGGTGATTCTCCCTCTATACTCTGCACTGTTGAGACCGCACCTCAAATCCTGTGTTCAGTTGTGGGCCCCTCACCACAAGAAAGATGTTGAGGCTCTGGAGCGAGTCCAGAGAAGAGTGATCAAGTTGGTGAAGGGTCTGGAGAACAGACCTTATGAGGAATGGCTGAGAGAGCTGGGGTTGTTTATCCTGGAGAAGAGGAGGCTGAGAGGAGACCTCATTGCTCTCTACAACTACCTGAAAGGATGTTGTAGAGAGGAGGGAGTTGGCCTCTTCTCCCAAGTGACAGGGGACAGGACAATGGGGAATGGCCTCAAACTTCACCAGGGGAGGTTTAGGCTTGACATAAGGGAAAAATTCTTCACTGAAAGGGTCATTAGGCAATGGAACCGTTCTGCCTAGGGAGGTGGTTGATTCGCCTTTCCTGGAGGTCTTTAAGGTGTGGGTGAATGAGGTAAAAAGTGGTATGGTTTAGAGGTTGGTGGGAATGTTTGGACTCAATGATCCGGTGGGTCTCTTCCAACCTGGTTATTCTATGATTAACTATGATTCTATGAAAATGATGAGTATTATGACTATATAATTTGGATGTGTTTGTGAATGCATATATGCAGAAAAGTAATATGTGTGGGAGTTTGCATATTAGAGAGTGTGAGACTTTAAATCACTCCACAATTTTATATACACTGTATATCAGAATTATTGGAATCCCAGTACCCCAAAAAATCTCTCTTCCGTTATTTCTACCACAGTGAAATAAAAAAAGCTCTTTGAAAAACTACGACAAATGATTTATACTACCCAAAGATAAAACTGAAAACAAAGGATTAACTATGCTGCATAAATTATAATTATAGTTGTAATTGGTTAAAGTGAACATGTAATAAAAACCTGAAAGGATGTATAAACAGAAAGTGAATTTCTGTAATGAATCAATAGCTGATGATGTATTCATAATTCTGTTTTCCTTTATTCCTCTATTTATAAGTGAAAAAAAATCTAATATTAATAAGATATGCAAATACTGGTTTTAAAGTTGGAATCTTTTTTATGACTGGATTAAAAGAAAATGTTTCATAAATATTTGTTTGTATTTCTAATGTTTGGGAACTCTAGTTCCTTACTTGAAATGGAAGTTTTGAGACAATTCATGGTCACATGTGAACAAGCGTAACTGGAAAACACGAAAAAAACACCACATTTTCATTTATGGGCTCTGGCTACTCAGAAAGCAGAAACTCAGTAGAATAACATCCCCCACTGTCCTTTCCTCATCTAAAGACAGCTGCATCAGTAAAAACTAAACAAAAATGGAATGTAACTGCTTCCTAACAGCTCTCTTTCACAGCTCAATTGATTAAGAGGGGCAAAAACATTTTACCTAAATGGGTCATGCCATCCGCCACCCGAGTCCAGAGAACAAACTTTCTACTGGAACAAGTCCGAGGGGACCTTATTGGAGGCTTTTGGAAGATCTGGGCCACTCCAACAAGGTGACCCCATACACCCAGCTGGATGCACTGCTGACTGACCCAACAGCAATCTACAATGAAATTATTACATTACTTTTAAATTTTCAGTTGCACTGTTTTACACGACTTACCATATCAGATGCTAGCAGTAATGTTTGCTGGTACATGTACGCATTCATGTGGGAAATAAGGAAGGCAATGAGGATGGTGAAGGGTCTGGAGAACAATTCTTATGATGTGCAGGTGAGGGACCTGGGACTCTTTAGTCTGGAGAATAGAAGGCTGAGAGGAGACCTTACTGTGCTTTACAACTACTTGAAAGGAGGTTATAGTGAGGCAGGTACTAGTCTCTTCTCACAGGTATCAAGTGATAGAATGAGAGGAAATGGCTTCAAGTTGTGCTGGGGGGGGGGGGTTAGATGGGATTTTAGGAAAAAAATCTTTATAGCATAGTAGTGAAGTCCTGATAGAGGTTGGCCAGGGCAGTTGTAGAGTCTCCATCCCTGGAAGAGTTCAGAAACTGTGTATCCATGGCACTTCAGAACATGGTTTAGTAGGTACAGCAGGGTTGGGCTGGCATTTGGACTGGATGATGTTAAAGGTCCTACAACTTTAACAATTGTATGATTCTATGAAAGGCCATCTCTGCTTTCATGGGACTGTAGGCTTAGCATACTCTGGAAGACAATAAGGAAATAAACAAAGGGAGAAGTGGAAACTGCTGGTTGTCTTCAGGAAAAAAAATAATATTTTTAACATTACAAACATGACTAATGGCATGTGCAATAACATCATTTAGGTATCTGCTTTTTGGCAACTTGTACTGAAATTTTCCTTGCAAATAACCAATCTGTGTGTGCAAATGTGCAGTCAGCTAAACTCTGAGTGTATGATTACAAAATTGTCTGTATGACAATGCATAAAAAATTAATCATCTAAGTATCTTTTGTGAAAAATATCATCATCGTTATTGAACACTAGGAAGCTATTTGTATGAACATATTCTAGATTGGCAAGCCATTGATTTCTACTTTATGCTCTTTGCTATGAAATAAAGGAGTTTTGTATGGTTCCAGAAGTGGAAAGATATATATAATAACTGTTAAAGGAATATATGAATGTCAGTTTAGAGAAAAGTATTCACACATTTGTCTATTGGAGTTTTTTCCCCTAAAATGAACTTTTATTAACTCAGGAAAAACAGCTAGCAATATAAGAATGTTGTTGAACCTTTGAATATCTTTCATTTTATCACTTTTAATGCATCTTTAATATTTAACATTCATCTTATTATAGACAGAAATCGTGAGATGCATGCACGGTTTCCATACAGTTGTAAAGTTCAATGCACAGTCACAATTCTGAGGGGAGATTTCACACGTTTATGAAAAATAAGGCATTTTTGCAGTAAAGTTGTAAAGTGTGAAAGAATTCTTGTTTTATCTGCCTTACTTATCATGTTTATGAGTTATTTTGCCTGGAAGTAAATTGACAAGCTGTCAATGAACAATAGACATGGCTTCAGCTAGGCTTTTCACAGGTTCGGATGCCTTTGGGCAAAAGGGCTAAATCTGTAGTTTGCAATCTAGCATATGGAGTACTGAAAAAAGTGGCAATGAGGTGAGAGACATTTACTGAGAAATTCATGTGGCTGCTGATCTCTAACCACTCCATTTGTTCTGAGGTTTATGAATTCCTGTATAAGTGCTCTACCCTTGCAGTTAGGGAAGAGGATTTTAGTTTACTTGTAATGACCCAGTTACATTTATTCCTGCCATATTTCTGATCTGCTCTATCAAAATAAATACTTTTGTTTTTCACCAAGAGCAATAGTACCTGCATCTTTAATAGTAAAACTCTCTTTTAACCATTCTAATACATATTTCTGCATGCTCCTGCTTCTTGTTACAAGAACTGCTATATAATCCCCTAATTAACACAATTCTTGATAGCTTTATCCCTACCCTCATTATAAGCACACCCTCTTGAGGTGTCAAGCATGTTGTACACTTCACAATGAGATAAAGATGATTTCAAATTCGCATACTGTACTGGGGGAAATATCATTCTCATTTCCTTTACATGATGTGTTTGTCAAGAGAATTTAATGCACCAGGGTGAAAAATGTGATGTCAAAATCTTTCTAATTTCCATATACTCTATAGAAGAATGAGAGGAGAACTCAGGATTTACCTCTTTATTGGGCCTGGGTGGTATCTTATCTTTTATATCTTCCTTCTCTTCACTTCTGATATTGCTGAAGCTATTGAAGTGTAGAACCCATGAAATATGCTGTGTCTACCTGACCAGAGACAACTTCACATTACTTTAGGATTCTGATGCCATGAACTCCATGGAGTATTTTCAAAATGAGATGTGAGAAATGCTGAACTCTTTGCTAGGAAATATTTATGCAGTTATGTAGTTTAGGAGCATTACAGTTGGCAATTAGCATAAGAAATAATACTATGAGCAGTAAAAGTGATGATAAATGACTGATGAAAGGGCACAAAATTAGACTGGTTACCACACTTAATTAAGAGACAATTGTATTGCTTGCTTGATGTCAGTATCCTACATCTAACAAAAAGGGTAAGTAGCCTATTTTAGTTATTATCATGGACGAAGAAAATATAACCAAAGCAATGAGGGATATGGATCATAAATACATCACATCATGTAATGCACTAGTCAACCTGAGGTAAATAATGAATGTATTATATTTTAATGACTTACAAACTCTTCAAATATTAATGATCATGCAGACTGTTTTGGCTACTGTATTTGAATATTATTTAGATTTTAATTATCTTCATGAAGCAATAAAGCATGTTTTCCAGGCTCTATAAGTTACATGCCAGTGCATGGTTGATAGAAAGTAAAAAAAAAAATCATGATTAATTCCATTCTTAACTGAGTTATTTAAATACAAGAAAATAAGGAAAAAAAATGATCACCAAAAATACTCAAGAAAAGGTTCTGCTGGAGATTACCTATCTTGAGCTAGCTACAGAGATGTGGAATTCATAAGCTGTAATAGTTGCTGAATACCAGGTTGCCTTTCAGAAGTCTGCCTCTTCACTAAGCTGTCATGAAAATTATGCTGATCATAAACCTGAACATATGCTGATCATAAAAGGGAGCACTATATTTCTTTCAAAACAAGTCAAATCAGTCTCAGTAAAAAAGAGTGGCAACGTGAAAACTCATTTGTGAAAATTAACTAGATTTAAAGTAGATGACTGTCTTTGAAGTAGCTGAAAGTGTATAGCAGTTGTTGTGAATGCCCTCTTTGTTTCTTTGGGGTAAGAGTCTGGTGAGGCAGAACACTCCTTCAAATGAAAAAGACAGCTCTTTACTTTAATAAAGAGAGGAAACCACCAAATTTGTGAAGAGTGAAAGAAGTCTGTTATGATCAATGTGAATATTACCAATACCATCCGAAGTCTGAGTCATATCAAAAGTCCTACTAGTTTGTGCAGGGCTACAGAGAGCAAGGGAGCCTTAGAAATAGACAAGTTTGAGCTAAGGGAAGAAGCCCCTTTGAGGGTATGGTATGAAATGTCTCAAGAGGTAGAGGATAGTAAGGGTTGTTCTGCCCAGCAAACAGTTCTTTCATGGAAAGACAACTTCTCACAAAGAGAGAAGAATGTTTATCCTCCAAGGAACAATAAGTTAAAGCCAGTTGTCTAGGCAGCTACTAGCAAGCTAACATATTGGGTCTCCTTCCGCTTATTTTTCTCTCAAGAATCACAGAAGGTTTGGGTTGGAAGGGACATAAAAGTCTATTCAATTCTACTCCTTGCCATGGTTAGGGATACCTCCTACTGGTTCAGGGGACCAAAGCCCCATCCAGCCTTGCCTTGAACACTTCCAAGCACAGGGCAGCCATGATTCCTTTGGGCAACCTGGGCCAGGGCCTCACCATCTTCACAGAAAAATATTTCTTCTTTAGATCTCTCCTAAATCTCCCCTCTTGTAGCTTAAAAACCATTCCTCCTGATCCTACCCATGCATTCCCTGACCAAGAGCCCCTCCCCAGCTTTCCTGTATGCCCTACTTTAGGAATGGTTGGACTCAATGATCTGGTGGGTCTCTTCCAATCTGGTTGTTCTATGATTCTATGATTCTAAGCTGCTCTAAGGTCTCCCCAGAGCCTTCTCTTCTCTGGGTTGTACCTCAGCTCTCTCAGCCTGTCCTCATATGGGAGGTGCTTCAGCCCTTGAATAATCTTGCAGGTCTTTTGCAGCTGATGCAGTTGGCAGCTTGGTGCTACAATGTAAAGTGAGGTTTAAGTCTGTTTATGAGAATACTGAAACTCAATAACTGCAGCAATTTAGATGTTTCTTATGTGTTAACTATGTATTAATGACTGAATTGCTCCAGTTTTAATTTGTTCCTGCTTGGGACTTCATATCTTAGTTCCCTGTGAAGGCTCAGTGGGAGTGAAGTGAATTTCACCCAAAGGCATTTCCTCCAAAACACTGTCAAACATAAATTGGGTGGGTGGAGAGCTTTGTGGAAAAGAACTTTTTATTATTATTATTATTATCTGATCTCTTTTATACATGTTAATCTTCAGTTGCTTTTTAACACTAGTAGATAAAATGTTTGGGTTTAAGCTGTCATTTCTTGAATCAGCTTTACAGACAGCATTTAAAAATACTGAGGCTTTCTTTCTCCTCTATAAATCAAAACAGAAGTACTCTCTAAATTATTAGTATTCTCACTGTTGTTATACATTCAGTAACAAATGTGGAAATAAATTATTTCCTGGCCTAGATTGTATGTACCTACAGAGAGAAAAAAAAATAGATTAGTAAGGCAGTAATAATTTTTTTTAACTGGATTCCTGTAGATTAAACTGGAAATAGCCATAATTATTCTGTACTGTGCAATTGCCATTGCAATGGATGCTCCATCCTTTTCCTGCATGCCATCTGACAACTTCTCAAACCCACCAGAAAGACCTGCCTTGTTACAGTTGTTTTCTTATGCCTTGGTTAAGTTTCCTTAATTATTTCTCCAATTCTGTCAGCAATGTTATTGCCCCACTAGTTTAAAGGTTAAACAAAGCACCAAATCTGTCAAAGTGAGTGAAACCAACTGGTGAAGAGCTATCAGAAAGTAATCAGTGCTAATAGGTACATAATGGCTAACAGGGAGCTGTTTGCACTGAGATACATCACAGCAGACAGAACACAGACCTTGCTGAAATCACACTTAGAGAAAACATGGAGTACTATGGCCAGCTTGTAGCTTAAAACAACTTGAGAAATACCTTCCCCCCTCCTCAAATCCACCAGAAGGGACCTGAACCTACATACCCTTTCAAAAATAGTGGGTAGTGCAACCATGAAGGCCTTGCCGTATCTCAAGCTCCTTGCAGGGCTTTTCCTCCCTTGTGCATTTGACACATGAGGTTAAAAACATGAAAAACTGTTGGTAGAATTTCAGCGAGATATAAGGGCAAATGTCAAAAGTACCCATTTTAAGGCATTTAACCTTTCCCAGCATTTTTTTCTGAAACAGTTTGAAGGAGCTGCCAAAAATGTTTCATAAGCCCTTTTTCATCTTTTTTTTTTCCTTCTGAAGAAAATTGTGTAGCTCATTAGCAGTTCCTTGGAATCATATGCAAAACATAACTACCGGTTGTGATTTATTTTTTCCTGCATTGTCACCCAAAGATATGTTGTAAGAAGTGCTTGCAAAGATTAGTTTTAAGCACTTGGAGCCTGATCTTGCAATAAGTTGAGTCTTGCAAGGTGTTGAGTAGTGTTAAATAAATTAAATCATTGCAAAGTGAGCAGCCCAGCGCTGTTCACAAATAGATTCTGAGTGTGTTGTATGGTAGGACTAATTTCTTGTTGAATTTGTCTAAGACTGCTTATTACACAAGAGAAATTTCATTGTACAGTCATCCTTCTGCACATAAAAGTCATTTCCTCCCCCATTAGCAGTCTGAAGTTGGACAAGGCAAAGGAGATGTTAAAACATTCGTTTTTGCAGCTTAGATTCATGCTACCTGCTAACAAAGAGCCCGTCGCACCAAACCTTTGACCATCTTCCAGGAATCATATTTTGGTATGGATCAATTATTTTCTAAGAATATTACAGCGTATTTCACATGGGGGTGAGGGGTTACCTTTATGCATTTAGAATTAATGATCTATCTAGAAATTCTTATTGCTTGCCCCTACTTCTGCTGACAAGAATGAACAAAATACCATGCAGAAATATCTGCGATTCCTGCTCCTGAATGTAAACAGAATTGTTGAATTATTTCTGGGGTGCATTTCCAATAATTCTGGAAGGGAATTTTCTGGATTACTAGTACTTTTCTAGTAGCTATGTGGGATTTTTCAGCTTTATTTTGGAAAAAAAATGCACATATGTAAAGGTATCTGAAATAACAGAAAACTGACTTTTATTCAGTTTATACATATTCATCATGTAAAGCAAAGTTCTGTCTTCAAATAGCATGTTTGCCCTACTCCTGCAACCTCAGGGAAACCATTAGAATAAAACACAGTGTTGGAAAACTTTGTTTACCATGAATGAGAATTTCCAAGAAGGGAATGTAGATGTTGTCATACTAGATTACACAAGAGGCTTATTTATCCCTGTTTTCTGTCCCTTGAAGTGACATCAATCATTGAATTATCATTGATTTATGTGAAAAAGGTGTGAGAACTCAGCTACAGAGAAATAAATACTCACCTTTCATGCTGGTCCCAGGCTAAAGTGTGAAAAATGACAGATTTTCAAAAATATCTTCAGTTTTTAAATAATTGTCTTGTATAGTTTGGATCATCACCTAGATATTTACTCCATTAAACACTTTGCTTCAAATCCTGCTGATTTCACTGAATACTGCTGTGCTCTCTTGTGGACATGCAGAAACAAAAAAACCCAAGTTACCATGAGTTTAATCAAAGACTTAAAATTTATTTGTGATATTCTCACCAATTTTCTTTTCTGAACATTTACTTGTTTTCTCATATACTCTGTGAACATCTCATTGTTGTCTTTTTTTGGAGCTGCTTATGACTTTCCTAATCATATCGCACCACTAACATATGCAATGTCAAGTTAATAAATTGTTTGGAAACTTTTAAAAAAATGGAATACAGAAAAAGACTTTTTTTAATTTCAATATATCTTAATGCACCAGCTTTTCAAAAATACCTGTTTTCTAGAGTATTACCCATGTAAAATAATTAAAAGCAAAAGACATGCCTTCGAAAAATGTGAAAATTTCACCACTTCATATTTTCAAGGTAGTGTTTGTCTTTCTTGAAATGTATCACAATTTGAAAAAAATAATGAAAACTAATATTACAGGTACCAAAAAGCAGCTTTCAGGCCTTTCCTAAAGATGAGCTGTAACATGCATATGAACACATAGCTCTGTTGTCAAAGCTTTAGGATAGAGCACTGGGTCCAATTGATACCATAAGGATAATTTGAAGCAACAGAAAGCTATCTCCAAATTTTAATTTGGCTTTGCGACGTGCCCTCCCACATCCAAAATGTATCAAGGATTCCTTAAGTCAGAAGCAATCAAGATCTTGTTTTGACCTCCTTAGAAAGAATAGCTTCAGTTCTAACACACCACTGAACTTAATATCGATTCAGAGGAAAGGGTGAATCAGCACCATTATTTCTCCCCTGGCTGTAGAAGGAACAGAGCTGACCCTATTTAACCGTTGATATCTGCTGAAAGCATAGGCCAGTATGACTGAAAAATTCTAGAAAAAAACTTCTGCAGCTGATGCAAGAATAACTGATAATGGTCAAAAAGTGGAAGTATGTGTGCAGAGAGAAAGACATTTGGAAATAATGACTTTTAAACCTTTCAGGTAGATCTCTGAATTTTGCTTTTAACTTAAGGAGAGAGCCATTTCTATTTAAAAATAGCACTTTTAAACCATGGAAATATGTTTATATTATTACAATTTGTACAGTGTATCTATACATCCATATAAAAAGAAAACATGCTATGTTTCTTGGTTTGAGATGCTTATGCCAAATTTCAGTAAAGGAGTCCATTCTACTACTGAGTTTAAATTCTTGAAAGCTCAAGCTTAAAACGGGAATATTACAACTTTCAAAGGAAAACAAAGTTTTGTTATTCTTCATCCCAAAAGTATTTACCTGCCTGCCTAGCATTTCAAATTTTCTCGGGATCAAAGTAAAAGGTCAGGTAAAAAAACCAAAATTGTCCAGTTGCATTAGGCTACAAAAAGGCACTGCAAGTTTACTAACTGTAGCAAAACTCAGTTGGAGAGCTATATCATGAGATATCAACCACTGTTAGCAAAGCAGTGTGAATTTTTCAAATCCTGCTGTAATAATTCACCAGTAAAAAAAAGATAAATTAATGACAGAGTTTCTCAGTTTTTAGATGAAATAGCCACACAGCATTGTATTTGATCATTTAAGTATTTTTTAATTCTTCTACTAGCTAAACACATAATATATCACTTGGAAGTTAAACAATCTCAGGGAGTGGGGGGTGGGGGAGGAGTTTGCTAAACCACTTTACTTAAAATCTTCTAGTATTCCTGTCTAGCAGGAATCTACTTATTAAGTTATTTGTATTTCACCAATTAAGTCATTTGTTTAACTCGGGAGAAGGTCATGTAGAAATACAGGACTTGTTTCTGATTCTCTGTCCTGTTCACAGTCCCTTAAGTCTTGTTTTCTGTTTAACTAATGTCCTTATTAGCTACTTACAGAGAAACTTTTTAATACATGCAGGAGATTAAAAAAGCTCATTTTTTTATCTTCAATATGCCTAGTTTACACTTGGACCACTAATTTTTGGTGTGTGTTTGTTTAAATCATGCTAACAGTCAGTTGATACTTATGGATGACCATTTTCTGTGGAAAATTAAGGACTGTAAAAGAAACATATTTAAACTTTCATGAAATTACAGTATATACAAGATAAGATATTTAGGGTTTTGTGTATGTGCACATATACAGACACATGTATAAGTGTAAAACTAAGGCATTTAATTTAACCTATAAAACTAGAATTGTTTTTGTTTAGTTACAATGGTAAAAAAAATCAGTGCTTCATGATGCCCAAGAAGAAATCAGACACTCTCCAAGCTTCTCTCTGCCTTTTTTTGGGTCCATTTTTACAGCTTAATATTGAGCGATACTTTTGCAGGAATTCTTTGTTAATCATGGACTGTGTCATTTGCCCTTGAGTACATTTCTGTGGCATCTAAAAATAGTGCGTGGTATATTCCACAGGTCATGCAGGATGGTCACCTTGTGAATGGTTGTTATAAATAAGGACTCTGGGGGGTCAAACCTCTCTTTTCTTTGAAGAGGTTAGAAGGTTTCACCCAGAGAGCAACATCAACCCTGAGTTTAGAAAGCCAGTTCCCAAAAGGCTTCTTTGGGCAAGCACCTTTAAATAGCTAAGAGTGAGAGAAATGGCACCACAAATGTCAGCTTACATAAAACCAAATGAGAAAAGATGAGAAAATTGTGCCCTTTCCACAAGGACAGAATCTAACTGCTCTAAAATCATTAAAAAGAAAAGCATAACAAAACAAAAAGCAGACTTAAAAAACAAAAAAAAAGAGAAAGGTTACTTATTACACAGGTATTGCTTGTACACCAGTATGCCCCTCACCTTGTCTCTTCATACTGATTACACACATTGGGTAGAAAAGTACCTTCCCTCTGCATTTCAAAGTTCTATGTTGTTAATTCAGATCATTGTTTAACTTGCTTTCAGTTTAAGTGCAAGACTTGAATTAGAGGATTTCCCTGTCTCTGATGCTATTAAATTCTTTCATATCATTCAATAATTGTAGCAGTGAGATGTTCAAGTCATTAAAAAAAAGAAAATCTAAAATAATTCAGAAACTCATAAAAAGCTTACACAAGGTGGTTTTGGATTAAATATGACCTTTAAATTCTCAGCCTAGACCCAAAGGCAAACAATCAAAAGCTTGCTCCTTCCTTGTAAAAAAATGTTGAAATGTTGCAACACTGCTAAAAAAGAGGAAGTTGTTCAAGTTTTGTAGCATCATGGCTCATTGTCACCACGATGAAGATTGAGCAGGGAGATGTGTTTATTGTTTAATGTAAGAGGGAGGGCAGCAGTTCAGGTTTTACAGAAACAGCAGTGGTGAAAAAGTTGTTAAACAAACGATCATGCTGTAGTAGGAAGCAGATACTTTTTTTAACCAACCCAACACAGTATCTGCTTATAAATCCTATAAAGGCAGTTTAAAAGGTGCTTAATCACAGTGGAGTTTGTATAAATTTTTTAATCATTTATTTGCTTTGTTGAGTTTCAATTAGACGTCAACCTACAGCAACTTCTACCTAACACATTATTAGTTGGGACCATAAAGTAAACACCAATGCCATTGTTAGCTGAGGTGAAAGTCTACTGATATGAGGTCAAGTATTCAGAACTCCTTAATATCTTTCTGATATAGGACATTCTCCCCTGATTTGGTAATTACTCATGTATTATGTAAATTTCATCAATATACACTAGCATAAAAGCTTTTGGAAAAAGCAGCTGATGGTAGAGAGTACATGCAAATCTAATGAACTATAAAATGAAGCACACACAACAACCTGTATGTGCTAAAGAAAAGAGATAAAAAATGCAAGAGCTAGGGAAAATGAGGGCACATGCATTTTCTAAAAGCTTCTAGACCAGTCATCTGTCTTCATACCAGGCTTGAATGACATCAGTAATGGCAGAATACTGTACCTCCTGAAAAAGAATGTACCCACAATCAGAATATCTCTGAGAAAGGCAGAAAGAAGGCATCTTAAAGTTGAGTGCCTCCAGGACACTGGTCTCCTGCAAACACCCTCTCATTTGGTTTATGGTCAGCATGGACCTAGTGCCACTTCAGTCATGACTGTCTTAATTTAGAGCTCATGGGAGTGTTTATAGAAAAAAAGGAGAAAAAGAAAAAGAAGAAAGAATGAATGCAAAGCACATTCTCCTCTCTTGAAGAAAGACTCAACTTTGTGTTGTAGGGAATTAATAACTTAGATTACAACAAACAAAACACAATCCCACGAGGAATCTGTTAACAGCACAGTAAATTCAGAGTACATATAATTAGTAAACTATCTGAAAGTAGTGAGGTAAAAAAAAATGCAAGTAAAGTCCCCACATTTTTTAATCTCTCTCCCTATGCCTATGTTTGGAAAATACTGCTGCTCTCAGATAAATCTCAGAACAGCTCCACAGGTATACAACTTCCCCAGGAAAGAAAACAGTCATGAGTTCCCTAAAAAAGAACCAACCTGAGTCACAAAGGATTGCTGTCAAGAGAGCAGAAACTCATACTGAAAGTATGTATTAGCAGGGAGGGTTGGAGTTTTTCTGCATGCTTTCGTCTAGACTTCAGTGCTGAGTGACTCAGCAAAAGCGTTTGCGTGATGAGCTCTGTGGAAGTGCAGCCTTAAAGGATTAAATTTGATTTCTGATAACAGAAGAATGTTGGACACCATAACATAACACAATTTGAATTTTTCATGTTGGAATTCTCCAATATACCATTGTGGTGGTACTATTTGAGTATTATAGGAAAGGATACCATCACACACAGAGTTCCTCACCAATGAGACTAATTTTCTGATTGCAAGCTGTAACCCTAGTAGATAAAAGTACAGTCAGATGACCCTTCTGAATCACCGTCTCTGCAAAAAATCTGTAATAACTGGTGTGTTATCTTTTCTTGCTAGAATTTGGGTCTTTCTCAAACTTGCCTGGTAATATCAAGGTAAGAATTCTATCAACTTCAGGGTCAAAATTTCTCTTCAAAACTCCTTCTTATAGGACATAAAAATCCCCCTTACTTGTAAAATCAACTTCTGAAACAGAATGGAAGCAAATGAGCTTTTTCGTTGGGTGGGAAGTGGATTTTTTGAAATCTAAATAACAATCAACTAATATTATTAAATAAGTCAGGTGCACATTTGGGAACAGTCTTATATCAGAGGACTTTATTATCCTCTATACATCTTCTATAATGTTGTATTCCTGTTGGGGCCTTTTTATATGGAAATTCTTTACATGACAATTAAGACAAACAAGGTAAGAGATTATCCAAAGTTATTGATATCAAAGGGCTAAACAGAGGATGAGGAAACTATTTGATCCTTCAGTTTAAGTCTTTGCAAGAGATGCAGCTTTGGTATTTGGTTAATGGCAGCTTCTTTAAGACACCTCACTGTATGCACTGCAAATAGGCAAAGGGCTGGGCAGAGGAGAATAACGACTCAGGCCAGAACTGGGATGCTTTTATGAAGGACTGTGAATAAATGACCCTAATTTACAATTCTGGGGAGATGTAAATACTTGACATTAGTTTTATGAGTTTCAGTATCCCTTGAAAAGAAAAGCTTACAAATACTAATTTGGTTGTGTATTCTTCTCCAGTCATTTGCATGTTACAAGTCAGGGCTTGTTAAATTTGCTACCAAATCCACAGGGTTGTTCTGCTGCATTTCCTTCAGAATCAGAGAATCATGGAATTGTTTGGGTTAGAAAGAACCTCAAAGCCCATTCTGTTCCAACCTCCCTCCCACTGGATCAGGTTTCTCAAAGCCCCATCCAGCCTGATCTTGAACATCTCATGGGATAGAACAGACACCACTGCTCTGGGTAACCTGGCCGGGGTCTCACAACTCTCATAATGAAGAATTTCTTCCTAATGTCTAATCTAAACTTTCCACCTTCCAATTTAAAGCTGTTCCTCCTCATCTTATCAATTCATGCCCTTGTGAAAAGCCCCTCCCTATTTCACCTGTAGCCTCTCTAGTATTGGAAGCTGCTTTAAGGTCCCCCACAGAGCCCTCCCTTCTCCAGGCTGAACAACTCCAAATCACTCAGCCTGTCCTTGTATTTGAGATGCTCCAGCCCTCTGATCATCTTCATGACCTCCTCTGAACTTGTTCTAAGAGATCTATGTCCTTCCTGTGCTGAGGGCTCCAGAATCAAATGCAGGACCCCGGGTGGGGTCTCATGAGAGCAGAGTAGAAAGGCAGAGGCCTCTCCCTCGACATGCTGGTCTGACTGCTTTTGACATAAACCCCCAAAAGTTTCAGTCGATACCTTTAGTAAGTGACCTTCATTTCCAAGCCTGCGTTTCACAGCAATCACTATAGCCTGGTAGCATCCCCGGCAGGAGCATCCCACTCACACAACAGTGTTCTCCCTGGCAGGGTACCTAGCCATGTGTGACAGTGACCAGGAGCATGAGGTGCTCATGCCCTGCAGTCAGATTCACTCCCTGTCATAGGATTTGCACCGAGGTTAAAGCAAGAAAAGGCTGAATTTCATTAGCTTCTTTCCAGGTCCTGGTAATTAAGGGTAGGTAAGAACAAGTAACTCATCTGCTTAATGAGCAGTAGGGAAGAAACAGGGTTTCCAGAAGCACCTTATTGTTCCATGATTTGCCATTAGAATACCCCAGAACCTCCTTAAGTGTTTTGAGCCAAATTCTAGGGGATCCTGTGAATATCACAGTGAAGCTGCCATATTGAGCTCAGACTCTTCTTCCCTTTCTACCCTCCCTGCCCCCCGAGAGAGAGAATTATCAAGTCATTTTTTGTTTATTAGAGAAGCAGGAATCAAATTATGCTGAAAAGTAAACAAATAACATTCAGCTTGTGAGCCCTCTGGTTACAGGGTTTCTCTCCACCCAATGAATCTTACTGCATAAATTTTGAAAAAAATTGCTAGGAAACAAACAGTGCAGCCCTTTGACAGGTTAGTATCCCCAATGCCCCATTAATTAAAGGAACACTGTAAATTTAGCTATGACTCTAAAAATTGAGACAAAATTTACTGAAGATATTACTTAATAACAATTAATAATTATCCCAAATAGCCCTGGGAATCTGTCATTAGCTTTCTTTAACACCTCTCTCTTGTCAGGGTCAGGTATTTAGCAGCACAGTTTAGAGGTGCAATCCTATTTATGATAGCTTATATTGGAAATGAAAGTCATCTTCATTGTGAACTTATCTTGACAAACAATGTCAAACTCTCAGACTCTGTGTCACTCATTTACTGCTAACCCATCTAGAAGCTGCTGCCACTGGATTTAGCCTTCAAAAGCTTGTCGCTGTTTGACACATTAGAAAAGGTACTGATACTCATAGTAATTGGAGAGCCCTGGCAATGACCTTGTCCTTCTCCTAAGCCCCAGCTAATCCTAGGTACGTTACCTCAACTGGCAACATGATTATTATCTGTGACTATAGCTTTTTCTTATAGGCACACATGCTCCAGAAAGGGCAAGGGAAAAACTAATAATACAGTACAGAGATTAAATGTTTTTACTTCAACTGACCCTCATATTATTTTGGCTATTGGTTTCATAGTTTTTGGAGTTAGTAATACTTTTTAATCCCTTCATTTATCAAATTTTTTTCTTTTATACTATTTACTTCAATTAGAAGTACAAAAATTTATCACAAATGTCAACAAACTACTTTACACATTCATGAAACCAGTGCCAGTATTCATTGTCCTCCACAGTTGCTTCTGCCTTGCTGAGTCTTCTGTTCGAACAAACTAAGATGGCAGAGGGAAGCACTTTGGGGCAGCTTTCCCTCCTTCCAGAGGACAACAACTACCAGAGCAATATCTAAGATAGATGATACTCATAATTTCAAAGTTCATATACACAGTCAAATGTACACCTTGCATTTTTGTAAAAATCAAATAGCACAGATCACTGTACACAGGTGTCATATTTTATGTAAAATCACCACTTTAAAATGTTCCTTATTCTGAAGGTTGCAATATCCATAGTTTGAGGAGAGAGTCCACTGGGAACATAATTATTATATTCCAACTTCCAGATAATAAAAAGATATACCTAGCTACAAAATCCATATCTTGGTACAGTTGTGTTTCCTATCAACCTTGGTTTCAGAGATAAAAAAAATGTCAACTAAGCTGGTAACAAACATTATCAATCTTGTATCATCTTCCAGTTTTTCATTTCTACACTTAGAACAAAATTTCCTCTTTAATGTTTTTTTTTTTAAATATGGAAATTTTTGAAAGGCTGGTGAATTCAGTATTGAGAGATGTTACAGAAATATTTTTCTTATCATTTGATTTGGTTTCTGAGAATATACTAAATAACTTTACTGCAAAATGTCATTTTTACAGGTGATAAATGATTTACCATTCAATTATGAGGGAAGGATCATGTATGAGGGAGGGATCTGCAAAGACCAGAGGAACAGAGTGTTTGCAAGTTAGGTAAAAACTGCGCATACATGAGTTTTACCTGTGTTAGGTCATGACCGTGGGTTGTCTCAGGCTTAATTACACAGAGACTATGTACATTATCTTCCTGTTCCTCTAACTGAAGCAAAAGCACTCGTAGATCTAACTTCCTGGAAAATAAGTTACAATATCTGGTTAACTGTCTTTACCAGTCATACAAATCTACTTCCTAATTTGTTTACTCATCATTCTGCAAGAGGAAGGTCATTTCTATGTGTGGTGTCTCTTCTATTTGTATCTGGTTTTGTTCTGCCCCTAGCATAGGGCATTTTCTTTCCATGTAATCAACTTCCTCAGACAGACCAGGAAGATGCTGACACAAATACAAAGCTCAGGCAATTGCAAAGACGTAGTTAGAATCAAGAGATATTCAAGGATGGATGATCCATGGGTGGCCCCTGCTCAAATACAAGCTTGACAAGTATTGTAAATTACAGATTCAGAGAATGCAAACTACCTGCAGAGAGTTCTATGTCCTTCATAGTTTCCCTGGACACTAACAATACAACACATAACTGCCTTTGCTCAGCTTTAAGCAAGCTACAGGATCAGCCCAAGAAAGTAGGAATAACCATTGGATAGAGTGGAGGAGGAGTCAAGAAGAGATAACATGAGACCATTTTTATCAGCGCCTGAATCTCACTAATTATTAAATTCTATGTTGAACTAGACACACAACCTAATTCTGCCCTAATGATAGCTATCACCCTTGTGAGGAGTGGGGTTAGACCCCTGTCTTTACTAAAACAATAGTTTCATATTTACACATTGAAAATTGAGGGTGTTGAATATATGCATTAAAACTGACTCAATGAATGGAAGCTAATTAAACTTTTAGATATACAAAAGTTAAAATTAAATTAAATTATTAATATTAAATTATTAAATTATTTTCACATTATACGTATGTAAAATGATCCATCTGAAATATGGTTTTTGCACCTTTATTCAAATACAAGCTACATTGAGAAAAGATAAAGTGCACTTTTTATATTCTTTCCAAATCCAATATTTCTAAGACTAATTTCTTAGACAGACATGATGAAGATGTCTCTTTAAACTTTTCTCCAAGCTTAAAGCAAAATTTCCTTGAAGATATAAAGTTTTGTTAATAATGAGACAAAACTAGAAGGAAAAAAAACCCCCACATCCAGTTCTTTTTAGAGTCTTAGCAACTCTGTTACAAATGAACTCAACTCTGTGACATTTCCAGCTCAGTTTTACAGAAATTTAGAGGAAAATCTTCCCCAGTCTGGGCTGAATAAGACTAGTTCCTTCAGCTTCTCATCATGAGACAAATGCACCAGAACCTGACCAGCTTCGGTAAATTTGACCCGGTTTATGGATGTCTTTTTCATTCTGGAGTACCCAAAGCTGGGGATTGTATTATAAAGCATTGTCTGATCATCAGCATAAAGTACAAGTGTGCAATGAGTTGTTCCATTTTCTCTGTACAATCAAATTAAGAAGCATGTAGAGCCACAATGCCCTTGGAAAGAATTATAATCAGGAAGACTCAAGATGACATTTTAGCAGACTTGTGGGACACAACAGTTTCTGTCAAGTCCACTACCATGTCATGCAGTTCCCCAGTGACATAATACAGGCATAATTCCTACATTACAACATTGCAGACAAATAAAAAATACAACACAAATAAATTAAAAAGACAATAAAAAGTCCTTGAGTTCTATTCAAACTTCAAAATACTCAAATACTCATAAGAGTAGCACAGAACTTCTTGGAGAAAACAGCTTTGTTAACCTAATTATTCATTTTGAGTTTAACATCAGTATAGCACAGGTTAGGTTGACCAAACCACTTTCAAACCTTTGCAAACTTTTTCGAAAGTACCATGAAAATTGTTAGTGGCAAACTTCCATAATGAGGAAAAATTCCTTGCAGAATTATTTTTTTTTTTTTTATGTAATCAGACCATTATTTTACATTTTGGGTGCTTTTCTTTCATCTCTGTTAGAATCCGTTTACCACTCCATGGAAATTGCATAGTAAGAAGTGCAGAGGATCAATAGAAGAGTTAGTTTAATGGGGCAAATTTTAATATAGAAGAGATGGAAGATTTCTGATGTTCTAGCACTTTAGAAACATGTAAACTGGGAAAAGCCTGAGACTTCTGGAATGATTCCTGCAACAAAGAGGCAGTTTGGAAAGAAATAGTATATTAGGTTTGAGGGAGATAAAAGATGAGTACCTAACATAGAAAACAGACTTTTCTGCAGTCTTATATGTGGGATATCTCTTTTACTGACATAATTTTATTTTTCTTCTTTTTAACTTGTTTAAGTCCTCAAGGAAGGAAAAATATGTAAAGAGACAAAGTATTTCTTCTCATAACTCATTCATTTGGAAAACATAATGAAACTTTCAGACATGGAAAGCTGGACCTGTCAGGCAGATGGTTAGTAAAAATGGATGTGTTTTTGAACTTGTAAACCCTTCAGAGATGTTTTTTCCAACTTTTATCAGTTGCATAATAAAAATATCACTTCTCTTTATGATTCTCTCTTTTTTCATTTGTGGTTTTATACCACTATATCCAGAAGATTATTAAACTTTCGAAGGTTTCCCTCATAAATTTAAGAGTCTATGTAATCCTTTATTATCCAGCTTTGCTAATGCTTGTTTGCTGATTTAATGAATTTATAGCAATGCTTGGTTTTATATTGGCTATTATCACAACTAAAGAAAGACATCCTGCTGCCAGCATATTCCAGGAACCAGCAGCAGTGCATATGGAAATAGAATATCTAGGTCTTGCAACTGTAATAAATAGTTTTTGAAATAAAGAGGTCACTTCAGTTCTTATTGAAGGCAACCGGTTCATGCAGAACATGAAAAAAGTGCATCTGCATTGAAACTACACAAATACAACAACGTCATAATTGCAGTATATAATATATTAGGATGCTACTAATTTTCCTGTGCTGAAATATACATGAAAAGGGAAATAAAAACAGGTCAACTTCTGCATAAAGCACTTTCGTCCTCACAAAGACCTGAAAGTTAAGGGAACGATTTCAACTTGCAAGTCAATCGCAAAGAATAATTTAAATGTTGTAAGAGAAATCAGATCTGTCCCTTAAGGTGCCCACCAATTTCCACTTCTTTACAGACATTTCTCTTTTTTTGATAAATGTTTCTCTCTTCACTTTTGTATTGTGGGAGACTTGCACAACTAGAAAGTGAATGTGACAAATGAGCTTCCTATTTACATGAAAGAGATGAAATGCACAGAAGTGTTTTGAGGTACAAGAAAATGAAAATATTAATAGATATCTTTTAATAATCCTTTTTATCATAATAATATCAAGAAATTTTTAAAAAAATAATTTTTATTCTGCCTATATTCAAGTTGGATTTGCAAAACCTTGTTGCAAACAACAAAAGTATCCAAAAAAACAACACTGTGGTTTTCCTTTCACCAGTACTGGAGAACTTTTCATTGCTCGTCTACAGGAATTGTAATAAAATCAAAATTTTGAATTCTTCAAGTCTCAGACTACCCTTGTGTTCAAATATTCAAGATATGGGATTGTTGGAATTACTCCAGAGGAGACAGTAAAGATGATTTGAGGGATGGAGCACCTCTGCTATGAATCACAGAATCATAGAATCACAGAACAACCAGGTTGGAAGGGACCCATCGGATCTTCTAGTCCAACCATTCCTATCTAACACTAAACCAAGTCCCTCAAGACCTCATCCACCAGTGCCTTAAACACCTCCAGGGAAGGTGACTCAACCACCTCCCTGGGCAGCCTGTTCCAATGCCCAATGACCCTCTGTGTGAAAAACCTCCTCCTAATCTCCAGCCTAAATCTACCCTGGCGGAGCTTGAGGCCATTCCCTCTCGTCCTGTCCCCTGTCACTTGGGAGAAGAGGCCAGCTCCCTCCTCTCCACAACCACCTGTCAGGTACTTGTAGAGAGTAATGAGGTCTCCTCTCAGCCTCCTCTTCTCCACGCTAAACAACCCCAACTCTCTCAGCCGCTCCCCATAGGTTCTGCTCTCCAGTCCCTTCACCAGCCTCGTTGCTCTTCTCTGGACTTGTTCCAGAGCCTCAACATCCTTCTTGTGGTAAGGGGCCCAGAACTGGACACAATATTCAAGGAGAGGCCTCACCACTGCTGAATACAGAGGGAGAATCACCTCCCTGGACCTGCTGGTCACAACATTTCTGATACAAGCCAGGATGCCATTGGCCTTCTTGACCACCTGGGCACACTGCTGCCTCATGTTCAGTCGGTTGTCGACCAACATCCCCAGGTCCCTCTCCTCCAGGCACTTTTCCAGCCAGGCTTCTCCCAGTCTGTAGCTCTGCATAGGGTTGTTGTGCCCCAGGTGCAGGACTCGGCATTTGGCAGTGTTAAACCTCATGCCGTTGGACATTGCCCAGCAGTCCAGCCTGTCCAGGTCCCTTTGCAGAGCCTCCCTAACCTCCAGCAGATCGACACTTGCACACAGCTTTGTGTCATCTGCAAAATTGCTAAGGGTACCCTCAATGCCTTCATCCAGGTCATTGATGAAGACATTGAACAGGGCTGGACCTAGCACTGAGCCCTGGGGAACACCACTCGTCACTGGCCTCCAGCTGGACTTAACACGAATTACCACCACTCTCTGGGCCCGGCCATCCAGCTAGTTTCCTACCCAGGAGAGTGTGCGTCTGTCCAGGCCAGAGGCTGACAGTTTCCGTAGCAGAATGCTGTGAGAAACTGTGTCAAAGGTTTTACTGAAGTCCAGAAAGACCACATCCACAGCCTTTCCTTCATCCAGCAGCCGAGTGACTTTGTCATAGAAGGCGATCAGGTTGGTTTGACAGGACCTGCCTTTGGTAAACCCATGTTGACTGGGCCTGATCACCCGGTTCTCTTGCATGTGCTTCATGATAGCACTCAAGATCACCTGTTCCATGACTTTCCCTGGCACTGAGGTCAGACTCACTGGCCTGTAGTTCCCCGGATCCTCCCTGCTTCTTCTTGTAAATGGGAACTACATCAGCCAGTCTCCAGTCCAGAGGTACCTCCCCAGTCTTCCAGGACTGCTGGAAGATGATGGAAAGGGGTTTGGCCAATACATCCGCCAGCTCCCTCAGAACCCTAGGATGTATCCCATCTGGCCCCATGGACTTATGGGTGTCCAGTTGGCCAAGCAGGGCTCTGACCTCCTCCTCTTGGACTATGGGAGCCTCGTATTGCTCCTCTGTTTCCCAGGTGTCTACACAGAGGGAACAGCTTTCTTTACAATTAAAGACTGAAGGTTGAATGAAGACAGGTTGAGTGAGCTTGGGTTGTTCAGCTTGGAGAACAGAAGGCTCTGGGGCAGCATCCAGTACTTGAAAGGGGTGACAGGAAAGCTAGGGAGGGGCTCCTGCTCAGGGACTGCAGGGAAATGGCTTTAAATTGGAAGGAAAAAGATTCAGTTTAGACATTAGGAGGAAATTCTTCATGATGAGGGTGGTGAGGTCCTGGCCTAGGTTTCTCAGGGTAGATGTGGCTGCCCCATCCCTGGAGATGTTTGAGGACAGGTTGGATGGGGCTTTGAGCTCCTGATTCAGCAGGAGGTGTCCCTGCCCATGGCAGGACAGGTGGAACTGGATGAGCTTTAATATCCCTTCCAACACAACCCAGTCTATGATTCCATAATTCTATGACTACCTAGGAAAAGCTATAATTGCAATAAAACTTTCAGAGGTCACAGTGTTTGTCAGCTAAGCATTGGTTATGCAAGTTCTTCTCCTTCTTATTTTTTTGTTTTTAATATAAGACTAAATAAAATTCTTCGTATTATTAGAAATATCTCCCCTTGAAAACTTCCATTAAATCTATGCACTTTCTTGAAAAAAAAAAAGTTTCATATTCATCAAACCAGCAGCTGTTGCTTCACCAGATTTTCCACAGTTTCTACTCAGACTTGTTGGAGGCTGTAGCCTCAGAAATGAAGGTGTGCACAGAAGTCTAATATAATCAAAATAACCAGAATCTGCAGGACTTGAAGCTGTGTTCTGACCCAGTACCTGTGTTCTGACCAACAGAGAACATTACCAAGGGTATCAAACTGCAGTAACAGTGCTTGCTTGGTCCTTCTCAAGATGTGAATATCATCCACAGTTTTGTTGCATCTCATAAGCTACAAATAATCCTTTTTCTACCAAGACCCACAGACCACTGTTTGTCAGATGATAGTATTTTCTGATCAGTAATGATTTAAACTACATTTGAATGGCTCAGTCCCCACATGTGCTGCAAACTGGAGAAATCTTACTAACTGAAAGCTCAGGGGTTTTTTTTAAAACAGCTGATAGAGCGAGGAAAAAAGCCCTAAGGCACGTATAGAGCCAGGGCAGACCTTCAATTTTATGGACCTCATTTCTGTTTACAGGAGCATTACAGGATGAAAACTCATCTCTCTTTTTATCATGGCAAGTTGAACAAGTGAAGTGGGATTCTTGCAGAGACAGGGAGCTTGGACAAACACTGGTGCCATTTATGCCTTCTGGAACAGAGGTCCTACACAACGACACAGCTCCTAATTTTATTGTTTTCAAGGACAACGTAGTTAAGTTTGCAAACCAGACATATTTGCCATAGGAGGTTGGATAACATTATGGGTTCAGTCATTCCTCAACCTATTCAGTTTTATCCCTTGTGGCTTAATTTATTTCTTCGTTGTAAGTCTCTAATAAAATCTACCTGCCAGCTGTGATCTGCTTTGGTTTGAATAGATATTAATGTTGCTTTGTGGTACTGCCATCTTGGAAAACATGATGGTGCACAGGAACCAATTAAAACATATGTTCCTAAGAATATCATTCAATATGTGATTTTGCTCTTATTACTTACTCAAGAGGGAGACTGCATAGAAACTCTATGACTAACTGGTTATTTCAGAAAAAGTTCCTTCTACTGTATTTTGCATAAGTTAACTTTCCTGTTACCATGTGATGAATGTAAATACGAAGTGGTGCACAACACGAATGGTTGAATGAGATTCATAAGCAGAGGGAGAATAACCTCCGTGGACCTGCTGGTCATGCCGTTTCTGATACAAGCCAGGATGCCTTTGGGCTTCTTGGCCACCTGGGCACACTGTTGGCTCATGTTCAGTCGGCTGTCAACCAACACCCCCATGTCCCTATCCTCCAGGTAGCTTTCTAATCAGACTTCTCCTAGTCTGTAGCTTTGCATAGGGTTCTTGTGCCCCAAGTGCAGGACTCAGCATTTGGCCTTGTTAAACCTCATGCCATTGGACTCTGCTCAGCGGTCCAGCCTGTTCAGATCCCTTTGGAACCTCCCTACACTCCTGCAGATCCACGCTTCCACCCAGGTTAGTATCGTCTTCAAACTTGCTAAGGGTGCACTCAATGCCTTCATCCAGGTCGTTGATAAAGACATTTAACAGGGTTGGACCCAGCACTGAGCCCTGGGGATACCACTTGGAACTGTCCTGCTCTTCCCTCAGATGCTCCTTGTAAGACTTTTTAATCTAAACTTCCAGGAAGTCAAACGATCTGTAAGGCCTCATTATTCCTTCCCAGCGCTTTCTTGTGTTTTAACTGTTAACTACAAATAGTATGTGCTTCATAGTTAAATGTTCTCTTCTCAGAGAATGTGTTGTGGCCCATCAGGCTGAGGGGAGACCTTATTGCTCTCTACAACTACCTGAAGAGAGATTGTGGAGAGGAGGGAGCTGCCCTCTTCTCCCAAGTGACAGGGGATAGGACTAGAGGGAACAGCATCAAGCTCTGCCAGGGGAGGTTCACGTTCAACATAAGGAAAAAATTCTTCACTGAAAAGGAACGTTCTGCCCAGGAAGGTGGTTGACTCACCTTCCCTGGAGATTTTTAAGGTGTGGGTGGATGAGGCACTGAGAGGCATGGTTTAGAGATTAGTGGGAATGTTTGGACTCAGTGATCCAGTGGGTCTCTTCTGACCTGGTGATTCTATGATTCTATGATTCTATAATGTGTTAGCCAACCTGCAGAAGGGCCAAAGGAATGGAATCACATAACCTGTGGAAATAAGCTTCAAAGTGACTATCTCTAGAAGACTATTTGCAGATGGATGTGCTTTTTATTCAAGCACTGCAGTACTTTGTTCATTACATCTGCATTAGAGGGATCAGATCTGCTTGATTTCATGGTATAGAAAGGTTTAAAATATTTCCATTACTGTTGCCCAAATGTTCTGAAATAACTCTGAAAAAGAATGACTTGCAAATTCACTACAATGACTTGGAATTATGTTTAAAATCTTGGCATTTTACCTTATTCATAATTTTTTAATGTTTTATTAAATATATGTCTTGAAAAAAAATTTTTGAAAAAGCCTATAAGTGTTTTGGATTTCTGTAGACAGTTACTGTTTATTACATGACATTACAGGGATTTCAGACTTGAACTTTGAGAAAGTACTGTGCTGGAGGTAGTCACATCTCTTCTGTCACTAAGGACACTTCAAGATAATACAAGAAAAGCAAAGGTTATGTTAGAATTTCCAACTTTAGTAAATATTACCAGGATAGCTCATTTGGTTTTCGTTTGGAGTTTGGTTTTTTTCAGCTGTTTCCCTTTCAGTGTTTGATGGTAGTATTTATGCAGCTCTTTGGGACTGTAGCAAAAGTGAAATAAAACCATATCCACTTGACCAATTCACCATGCACAGCTCTAGCAAGCCTTAGAAAACTTGCTGTGGAAGGCTAAAAGCACAATTCTATCACTGCATTTAAATGTGAACTGTTTAAAATTAGATGATAGTAATGTTCTGAGATAGCTGCAGGTTCTGTGGTCTCTTTGATACAGTGTTACTGGAGTTTCAATTAGCTTTCTAGTTTGGGGTGAACAGTCTTCTTAGAGTTTCAGGTGGTCTCTTTAAAGTCCTACAGATCAGTTTCAGGAGTCAGACAGAACGCCAGTGCCTGGAACTTTTATGTAAGAGTCCAGTAAATAACAACCTTTCACTTGGTGGGGGGTGGAACCAGGACCTGTTTCATGTTCCCAGTGCAACATTGCATTTTCTCAAGGTTGAAACAAATGCTCGGTGTGAAAAGAAAGGGGTTTTTTTTAAATGGGACTCTGCCTGTGTTAGGATATGTTTGGTAGCATTCTTTTTAGTTTGGAAGGATCTTGTCTGTGCTTTTGCAGTAGATAAGAGTTTTTTAGTCCTGTGTGTAGTGGTCAACAGGAGCTGTTGACCATGTTAACCATGAGTTAAGCTTGCATATATGTTCAGGGTAATATGGTGGGGAACACAATTACATCACTGAACCAGATTTAAATGTTTGAAAACCACCCCTCATTCTGCATCTTTAAGTGTTAGTTCTTTAAGCATTAGTTCTAGTAAAAAACTGTAAAACAGATGTTACATTTTAGCATGGTCACACCTAAGCTGAAACATAAAATGTAGATACTGACAGTAAATAACTACCTAAATAATGCTTGAATTGTCAAAGTAAGATTCAGACAGAATTTTCACATCAAACAGTAACTGATCTATTGCTAAAAAAAAAAAAATTAAAAAGGAAATCCCACACAATATTTGAATTTCAAATGTGAACATTGTCTTTGAAAGAAAAATCTAAAACCCCTGAGATAGTTGTTCCAAATGCAAGCAAATTCTTGGTTCCATTCTTGCAACTGGGTAGAGGAAAAGAAGTTAAAATATTACCTTAACCAATTAATGTTTGTTACTATTCATAAACTTCAGGAAGTGATATATTAATTACATTGAAAAAAGGAAGTGGATCACATTACATTGAGTTGAAAATGTTGGAGGTTGAAAAAATCCACACTCCAAAATACCACAGTGAAAGTTTTTTACTTATTTTCAATTTCACTTCAGTTGCTTTCGTTATAATTGAGAGAAGTCCAAAGATTTCAGGCTATGAAACGAGGAATTACACCATTGACATTTGGGAAACAATATAAGATCATTAGAAGTCCTGAACAGGGTGGCCTATATGCTTTACTAGCTATTACTTTGCCCTTTAGCTAAAGTCCAGTACCTAAATCAATGAGATTCTACTTCTTCTCTTTGAAAACTATTCAGAACTCTAAAGCATTTTTGTCAAGAAGCTTTTTGTAGCCTTTCTTTTTTTTTTTCACCAATTCTAAATAGCAATATGGTTTCTTGAGGTTGTGTTACTTTTCCTTTTGTAGCACATATTCTCTGTTCGAGTTTTTTAAATAGTTCAGAGCAGTTATCAAATAATTATTTTCTGTTACTGAAGTACAGGCAAATCACTGCCATCACCATTAATCCCTTCATTGTTTCAGTATTTCATTGCTGAAATCCCCTAGTAAGGTCACTGCTTTTCTGTTACTGATTGCTTGGAATTAAATGCAGTGTTTCTGCACAAAATTCAACACCATCAAGGGTAAAACCATGACACTTATGTATTTGCTACCCCAAATCACCAATATTTTGCTGCTTTCATATTTGCTAATTTCTGGGTGATCTTCCATCCACTATAATGCTGACCATGGGCCTATTCCAACTTTATTAACTCTCAAAGTCCGTGTCAAGTTATTGCCCCTCATCCCCTCTCTGTATCCATGGTGTTTGGTGCTTGTCTCTCGAGGCTGTCTATAGAATTTCTAAGTGATTATCACCTTCTTACTCAACATGTTAAGTAGTTGCTTTTCTTGGGCCATCTGTTAGACATATTTTAAGGTCTTTCCAGCACCACCCTTTATCCTTATCTTGCCTCTTTATTGCATTTTCAACAGAAAAACACGGAAACTTTTGAAAGATGATGATATCAGAAAGACACTTTAATGGACATAAATGTTTCACTGAGTTGTTGCTTGAAAAGACTATTGAACAGAAGTGTGAGTGGATCTGGAGGAAGAGTAATTCTGTTTAATAAGACATTTCAAGTATTATCTCTCTAATTTGCTGAGGAGCAGGTACAGGCTATAGTGTACTTGTAAAGTAATTAGAATTCCTTGGTAATTGTTTTTTTAATTAACAACAAAACTAGGAGAAAAAAAATCTCCTCATTCCCACTTCTCTTCTGGATTAATTTTGTTTCATTTGAGAAATGTGTTGATGCACATAAGAGAAATATTTCCAATTCACACTCAAGGCAAAGGGCAGAAGAGGGCCTTCACTTCAGCTAATCTCAATGAACCTGCAAAAAGAGTCAATCAATTCTTTACACTTCTCTGTCCCTGTTATGTGAAACACTAATATATTTTGCATCCTTATCTTACCCCAGTGACCCAGCACTGAGCAATATTTTCAATCACTCTGAGCCACTTGCACAGAGAGGAATGAGCCAGGCATTTCAGCGAGGCACCAAAGGGGAGAACTGGCCATCAGCAGAGATGTCACTATTCCTGGCAAGGGATAATTAGACTGAATGGTTGCAGCAAAATAATAGCTTGTAGAGTGACAGACCAGAAGCTGTTGATTCAGTAACGATGCACTGAGGGTGGGAGCAGAAGTACCAGATCTGGGACCCACCAGACTGGTTTTCAAACCACTTTCTCTGCATGATGGACCTTGATCTCCAAATGTTCCCTTTACTGCTTCCATCCTCACAGGTGGAAAGCCAAGGGGCACATTTAAAAGCTAACGTGTGTCTCTGTTAAAAGAGAGGAGATGTCTTAGGAGATCACCGCAGCACACTTAATTCCCATAAAACATGAAAACCTCAGTTTTGTTGTTAATGAAAGGTGGGTGAACTTAATCTCCTTATTGCTGGTGGTTGTTGCAGCATACATCTGTGGCCAGAGGTTGACTGACTGCAAAACCCTTCCTCTCCACCAACCTCTTTCACTGCACAGGTGAGATGTCCACTTAGCTGGCTCCAACATGACCCACCGCATGTGGAATGTGGAAAGCTGCCTCCACATGTTCATATGGAGCAACTCAAATAAGTCTTACTGCACTGCAACAGAGGAATCTTCCCTGCACTAAAAAGAAATTGCTTAAATCAGGCTTTTTATCAGGGAGCGCAATGATAGGACAAGAGGAAATGATTTTAAGCTGAAAAGGAGGAGGTTTTCATTACATATTAGGTAGAAATATTTTCCTCTGAGGATGGTGAAGCGCTGGCCCAAGCTGCCCAGAGAAGTCATGACTACCCCATCCTTGGAGGTTTTCAAGGGCAGGTTGGATGGGGCTTTGAGAAAACTGATCCAGTGAGAGGTGTACTTCCCCATGCCAGGGGATTGGAACTGGATCATCTTTAATGCCCCTTCCGACCCAGACCATTCCATGATTCTAGGGTTTTATGAATATGAACTAAAAAATTACCCAGTCTCAAAGCTGGTAGTTTTACACAGGATATTTTGAAGAAATGCAGTGCCAGGTTCCCCTCCACAATAGCTAAGTTCTGCTGACATTTCAAATATGCTTAGACTACAGATTCTATTTGGTCTTAATTGAATTGTTTTCTTCTGCTCTCCTCACTTATCCTTAAATCCTTTCTCTCTCTGCCTTTTTTGTTCTTCTGGAGTCAGTGTCCTGCCCCAAAACTTTTACAGGAGTGAGTGTTGTTATAAATCTAGCTTCTCTTGCAGTAGTAAAGGATAAGCATGTGAAAACATGTTAGCACAGCAGGCAAAAGGATGTGTGATATGATGGTAGGTCTAAAATAAAATTAGTGGTGTGGAGGGAGGCTGTGTGAAAAGTCTTGTGGAGAAGCTGATTGAAAATGAAAATTAGTTGTCTTTTTGAGAACACACATTACAGGTCTGCAGTGTGATCTGTAAAGCAGTTAAAAATATAATCAGAGTTGTTACACTCTCTGGAATTAAGAGAACATATTTCCGCTAACAACAGGCAAATGCTTTCAGAAGATGATAAAAGCAAAAAGTGCAGCATGTGCATGGTTGTACTCCACTTAAACTCTCTGTGAAACAGGAGTGCCATTCTTTGTGAGATGATGAACCAGATAACTCTGGTGTGCCTCCTTTTTGGACACCATCTCCTGGGAAAGGTCTGAAAAAAGTGACAATGTGGTAACCTGAGGTTCTGCTCTGCACTAAGGGGCACCCCATGGACTTTTGTAGGAGTGGGAAGACACTGTGGAATGGTCTGTCTCCACAAACTTGTCCCTTTCATCCCAAGTCTCTCTGTTGCCATTATTCCTGCCAATGTAAGATGGTGATGATGTGTCTGGTTTTAACCTGCCTTATTATCATGATTAAGAAATACATGGCCTAGTGGCATTCATAGGCCAACATTCTTTCAGCAAGGAGGTTAGAAAAGTAGTGTAGTCATTTTTATTTTTTTTTAATCAGAGTAGCTCGAGACACAAACAAGAGCATTCAGTAAATTCAACTGTAAGACTGGAATATTTTGATAAGAGTCGGATGGTGTTCAGAGGATATAAAGCAGGATGTTCTAACAGCAGTTAGGTTGTTTTTGCCATGCGTCATGGCAAAGAACACACAAAACCTACCGTCTGGTTGTTTCTAGAAGCTTGTGCAGTAAGCCGGGGCTTTCCAAGTAAACTAAGAAAATTCACTACAACTTTATTTCATGTGATAAACTTGTAGTCAAATAAGTGACAAATTTTTATTTTCAAAGAATAAAAAGAAAATCAATGACAAAAATTATGTACATAAATGTATTTATGCTACCCAGTCAGAAATAAATTTGCAGAAGCTGACCTAGTCTATCAGCAATCCCTATCTTTTAATGTTCCCTCAGATCTTTTTATACCTTTCCATCAGATGAAAAAATACGCAGAGATTTGTCACATGTTTCTGTCACTTGCAGAGTCACAAAAAAAAGATACAGAAGAAAATAATGAAAATTTGGGGTCCTCTTACAGCTTTCTGGAGGAAATCTGACAATCACCTTCCTAACAAGATGTGAAATTTTCTGCCTTAATGCCCAGAAGTATGGATTGGATTGGACAAGCTTCCCAGGACACAGCAACACAGAAACAGATTTTGAAAGAGTGTTAAATTTCACTGACTAAATGCACTGTTTTAGTTGCATTGGAAATCTTAGTCATGCTTGAATAGTGGTTACAGGTTAAAGTTAGAAACATACTGGTACCTGACTAGGCAAAACAAAAAGTAAGGGCAAATCTGATTAAAAGGATTCCTGGGGTGTTTCTAACCACTAAAACAAACTGAAATATTTCCTGGGTTATTTTGCTTCTTATTCCCTTTTCTGTTTTGTTTCTTCATTTAGAATGGCAGTAGATGTTCTAGTTTTATTTTATTTTATTTTATTTTATTTTATTTTATTTTATTTTATTTTATTTTATTTTATTTTATTTTATTTTTTTTATTATTTCTTTGTTTGTTTGTTTTCAGGAAGATACCCTGTTTGGAGGTTGCATTCACTGTCTTTGAGTACAAAACTTCACCTCTTAGTATCTTCCTTTTAATCCAGGCAAGGATGATGGTGCAGCCATACAACAAGAGAATGCTTCAATATCTACAGAATAAAAGTGCTGCATGAAAGTTGACATTAGAAGGGGAAAAAAAAACCCCACAAAGGTACTCTAAAAAGCCTTACTGTGCCTTTGAAGTAATTTCATTTCATCCCACATACGCAGCAAGACAGGGGTGGAACTGTAGTCCTATGACTTTAAACTAGTTCTTTTAGGCATCCTAAGTTTCCTCATTTAATCTAGCTATCTGCTAAATCAGTGTCATGATGAGACTGAACTTTGGAAAAAAAAAAAGAGAAAATCTGGAAGGAAGTCCCACTTTAATCAATTCCTTTGGTTTCAGGCTGCCTGCTCTCCATTTTCACATGTACACGCACTTCCATTAGCCCCACTACTATTCTCTGGAAGTGGCTGCACTTTCCCTCCAGCTGGCAAGGTGCAAAGGGCTCTGCAGAAGTGGTCTAGGAAGCAACCCACACCCTCCCTGGAGACCAATTACTTTTGAAATGTGCCTGATCGTTTGCTGCTGCCGTCTCCCCCTCCCTAACCTGCCCCCACCTTCCTCCAGTCACTCATTGTACTGTTGTCACTGAGACACCTGATCAGCCCTAATTCTTGCTTTTATTTGAATTAGGGTGCCACCAATCTTGGATCCATGTCAGGGCCCATGTAATGCCTTTGGGCAACACTGGGGATTAGATTAGCATTTTGGTGTTGTTCTAAAGCCACATGGTCAGCATTATAAGGATCCCATTAGAGATAAAGGGACCAGTTACACAAAGCCTAAGAAATATAAGGGCCAGAGGAGGTTGATGTAATTGGCTGATATTATAAAGTGCTTTAATTAATGAAAGCATACTGTGGTTACTACCCCTTTTTTATAGTTTAAGATACCTCTTAATTACATTCTCAGTTATTCGTTTACACTGAGCATGTCTTTCAGGACTGCCAAACTCTTCAGGGAAAATGAAAAGTATGTTGTACCCGGTTGGCCAGCCTTACAATTCAATTCAAGCCCTCCTTATTGGCAGATAGAAGCGGTCTAGCCAGGGAGAAAAAAAAAAAAAAAAAGAGAGAGAGAGCAAGAAGGGGGTGGGGGGAAGGATAAGTGGGGACACTTATCTAATTAAACAGTCTCAAAAATGGCAGGATGAGGAAGAAATAATAATCAGTAATTTAGGGGACATCAGACAGACTGTCTGTACCTAACAGTTTTGTTAGAAATATGGATATTTACATCTCCAATGTCAGGGAAATGCTTCTTCCAGCAGTTTTGCAAGTGGGGGCTGTCTCAGTTCAGTAGGGCGGATCTTGGCAATGATGCTTCCACTTTGCAATACGAGATTTCTCTTCTTGACCCATTCAGTCCACCTATGATATTCCCCTGAGTTTCCTGTGCATTTTATGAACCTACTGGTTTTCTCTACACATGTGTGAATTTGATTCCAGAGACATCTTTTATTTCCAGAGCACACTACAAGTTTACTTTCATTTCTTTTTTTCCTGTCAGCTCTTATGGTCTCAGGAAAGGAAGTTTACACTTAAAAAAAAAAAGTCAAAACTCTTTACAGATCCTTAAGTATTAGCACTCACAGGATGATTATTTTTAAACAAAGATTCTAATCTCTGGTTTACTAATTTAAGTGTCTGTCAACAGTGTCTTTTTGTGTATAGTCCAGTGGGAAATAATAGACAAGCAAACACTATAAAGTTAACATTTAATCGGTGATAAGCTATAAAATAAGTAAGAATAAACTTACAATGGAAACTACTCACGTTGTCATAGGACTAGTTTTGCTGCTAATGATCTTTTATATTTTTCATATTATGTATGCTTCAAATCTGCTCCAGTAGCTTACTTAAATGTCTTCTTAAGTAAATAGATGCAAAATTATCTATAACCTTTATGCGCTGAATTATTTCAGTAGACAGAAAGTACACATTTCCACAATCACGAGATCACGGTGTTCATTACTATTAGTGTGCAGGACTCAAGCTGTTGGCTTATTTAGGACTTTCATAGCAAGGCACAGTTTAACAAAGCAGTATTTTCCTGCCATCAGAGATGGTCAAAATACTGATTTTCATGTGACACTTATGCAGCTATATAAAAAAATCCAAAGGATTGCTTGGCACACTTCAAGGCCAACATGTTTTGTTGCATTAAAACTTTATTTATAAGCGGTAACATCGTATGTTTGCAAAATGGTTGATACAGACCTATGACTTCTGGTCACATCTGTGAAACAGTAACTCTGCTTGACATTAAGTAAGTCCACCAAGGTAGCAGCATAGAAAGTGACTGAAATTTCCTAGAAGCAATTAGTCATCATTCTAGATATTGATTTAGTAAAAAATATGAAAAGAATGGAAAACAAAGATATCTCCTTTTTGAAGTGTTTCCAAGTCTCTTTTCATAGATAAGATGAGACTTCAAGAAACATGAATTCTTGTGTATCTTGTAAACTGATAACACCTCATGTAAGCATCAGCAACTGTACTCTGCAGATGAGTTCTCAGAAGAAATTTAGTGACTGCAACTGTGCTGTTGGGCTGGATAAACTGAGGAATTCACTAGTCCATGAGCTTAATATGCATCTTAAGTCACTTCTGGCTTTAATCATCAGTTTAATTTTGAATTCCCAATATCTGAATTAATTGCAGGTGTCTGCTTCCAACAAGAGTATGGTCTTGAAATTATACATGTCAGTGCATCACTTACTCCATGTCATTTCCCATTAAATTTATCCTCACTGTAAGTCTGGGTAACACAACGTGACATGATAGAAGTGCACTGGCATGGTGCAGTACCTCAAAAATAAACACAAAGTTTTAAGATATTCTACTAATCTTTTGACTTTTCTTGAAATGATTAAAATGAGTAGATGGTAATTCACAGGGAAAGTTCTTGACCAATAGCTGAGGAGTCAGCTGGAGATCCTGAAGTTGGCACAATTCTACTGTGATCCAAAAAATCATGAAAAATACACTCTAAAAATGACTGGAAATTCTGCTCACCCTCATGGTATGTATAATAATAAATGGGAAGGGTCATAACACTCCGATGGATATATATACAAAGGATTCGAACCAAATCACTTGTACCATAAACAAGCTGTGGAGTAGATTTCTGTCCTGAATATCTGTATCGCAGATATCGTCTCCCTTGGCAAGTTTTATTGAATGAGAACCAAACACCCAACTACATTTAACAGTAGTTTAAAAAGAGTCTCATAAAGATGTTGTAATTGCAATCAGATCTCTGGGATGTAGAGAATCAAAGTCCTGGCTCAACTGAACTGTGCAGCTTTAGTAACATGGTAAAACTTGAGAGGAAATGTTACATAAAAGGTAATCCTCAGTCACTTAGGAATTGTAGTGTTATGAAAGACTAAATTTTTATTGTGCCTAATACAGGAAATAACTACTAATTACTTCAACCTTTATGCTTAATTTTGGAAATATGGGAATTATAACACTAATTGGACACCAGTTTGTGAGGTTTTTTCCTCTGCAGAATACTCAGCTGGAAAACTTCTCAACGTTTAGAGGAGAAACCATTAAATCTTCCATTCTAGCTACAGTATTGCTGCTGTAGTTAATATGGAACATTCGTATATCTTCAGTCGTAAAAGAGGACAGTATTTGCAGTTATTTCACTCTTGTACTGTAGAGAAAAGATTTTCCTGGAAAACTCTCATGTCTGTTCCTTGTTGGGAAAAAAAAAATAAATAAAGAGGAAAGGAGCTAAGCTGGACTGAACTGTACTGGCTTTTGGCAGGCCTTTTGACATAGGAAAGCCATAAATCTACTTCTTATCATCTATTCTGTAGGTCTCGCCTCACCCCACAGCAGCTGTCAATTTGAACAATGAATGCCTTCCCACTTAGGCAATGGGTATAGTCAGTTACCTATGGAGAGATCTCTAATATCTCATCCAGCAAAATGGCCCTCTACATTTAGACAGGTGCTGAAATGAACTGTTACTACATTATTCCAAGAAAATTGCTCTGTTTTCTCTTCAAAATGGTGTCACATATATGTTGAACACCTCTAGACTGGGGACTTCACCACTACCCTGGGCAACCTCTTCCAGTGCTTCACCACTCTGTCAGTGAAGGCTTTTTTCCTAATGTCCAATCTAAACCTCTGTGGACACAACCTGAGGTTATTTCCTCTTGTCATATCACTTGTTACTTGGGAGAAGAGACCAACACCCACCTCCACACAACCTTTATTCAAGTAGTTGTAGGAAGAAGTAAGTTCTCCCCTCAACCTCCTCTTCTCCAGACTAAACAACCTCAGTTCCCACAGTCACTCCCAATAAGACTTGTCTTCCAGATCCTTCTCCAGTTCTGTTGCCCTTCTCCAGACACACTCTAGCCCTTCAGTATCTTTCTTGTAGCAAGGGGCCCAAAAGTGAAAACAGAATTCAAGGTGCAGCCTCACCAACACCAAGTACAGAGATAACTATCCCTTCCATACTCCTGAAGGCCACACTCTTTCCGATACAAGCCAGGATATTGTCAACCTTCTTGGCCACCTTGGTACACTGATATTAAGAAACTCTACAGTTTACTCCTCAGACTCCCAGATTTGACTGGTAACCCTCAAGCATGTAGTTCAACAACAGCAAGAAGACCCAAATAGCCTGGCTTGACACCACAGCTCTTGTATGGATAATTGTCACTGAAAGGGCTGATGTATGCAGAAAATGCAGAAAAAAGAAGTAAAATAGCACAGTGATGGTAAAGGGCACAGCACAGGGAGTGCTAGAAACAGTGCAAACCCAAGACCTAAAACAAGATGCTTTTGATGTCTCCAAGACAGCATTTGCAAAACATTGACCACAGATGTTGCCCTATAATCAGGGGTTCGTATTACAAATGAGTAAAATATTTGGTTGAACTGGCTTACAGGTGCCTCTCTGTGTTTATCATTTTAGTTACTCAGGGATAATTTATATGAGGATTTGACTGAAAATGCTTCATAGTTAACTACAAAATTAGAGATGCCTTATAAATACATAAAGCACAGAGATAAAATAGAAGAGCAAAATTAATTGCAATTTTTTAGCCATTTTAGAAACTTTGCATCTTTTCAACAAATTAGTTTTGCACACCTTATGAGTCCTCTCACCCTTTGGTGAACTCATCTTTGAAGTTTCAATATTAAAAGTAACTAAGAATCATGCAAATAATTTTTATTGTTGTTCTTGGATCTGCTGCTGTTCTCAGAAAAGCTGTAGGCATTCCATGATATGCTAGAAAGGTAAATTGAGTGGAGAAGTTACCAAGTCCACTCACTCAAAAATTATGAAGTAATTCAAGTATAACAATGGTGCATTCCTACATGTATTTTTCATTTCAAGAATCTTCATATCTCTTTCATTTATTAGATTGAGACATGGTATTATCATGAAAAAATATTCAATAGCCATGCCTAAATCTAAGTTCATTCAAATAATGTTTATGCTGGTTTTCCATTCATTTCAGCTGAGTCAAATTTATGTCAATAAGTAGACAGTGATCTTCTTATGTTAATAGTTTGCCAAGAGAAGTTGTGGATGCTCCATCCCTGGAGGTTTTAAAGGCCAGATTGGATGGGGGCTTGAACAACCTAATCCAGTCGGAGTTGTCCCTGCCCACGGCAGGGGTGGAACTGGATGAGATTTAAGGTTCCTTCCAGCCTAAACTATTCTATGATTTTGTGATTCTATGAATATGATTCTATATAAGTGGACTAGGCCTGTGGATGAGTCCTGAGTTTTGGGGGAAAAAACATTCAATAGTCAGACACCAACTTTTATCATCAGGCCTGATTTCTAGCTGGCTTTAACTGACAAATCACAGGCTTAGAGGAACACAACACTGTTCAGACTGTTGATAACTAAGTTAAAACTAGTGTAGACAAAAACAATTTGTCTGTATCTCTCCAGTTAAAAACTTGATGTGTTTTTATATGTATATATTTGTATATATTTATATTTAGACTACATTTGGATGTGATGGCATATATTCTGAAGATGTTAAATTTGCCTTTGGGGGAAGTTCGATAAGGATGTTTAGGAAGCCTCTTCATTTTAGTTTATCAAGCTTAATTCAAGCAGAATTTCACTCATTTCATCAAAATCATTTAATGCTTATCTGCTGACAGCTTGTTGGTGGGCTTCAGTGAGCTCATATCCTACCAAAACCAGGCTGTCATTCATGTACGTCATTATGTCCTTCTCCTCAAAGACTGTAGTTATTTTTCAACTGCAGTTACACCTCTAAGTAAGACTGTCTAGGCTGAACAGTTTATAGTTTTTCTTTTTCTTGAGTGGTTGAAGGTTTATTTAGTGTTGTCAGTACAGAACATTTTGTAATTATGAGTCTCATACCACTCAAAAGTGCTGAAAGTTTTGAGTGTTCTCCTCTGCATTAGTAGGACCACTCAATTTAAAGGATTTTGCTTGTGATTTACTGTCAACTAATACAAAGCAGAAAAGAAAACCCTGATGGATTGTTTAATGAGTATCTTAACCCTAAAAATCTGCACACAACAACCAACATTCACAGGTGTACAGTCCTGCATGTGTCTCAGTACAGCAGCTGGGCAGGCAAGAGCCAGGTTTGAACATCATTCATCTGAGCTCACAGGCAACCCTTGCAAACAAATCACACCAAATTAAATTAACAGTGATATAGTTTCCTATCTGGAGTTAGGATATTTTAGGCAAAAGAGGACTGGGAGCAGTAAAATTTATTGCCAATTGCCGTCTCCATGCAACTCACCTAGAATTAACCAACTACCATGGTTAATCCTATTTTTTTTTTTTTTTTAATAATGGTTCAGACAATATGTCCTTTTCAGACCTAGAAGGCTTTTGGGAGCTGAGAACAGGGTCATGTATTTCAGGATCACAAATGGACAGGTGTAAATGCAGAGAAATTTAGGTATTTTGGGTTTGTGCAGAATTTTGGAGCATTTCTCTGGGCGGGGGAAACCAAAACAACAAAACGAAAAAACACCAAAAAACCCCAATTGTGTTCATGTAGAAATCCAGAAAAGTGTTGAAAACACCACCTTCTGTGACTTGGGTGCCTCCCTTAGTTCTATGATTTCAGATGTATCTTCAGCTTCTGTAGCTGACAGGACAGGAAGAAACTGAGGAATGTAAATCCAAAAAGGCAAGAATCAAGCCAAGGTTTGAATCATTCCTTTTCTTCTGCAAAGGAAACAACGCTCATCATATAATGAATCAACTTCATTGACAACACACTTTCACAGGGAGGAAATACTAAGCTTTCTCAGAAATAATCACTTTTTGGGTAAAATTTTGCTAGATTAAACACAGCTATGTACCAATGCACACCAGTACTTTGTATTCCTCAGAGTATTTTTATTTAAAAGGGAGTTGCTGTGCAAAATAATGTCCTTGTCTGTCCCTTCCTTATACAAACCTCCAATCAAATTTAATAAAGCTAGTTTGATACAATGCCAGCCTACACTTGGTTTACCCTTGGTCGACTTTAATAGGGTCAAAAATATTTTCGCATTGGCAGTGTACGCATTAATCATTTTTCCAGAGGATTTAGAAAATTGGAAGAGACAAGGCCAAGCAAAATTTTAAATTAATTGGGCCTACCCCAGCATTCAGGGGGTCACCTTGTGTCAGTTGTCCCACATTTTCCAGGTCACGAAGTTCCAGTGTATCCTACAGCTGCCATGAGGAGAGATCTGTGCTGTGGGCACACAAAGGTGAAAGAATTTCTCCCAGAAAGTGCAAATTTTCCTACGGGCAACCACAACAATTGCAGCTTCCAGATTGTTGCCAGACACCAACCACTTAAATAATGCATGCTTGGCTGACGCCTGTACTTGGTGCATTTTCTAATCGAGTAGTCAGGAAAATTTGCAAACACTCTGTCATTTACCATAAATCCGCTGCCTGCTTACAACTACAGAGTAATTAATTTTAGTGCTGCTCAGAATTATTAATTTCAGCTGGGAAAGCTGTCTTCACAATCATTGCTGTTTTCACTCTCCCTACTTTTTCCTTTTTTTTTGGTTTCCTAATATTCTTGCTAGAGGTTGGAACATCAAAGCAGTCTTCTTACAAGGGAAAGACTGTTTGTGGCAATGTTAATATTCTCTTGTAGTGTGACACCAATAACAAATTCAACATTTCTGATCGTAATCTGCAATAATGCTCTCTCAGTGTCTGGCTGACTGGCCCGTTGTAGTTGTCAATGCTAAGAGAAGGAAGAAAGTGAAAGACTTTCTTTGGAGATGTAATTAATTTATTAGGTTCTAAAAGGGCTTACTGGGTGATAAGGAATGTGTATACCTTTTAGTTCATGGTTTTCTTCTGAGGAGCAGAGTGTTACAGCCTAAGTGCTGAAAATAACTTGAGGCAAGAAAGTTACATTAAATGGTTTATCATATGTTTAAAAATTCTTAGCACTTAACCCATAGGATTAATAAGCTTTTTGGTACAAAAAAAAATGATCTCTTGCAGATTTATTTGCAAACCTTGAAGTTACAAGGACACTAGAAAGGAAATCTCTGTAATTATTGCCTAGTATTTACAGTTCTGCAGACACATGGTATATTGCTTGTTTAAGTTGTTTGCAAGGTGGAATTAGAGTTGCATCAGTAAGTATTCAAGAAAGTGTTCAGTCCTGGTCCAGTTTGCACCACATCCACCATGATCAGAGAAAGTGTGCAACTGACAGTTTTTAGTATAACTACCCGTTTGCATCAGAGCTTTGAAATAACCGTAATGGCCACTTGGTAATCTAATATGACATACAAACATCTTAATTTCCACTTTGTGATTGTCTTAAAAAAATAATGTTCAACTGGAAGATCAAAAAAAAGAGAAAGAAATAGATATTAAAGTAAAAATGATGCAAATATGAGTCACTAAGAGATTAGACATAGTTAAGTATTTCAGGATGTTTGTGGTTATCTTCATCTAAACAATACTGATAGTTTTCTGCATACGATTCTGCCTCCAACTGTTCCCAAGTCTCTGTAGGAGTGCCCAAAATGAAGTTGATACTTGTTTTGTAAGAGTTGTAACCCTTTGATACCAAGCTGACTATTTTTCTGTCATATGATTCAGTTTAAATATTAATGAAATTAACTCCTGGAGAGCAGCACAGTGCCATCATTAATTATTTAAAAAAAAACCTGAAATCTGACACAATTTGTTTCCATATTTGTTATATGGACTTATTATAAAAATGAGAGATTTCAGACTGTTAGTGAACAACAGCATACAAATAATATATTAGAAAAATATTAAAAGGAGGAGACTACATCTGAGGAGAGTTCCACAGAAACACAGCATAGAAATGTCACCTATGCTTTCTCATTTGTTTCATGCATAAATTAAATGATGTTTTAAGCCCTTAAACAAAAGTCAGTGTGAAATTGCTTTGTGATTACACTGAAATTTGGATCTGATGCAGTTGTAGTCTATCAGTGTGATGTCCAGAACTTTTTTCCCAACTGTTATATTGGACGCTAAATTTGTTATTACAGATTTTCAAGAAACAGTCAGAAATATGTTCATTGACATCGAGTACCTACTTGATAGGATCTATGTGGGACATTTGAAAATTGAAATTGGCAGGAAGCTCAGAGCATATCTACCTGGTAGACTATTAAAATAAAATGCTGATGAAAACTGTCATGCAGCTGGGATCTTCTCTTTAAAACTACAATTAATTTTTTTAACAAAACAGAGGCTCAATCTTTAAAAGGGCAGAACTCAGTTGTGAGAAATAAAGCAAACATTATGACACTAAGCCAGGAACAAAATAATGTTTAAGCCTGTTAATCAATCATTACAAAACACTGAATTGCAGCATTAGATGAGCAATGTTTCTGGTGACATAAAATATTATGGGATTATGTCTCATGTAGAGATGAGGTACTGTGCTTTAAATGTGCATATCTTATATATATGCATAAACATATCAGCATAATTGTTTCCAAATGATGATATTAGCGATGTATGACATTGCCTACATTACTCTTTTTATTAATCAAAAACAGTTTAATTTAATTCAGGATATTTTGCTTAAAAGCAGCACTTTGCTGCTCGTCATTGTATTTTGACAGCAAACTGAATTCTTGTTCACAAGTATAGGATTTGTTTAGCTCCAGGCATCTGTGTTTGGATTACGAGAATGCTGATTGGTTCACTGCCAGGGGCACAAAAAGGTCAAGCTGTCCTTTTTTAAAGGAGCCTTCACCGCCCCCCCCCCCTTTTTTTTTTTTTTTTTGCCTAAGAGTTTGGCTCATTAATCAGAGTTAAAAGAAAGGGGAAAAGGCAGTGACTTGAAATCATTTGATTCTTTTTCAAGGGATATTTTAAAAAGCAGAACTCAGTGTTAGAGGTTGAGTAGATGTTTGTATGGATCATACTGACATACTTCTGACAGGTGACCTGAAACCTTTCAAACTGACATCTGTCACAGAGACAGACAGAGGTTTTTTAGCCTCAGAGACTGTTTTCATGGCATTTCATTTTTCATCAGATTTTGAGAGAAGGGAAAAAAAAGAAGATGAACTTGAAAAAATCTTGCCAGGGGCAGAAAATGAGATCAGGTTTTCTGCAGCTGTCTAACTCACCTTTAAAGGTTAGAGGTCCAGGCAAAGTGAAGAAAAAGGTCTCATTTTGATGTTATTAGCTTAAAGGACAGATTACTTCTTTAAGTGTATTTCTACAGTTGCATAGCCCATAGAGGACATTATAATGGTGTAGGTAGTTAAGGATGGCTTGGGTTAGCCATTACAAATCCTGATTTCCAGCATTTACTTGCTCTTTGCACTGAGCTGAAATTTAGGGCACAAGTTTAACTTATACACAGTTTAGAGCTGAAAATGGCAAATCTCTATCATATGGAAAATATTAGATGATAAAATATTTAGCTTCTGGTTTCATTTTATTCAAATACTTGTTAGAAAACCGTGACCTCTATTTTAAAATAAAATGGATGTAGATACAGATATATGAAACAGGCACCATAGAAAGACCACATTTCAAAGTTTAACTTTACTGAAGGCATCCATGAACCAGATCAAACTATGTAGAAATTTTCTTCCCATGCATTTCTTGATGGTCACCATGGTCCTACTGGATTGGAAGAGGAAGGGCATCTCAGCAGAGACCTACCACGTAAGCGCTCTAGACTCAAGTTATTTTCTCAACCATCTTCCCTCTGTCGTGGGGATCGAGCACAACCTTTAACATGTAGCAATATGGGTGAGACTCATCATCAGCTATCTTGAATAAGGTGTTGATTCAGACACATTTAGAGCATCATCATCCTGAAACAATCATACATGCTGAAAAAGAGATTAGAAAATTCACATTTGGGGCTATGACTGGGCAGACAAATATCTCCAGTTCCCCCAGAAACGTACCAGATGGATTTCCAGAGTGAAACAAGAAACATACAATAATTGTTTTGTTCAGCTGGTTAACTTCTTATTGGTAACTAGCATCAAACATGAACTCAACTTTCCCCAACACACCTGTTATCTCATGTAGGTAGTGATAGACAGGAATGACTGAGAAGTCTAGTTGGTGTCCATTCTTTCCTTTCTCCTGACAAGAGAAGAACAGAGAATTGGTTAATATTAACTGTACCACAGCTGGTTTGGGAAGAGATCTTCCGTACTTTATTACTGTCAATTGTTAATTCTTGCTGAAATAAAGTGGATTTCAGCAAAAATATCTCACCCAAAATTCATCAGTTTTTCATTACCAATAAGAAATTTCAGGATGCTTAGGTAAAAATTAAGTATTAATATCAGCCCAAATCAAAAGAGAGATGAGTTATGTTTTCCTGTAAAGAAATACAATCCTACTGAAGTCTGAGAAACTACATGAAATGCATCAGTCATTGTTTGGCACTCAATGGACACATTAAAATTAAAACCAATATTTTCATGTACTTCTGCATCACAAAAGGCACGCATCTGAATATCTGTAGAAATTGCCAACATCGCCATTATTTTGAATTGTCAAGAAATCTGGAGAATATCTCAAGAGAACCCCTGTAATGAAATGTACAATAACAAAATAATCTTAAATTGAATGGAGTATCCCAAGTGAGCATAGAGCTTCTGTCTTGTGTGTAGCCTCTCACCCTGCCTTCAGTCCCTTTCTCTCCTAAACATTGCTTATGGTGCTTTCTTAGTTGCTGTTTATTCTATTAAATAAATTGCAAACACCTATATTATAGTCTCTGCGGTACTCATAGTCACCGACTGAATAAAATCTCTCCCCTTTCACCTCAACACTTAGTAATATAGTTGAAAGGAATTTGAGAAATAACACAAAGACAGAATCCCTCCCTTTTTTTTTGTTTGGTTTTTTTGTGGTGTTGTTTTTTTGGTTTTTTTTTTTTTTTGTTCTGCCTCACTAGAACCTTTGGTTTTCCCTTCTTTCTTTTTCATAGAATCATAAAATGGTTTTGGTTAGAAGGGTCCTGAAAACCCATCCTGTTCCAATCTCCTCCTAGACCAGGCTCCTCAAAGCACCATCCAACCTGGCCTTGAACAAGGTGCCCCCCAAGATGCCCAAGGCTGGGACATCCACAACTTCCCTAGAAAACCTGTGCCAAAGCCTCACCACCCTCAGTGCGAATAGTTTCTTCCTAGTATCTAATATAAAACTTCCCTCTTCCAATTTAAAGTAACCTCTCTCATTCCATCACCCCATGCCTTTGTAAAAAAACCCTTTCCCAGCTTTCTTGTAGCACACTTCAGGTACTGGAAGGCCCCTATAAGGTCTCCTTGGAGCCTTCTCTTCTCCACATTTAGCATCTGCAACTCTCTCAGCCTGCCCTTATAGCAGAGTTGTTCCAGCCCTCAGATCATCTCCATGGACTCCTCTGGACCCATTCCAATAGTTCCATACCCTTCTTATGGTGGGGATTCCAGAATCAGACACAGGACTCCAAGTGGGGTCTCACAACTGTGAAGTAGAGGGTCTGAATCACCACTTACCTTGACCTGCTGGCCACATTTCTTTTGATGCAACCAAGGATATGGTTGCCAAAAGGTTTGTCTTTGTCTGATCAAATGAAAGTTGGATAAGGATATTGGTCAATATTGCACGGATACAAGTAGTTAAATTTTCCTTAGCCAACTTAATTCCAGGCATTATCAGAATATATTTCATTTGCGTGCACTGTACAGTAGATTTGTATTCAAAGACTATACTAGGTCATGTCTGAGGAGGTAATAAGCCTGTGGAGTGCCAGGTTTGAACTCCAGATGAATTTTCACAGATGTTCTATAGTGTTGTAACTTTAAAATCATCCTTGAGGAGGTAATCCTTAGGCAGGTAATTCTGCTGCTGCCATGGACCGAACCTATGTCAAGCACAAGTTAATGGTAATGTAGAAAACCAGCAAGGACTTACAATCTCAATGAAATACCTGTTAGTCTCTGTGCAGGAGTACATGTCTGTGGGGAAATCTTATCCCTGACTCTTACTGGACAAGAAGAATTTGGACACAGCTGCATAAAGTGTATTTAAGTTCTCTGCAGACCATGTAAAGCAAGGGAACAAGAATTACATGGCAGGTAGAATGGGTGATATGTAAAGATAGAGAAGATTGAAAAATCAAATAGCATTTTCTCAGGAAAAGCATGCCTCTGGCTTTATGTGGCCTCTGATTGCGCAGTTTCACACATCTCAAGAGAAATCACTCTTGAGGTTAAATAAAATATCAGTGGGAAAAGGAATGGATTTTGGAGGCAAAAGAGCTACAGTTCTGAAAGTGTAGGTTATTTTTAACAGGAGAGCAGGACACCAATTTGAGAAATCCAAGCTGATCATACAGGTGCTTTGACTGCTAACAAGAGAGCTAAGTCCATGAAAATGGAATGAATTAAATATTGTGAGAATAAAGAAGTCCAGGATAGTTCAGAAACTCACCATCTAGGAATCCAACAATGAAAAAACTCTGCCATTTTACAAAATAAAGAAGGAAAGGTGGGATGGAAAAATATATTCGTGCAACACAATGCATTTGGATTGCTGTTAGTTATTATTTTTATCCAAAAATGAAAAAAAAAATGTGTTCAGATCAAAGCTGATGCTAGACATAAAATACACAATAATAGTGTAGGTATGCATGTTGCTTTCCATTCCTCTAGAGGGTATGATTGTACTCTTACGGTACTGAGTTTGAGAGGGCCTGCATTCTTTCAGCTCCTTCTGAGGTTACTGAAAAAATCTGAGCATTCAACAGCTCTGAAAAAGCAACTGTTTGTACTAAAGATGCAGACTAATTTTCATCATTGCAAAAGCATTCAAATCATGGTCTCATACATGGCCTTCAGGAAATTTCTCTTCCCACCTATTTCCTGTATTTTCCCCATATGAAAATGTGGGGAAGGAAATCTGCCCTTTTCTTCTGCTTTGATGATTCTTTATGAAGTAATTCAGAGTCATCATCAAAAATAAAATTGTTAATGGTTAACATTCATTTAACATCAATGTCCATCCATAGGCTTCAATATCTATACAACAGAAAGCAAAAAGAGATACATAACAGATATATAAGCAGGTCATATTAGAGAAATATGTGAGATTAAGCTTTGTAAAACTGCTTTTTCATGTAAGTTGCATACTAATGGTAAGCATGGGAACTGGAGATGAGTAATTAACTTCAATTTCCTAGTTTATTGAAGGAACTACAGCTCACTGATGTGCATTGATAACTTAACCTAATCTTGCTGGGAATTACTTTTTATTTTCTTTTTGCTGTGTAGCCCATTACAAGAAAACTTGGTGCAAATATTTGTGCAGTTAATTACAAAAACTACCCAACTACTTCCACTCTAATACAAAATATCTCATTTCACATTTTAATAGATAATTTATAATTTATCTCTTAATTTTTGTCACTATTCACTGGAAAACCTTGCATCTCTCTGCAGGAAACTATTCAGAAAGAGTCCTAATACAAGTGAATGATATTTTTATTTTTTCTATACTCATTTGTCATTAAATAAAACTGAAACCAATGCATTTGCCAAAAAAAAAAATTAAATAATGAGAGTTCAGTGGAAACAAATTTGACAAAATAAGTCCAGCTCCAGACCTTACTTTTAGATGTCAAAATGCTCATAAATGCCAAATATGAAAAATTATTTTGAGAAATATGAATATATAGTACAAATCATCATGAGATTATTTTCTCACATGGCTATGTCATGCTAAAATAGATAGTTATGTCTAAGAATTATGCTAAGAAGAAGGAAATGTATTCCTTTTTTCTCCTGGGTTTTGTTCACTTCTTATTTTGTCATTTTCAAAAGTTTGATATTTTGTATGAGCATCTCCTTAGGCTTCAGCTGAAGCAAAACTTCTTGAAAAGAATTTTTTGCTTCATCAGCCCCATTATATTGTTTCAAAAGAAGTTGCCATGATTCATAACAAAAAATAAGGTTCTCAAAGATTTACAATATCTGTGGAAGAAGTATAGTCTTTCCATACCTCTGACATTTTTAAGACAATTTTGTTTATCAAGCTGTTCATTAACAGAAAAATGCAGCATATATTTGTTACCAAAAAACCCCAAACTTCTACAGTCTTGCAAATTTTTGGCTAAAATGTTGAACCGAAACAATCCAGAAGTGCTTCTGGAAAAAAAAAAAAGTAACAAAGTAAGTCAAATATAGAGCTACAATGCAAAGTGTTATGATATGAAATTCAACTTATCCTTTAACATCAGAAAATCTTTTATATTAAACTAAGCCCACACCAACTCTTATACCAAGAATGTGAGATTCATCAGTTGGCTTTTACAGTCACCTTCCCCACTTCATCTCATATATTTGCATGCCTGGTCTATCTGAGACCCACGCACTGTGGTCTGATCAGGATTTAATTAGGCTGTAGAATCATAGAATAATAGCATTATAGAATGTTTTGGGTTTGAAAGGACCTTAAATCCCATCCAGTTCCACACCCTACCATGGGCAGGGACACCTCCCACTGGAATAAGTTGCTGAAAGCCCCATCCCACTAACCTTGAATGCCTCCAGGGATGGGGCAGCCACAACTTCCATGGGCAACCTGGGCCAGGGCCTCACCACCCTCATAGTTAAGAATTTATTCCTACTGTCTCATCTTCACCCTTCCAATTTAAGGCCATTCAGCATCAATGTATCAATTCATGACCTTGTAAAAAGTCCCTCCCCAGCTTTCCTGTAGGCCCCCTTCAGGTTATGATGAACCTGAGTCTTTACCAAGTACTATCCTATGCTGATCGAGTTTTTTAATAAATTTCCAGTTCTTATCTGTCAGAAAGAGTAGAAATTTGAGACTTTCCTCTTCTCTCTCCTCCTCTGAAATATAAAGCAGGATCAGATACATGACACTTCTTGAGGAAAAAGGAAGAGCCTTGTCTCAGAAAAAGAAAAAAATCTTGAGACTACATGGTGTTAACAATTTACTAAAAGGTCAAATAAATAATGTGAGTGTGTATATATAAGAAAAGCTAACTCAAAAAAAGGGCTCTCTTACAGAAACAAGGTTCAGTCGTGACACTTCCAGCTGGCGTGGGGATCTGTCTTCAGAGAGCAATATTGCTGTAAAGCTCATCAAGATAAAACCCACCTGAAACATTTCCTTTTACACTTTATTTAACATCTGTAGTCCTCTGTACACTCTTGCTCCCACACAGGTGTCTTTATACAGAAGGAATTTATCATAAGTAGAGAGGACATTAGGTGCAACTGGAATAAATCAGAGTTATATTTTAATGGGAATTAAATGAATAAATAATTTAAATAGAAAAAACTTTTGAAGATTTCTTTTAAAGCCACTGAGGAAGGTGTTGCTGATATGATGCAGAATCTTAAAATTCTTTGTATTTTTAGAATAGGTAACAGTACCAATCAGATGATATTTTGCAAGATATCTGAGTTCCCAGGTGGAGAATTGTTGTTTGAGACTGTGCTTCCTGACACTTAAAGAAGGGTGTGAACTGGACACTCTCCACTAGTGTCTAATTGGCACCCATTAGCCACATCAGCCAAAACAGTAGCTTTTGTTTGCAAGGAAGAAATGGGAAAATTTCTTCTCTTTTTTTTTGTCTCATAATTTTTTTTCTGAAGATGTGATACTCTACCAAGGAAGATGGGAAAGACATTGGGAAAGTTGTTTTTTCTGTGTGTTGTGACATCTCTTAAATTCAGATCAGAGACAGTGAAGAATGAGAAGTTTTGACACGTTCCTCATCTATAATGCATGAAGAATCATAGAATCATAGAATAACCAGGTTAGAAGAGACCCATCAGATCATCGAGTCCAACCATTCTTATCAAACATTAAACCATGTCCCTTAGCATCTCATTCTCCCATGCCTTAAACACCTCCAGGGAAGATGACTCAACTACCACACTGGGTAGACTGTTCCAGTGCCCAATGACTCTTTCTGTGAAAAATTTTTTCCTAATGTCCAGCCTGAATCTCCCCTGGTGAAGCTTGAGGCAATTCCCCATTGTCCTGTCCCCTGTCACTTGGGAGAAGAGGACAGCACCCTCCTCTCTACAACCTCCTTTCAGGTAGTTGTAGAGAGCAATGAGGTCTCCTCTCAGCCTCCTCTTCTCCAGGATAAATAACCACAACTCTCTCAGCCGTTCCTCATAAGGCCTGTTCTCCAGACCCTTCACCAACTTCGTCACTCTTCTCTGGACACGCTCCAGAGCCTCAACACATTTCTTGTGGTGAGGGACCCACAACTGAACACAGGATTTGAGGTGCGGTCTCAACAGTGCAGAGTACAGAGGGAGAATCACCTCCCTGGACCTGCTGGTCACACTGTTTCTGATACAAACCAGGATACCATTGTCCTTCTTGGCCACCTGGGCACACTGCTGGCTCAGGTTCAGTCAGCTGTCGACCAACACCCACACGTCCCTCTCCTCCAGGCAACTTTCTAACCAGACTTCTCCTAGTCTGTATCTCTGCTTAGGGATATTGCGCCCCAAGTGCAGGACCTGGTATTTGACCTTGTTAAATCTCATGCCAATGGACTCTGCCCAGCAGTCCAGCCTGTTCAAATTCCTTTGCAGAGACTCCCTACCCTCCTGCAGATCGACACTTCCACCCAGCTTAGTGTCATCTGCAAAATTGCTAAGGGAGCACTCAATGCCTTCATCCAGGTCATTGATGAAGACATTGAACAGGGCTGGACCCAGCACTGAGCCCTGGGGAACACCACTAGTCACTGACCTCCAGCTGGATTTAACACCATTTACCAACACTCTCTGGGACCAGCCATCCAACCAGTTTTCCACCCAGGAGAGTGTGCACCTGTCCAGGCCAGAGGCTGACAGTTTCTGTAGCAGAATGCTGTGAGAAACTGTGTCAAAGGCTTTGCTGAAGTCCAGGAAGACCACATCCACAACCTTTCTCTCATCCAGCAGCTGAGTCACTTTGTCATAGAAAGCGATGAGGTTAGTTTGGCAAGACCTGCCTTTTGTGAACCCATATTGGCAGGGCCTGATCACCTGGTTCTCTTGCATGTGCTTCATGATAGCACTCAAGATCTCTTGTTCCATGACTTTCCCTGGCACTGAGGTCACACTGACTGGTCTGTAGTTCCCTGGATCTTCCCTGCTACCCTTCCTGTAGATTGGCACAACTTCCCCCAGTCTCCAGTCTGGTGGAACTTCCCCAGTCTTCCAGGACTGTTGGAAGATGATGGAAAGGGGTTTGGCCACCACATCCACCAGCTCCTTCAATATCCTTGCGTGAATCCCGTTCAACCCCATGGACTTGTGTGTGTCTAGCTGGGCAAGCAAGGTTCTGACCACCTCCTCTTGGATCATGGGAGCCTTGTTTTGCTCCTTTAGCTCCTCAGTTTGCACACAGAGGGAACAACTTTCTTTACAATTAAAGACTGAGGCAAAGAAGGCATTAAGTACCTCAGCCTTTTCCTCAGCCCCTGTCACTGTTGTTCCTTCTGTGTCCAATAGGGACTGCATGGTCTCCCTAGTCTTCCTTTTATTATTTATATATTTATAGAAAGATTTTTTTGTTATCTTTCACAGATTTTGCCAATCTGATTTCTAGTTGAGCCTTAGACCTTCTGATTTTTTCTCTACACAATCTCACTTCCCTCCTGTAGTGCACCCAAGAGGCCTGTTCCCTCTTCCAGAGCCCATAAACATTCCTCTTCTTCTTGGTATCACTCAAGATCTCTCTGTTCAATCAAGCTGGTTTTTTTTTCCCTGCCGGTTTTGGGTTTTTTTTTCCTTGAACACAGGGATGGCTTTCTCCTGAGCTGCTAGGATCTCTGTTTTGAAGAGTTCCCAGCCCTCATGGACTCCCTTGCCCTTAAGTACTCTCTCCCAGAAGACTTTGCCAACTAGCCTTCTAAAGAGTCAAAGTCTCCCCTCTGGAAATTTAATGCTACTGTCCTGCTAACTACCCTCTTCCCTTCACCTATAACAGAAAACCCTATCATCTCATCATCACTTAGTCCTAGGCGTCCTCCTCCTACCACATCTCCCACAAGACCTTCTCTGTTGACAAACAGCAAGTCCAGGAGGGCACCTTCCCTCCTTGGTTCATTCACCAGCTGTGCAAGGAAGTTGTCTTCCACACACTCCAGGAACCTCCTAGACTGCTTCCTTTCTGCTCTATTGTACTTCCAGCAGATATCAGGGAGATTGAAGTCTTCCTGAAGACCAAGAGGCATTGATCTAGAAATGTGACAGCACGGGGAGGCCCATTGCTCAATGTCACCTCCCACATAAAAATAATGCTCATGTCTGAATGGTAGACTTGGATGTTGCAGTTAAACCTCACAATGACATTTAAATACAGCAAGTTCAGACAGAAAAGGTGTTAGTGCATTAAAAATGGCCTCATTGATAATAATTAACATATTCAACAAAATAACATTTGAGTTACTGTGAAATGCAGTAGAAAGGAATTAATTTTGGATTTGCAGCAAGTATTTCTATTCCCTTGACATTTACATCCCCAGGTAGAACCAATGCATATGGAAGCAGAAGAAAAACTTTAATCTGAATGGGACATAGAAATAGCAGAAATAAAGATACACAGCTTACAGACTTAAGTTCCATAACACTTCCTATCTTGGCTAATACTACTTCAGTTATAGCAGTATGAATAAGCTGGTCTGCAGATTTTACTTCCGTTTCTTACACGTTTTACATAAAATTCTTGCTTCCAAGCTCCATCCTTATATGGGAATCTTACTGTAACCTTCATAGTAACAGTAATTTAGGACAGAGTAGGGGGAAGAGTTAAGAGAGAAGAAAGAACTTTTAGCTGGCTGTTGATGGTTCTTTTAGCAGAAATGAGTTCATCATTTTGCTTTAATTCAGAAAAATGACTTCACACAAAAGAAGATTGGGAGAAAAGGATTAACCTAACCACAGTATTATGGATTATTTGGCTAAAATAAAACCCCCAGAATTTGCTTAGATCTTATACATTATTTCTTCCTTTCTTCCTTTCTTTTCTCTCTATATTTTGTTCATTTTTCTATTTACTAGGAAATAACTTGTGTGCCAAAAAATATTTCTCTATATGATGATGCTGTTCAAGTATTGAAAATCTATTCCAGGGAGTATATTCATGGTTGTATTTAATTTGACTTTTGTGAAGTCAATATATAACTCTTAGGGAAAGCAAATTATGATTTTGCTATCTACTCAATATTTATTATAAAAAGTCTAATCTTTTGCTTTTGAGTGTTACAAGTCTAGTGCAGCATAACCTCTAACATCTTGGATAGTATTAATGAAAGCGAGTAATATGTTCTCCAGTTTCCACAGAAAAGTATGAATAGTGATTTCATTTTTCAAAATAGAGAAGTAGCAAAAGAAATGAACCATTCTACAGGGAATGTCTTGTAATACTGATAAATGTTTAAGCAGCAGCAAGATAACAACCCTAACAACCTTTGATTAGGAAGCATGAATGATGGGCTTGTGGGAGAAATTTAAATTAGTACCTATTTTGGAAGGAAAGAAGTCCCAACATATTTAAATATCAGATATCAAAGGTTAAGACTACAGACTATTGTCTTGCACTAAAAAGTCAGAGAAATGGTTACTTAAACTGTCAAGCTGGTGTTCACATACATTCAGCATGGAAATCTCTAACCTAAAACGCATTAATTGTGGACTTCCCTTAACCTCATCTGCTTGGTTTTTTTCTTGTTTCTACTCTGTTGTAGTGTACACATTACCTACTAATAATACAACTAATTGTATTTGTTGATCATCCTCTACTATTTGCAGAAGAACACCAGACTCCTTGCATGCCAGGCATTGTACCTGTAAACCACCAGGAGCTGGGTATGCCCCTAAAAGCTGCCAATTTTGTTGGTTGTCTTTAAATTGTAGCCCATCAGATACCATGACCATAGCCTAAAGAGAAGGAGAGGTGGAACAGATTTATTATTTTAGAATTTTGTTCTGTTTGTCTTCTCATATAATGCCAGTACCTTGCAAGTAAATAGCATATTTGCAATTTTTGTTCTTTTTTCTCTCTGTGCTTTAATGTGTACTAAGTTACTTCTTATATCTTTCCTTTTGACTTATGAATAGGGTGTGGTACTCTCTTCAAATATTTTATCATAAATTCTACATATTTATGTTGGAGAAAGATGGTTTTAATGAGGTGGATACCAATTTAAATATTTTAGTTTAAATACGCTTATGTTTTCAGAAGGCACTTTGATCAATTTTTAGTGTGTTAATTATCTAAAGGAGCCACAACAAACGTGTTCTATATGATACATTAGAGGGGATGAAACCCTAAATTTTTGGAAGTGTATTATTTTTGCTGTCTCCTAACTGGGATTTGCAGATCTGCACAGTCTGAAAGCACGGGGGAGGGCTCACACATCTTGTGAGTGCTAACTGACAATTAACTGCCAGACCCACAACAGTTTCACTAGAAGACTTGCAGGATTTCATTGACCTTGCAATAGCCTAAAGCTGGAGGGAAGGGGGAAAATGGAAGATGCCAGCTGAAAAAAAACAATGGAAATGATGATGTGAAGGGAATAAAAGCTGAAGATGGATTGGGATAAAAACTTGGAATAATATTTATGGATTAAATATGACTTGACAGGATACAGGGAGAAGGAAGGGAGGAGGAAGGGAGGGACAAGCAAACAAGCAAATAAGCAAATAAACATAGCCCTCCCCTATCTTTCCTCCACTTCACGTGCTCTGGGTCTGTGTGGTTGAGGAGGATGTGACTGAGGAAGGCATCACACTGTTGTCTTGGTCCCCATCTTCTCTTCTTTTTTTTGCTCTTTCGCTGTCCTCATTGTATCTCTGCTATGAGGACCGGGATACATTCAATGGTGAGAAAATCAGTAGTAGAAATGCAGTGTCATATGCTGCGGGACAAATGCTCTAGGGTTATTTCTTCTTCTTTACCAACATGACTGAGTTAGTTGATCACAAGATGGGTCTAGATGTGACACAACTATGAAGAAAAAATGAAAACTCCCTATCATGACAAAAGCAAATTTTAGAGTGTTTAAGGAAGTATTAGTAAACACATCATAACCACTGTCTTTACACAATGCGCTTGTGGAAGATTTCAACAATGTCATTATGATTTTAGTCACCTCATGTTGAAGACCAATTACAAGTAGAAGTAAAGGGAAGAATTAATTCAAACCTGTGAAAGATTAGGATGATGTAAAGAGTTTTACTTGGTTCCCATAGCAAGGAAAAGGCTGACAAAAGTTGATAGTAAAGTGTTCACTGTGTGAAGAGGCATCTGAAGCATAGCTGTCACAGCACAACAAAATGTGTTCACATATCACAAGGTATAGAGGAACAACAGAAGAAACAAAACAGTCCATGAGTATCTGACTGCTGGAAAACAGGTTTCTAACCTTCCAATCGCAGCGGTGGAAGCAAAGAAGCATCATAATGTGAATCTTTATGAACTTATGCAAAGGGACTCAACTGAATGAACAATTAGCCTTCATCACAAGTTCTCACAGGTGGTCTTCTACCTCAGTAACAAGATCATACTTTCTTTTTTTTAATCCCTACTCTTTATTTTCATTTTCTCTTTCTCCTTCCCTGTCCTAGGTATTTAAGATGACTCTATGCACTTAATAGAAAGCATTTCATGAAAAATTAGAAATGGAATAAGTCTTTGTGGCTTTCTGTGATTTCCAGCCTGTGAAAAAAATTATGCACTTAGTGACAATACCAGTTTTTGTGGGAGTAAACATTAAATAAAGTGGATCATGGAGACACCAAGAAAAGTTTCCTAAAATTTATGAATATTTGTGCAACTTCCATTTATTATTTATTTTAAGCTACAACCTTTCATCCAAATATAATTTGAAAAGGCATTTGATATGAGATTGGCAAATTATCATGCTAGTAAAAATTTAGCTCTTTTAAAACAGTAGAAGATTCACATAAGTAGTCTGCATGAGCTGTAAAAAATCTACTGCATTGGACATGGAAAAAAGCTTGAAAATGAAAACTCTAGAAATTTACCAACAAGTGTTCACTGATTAAGAACAAGTATTTATTTATTTGAAATACTGACAAATACATTCCTGTGCAATGAAATAGTTTTTGTGGCTAGCTACAATTGTTGATAGTGTTGAGCCATAACCCAGCAGGAGGCCGGAATGGTGGAAGTTCTTCCTCTCCAATTGTTTGTTTATTTATATTTCAGGAGAATCGGTCTACAAGATTTATTCAGGAGGAATAAAAGACTCCCAGTAAATTCGTTCTTGTGGGGATTCGTCAGCATATTTCACTTATCTTGTAACATTCAGTCCTTCTGTTTTAGTACTTTACATGGTTATTAATTCAGAGACTAAAACATCTATCACTGATTTCAAATTTTTTTTGAGTAGTTAAAAATTGTATTGGAGTAATTTGTGACCAAGAACTTCCTGAACCCAAAGAATCACTATCACTTTACCAAGCTAGGGGCATTTTCCATTTGTTCATCCTTTTCATCAAGATACTTTTATCCAAATTAGGACCATGCTTGCTCAAACTGTAACAGAAAATGACCCTGTATAACCACGTATTCTCAAGAAAGTCTTAAAACAAAACAGCTGTATAATCTATACAGAGAAAGAATGAAGTGTATGTGTGATTTCCAAACCCTTAGTATACCAGCTGAGGGATGTGGTTTTAGTCACTCTATTTCAGACAAGGGAGGGTGATATTTGAACTAAGTGTGAATTTTTATGATATCAATCAGAAATAGTCCTAGTTTGATACAGATTGAGGCAGCATGAGAAAAGCATGGGATAGAGGGTCCAGGAAAGCTAAAAAAGAATCATGGAATCATATAGTGGTTTGTGTTGGAAGGGACCTCAAATCCTATTCAATTCCACCCCCTGTCATGGGCAGGGGCACCTCCTACTGGAGCAGGCTGCTCAAAACCCCATCTAGCCTGGCCTTTAACACCTCCACAACTTCTCCAAGCAGCCTGCACCAGGGCCTCACAGGAAAACCCTGCTTCCTAAAATCTCATCTCAATCACCCCCCTTTCAGCTTAAAACTTCCTCTCTACCCTTCCCCCTCTTCCTATCCCTGCACTACTAGATAAAAATCCTGTTCCCAGCTTTCCTGTAGCCACCTTTAAGTGCTGGAAGGTTGCTGTAAGTTCTCCCTGAAGCCTTCTCTTCTCCAGGCCAAACAAGAAAGAACGTCACATAAAATAATCTATTTTGTTATTCCTAGCTGTTGCTAATCACATGTATTGCAATGCCACACACAATAGCTTCATATCAAAGAAAAATAAATAGCTCTTATGATCCTACTTAAAGGGTTCTAGGTTTTAAATCAGGCTTAAATCAGAGAATCATAAGATTCTTCAATCATCTTGAAATCTACTCTTACCTTTGTGCTGCACAAACTATAAAAACTTGCTGTAAAATCTTTAAATTTTTATACTGGAGACCCTTGAGGCAGCTGCCTCAACCTCTTCACAGTAGGAAACCCATACTGCACTTGTACTGAAACACCAGAAGTCTTGCATTTGTGCAGACTCCACCTTTATGGATGTGCATTCACAGTATTGAGATAACTTACACTCACACACAATTAATTCATTCCTTATGCCATAAAGGTTCAAGGAAAGACTTCAAATTGTTCACCCAGTCCTCTTCAAATGCTCATCCTGCACAAAATTAAGGTAACACAAAATTCTCATTCAACTGTTGTACTTACTGCCTACTTTAACAGTCTGCAAAACAAAACTAAGGTCATTTGCACAAGTTAGCTCACAGGGATGATTTGTCACAGCTTTTTCTAGCCATCACACTCACTGTAGCTGGTTTTGAACCACACAATGACTCCTGTAAATTAGGTTTCCAGGACTTTTAATAGATCGTTTAGGATCTGCCACTTATGCCCTTTTACTTGGTCTTCAGCAAAGAGCAAAAAGTACAACTCCTCACCCTCACAGGTTTCTCTGCTCAGAAATGAGAGTCACAGACCTCTAACAGGGCTTCAGTTAAGGGTGATAGACAACTTAGTCAAATATAACTAAGGATTTCTCAGCATGCCAGCAAGATTTCTTCATCAGCAGGTATGACATTCTGGTAGTTTAATAAGAGTATTTTTGCTGACTCTGTATCTTTATATCTTGAATTTAAACATGAGTGCCTGGTTCATTTCTCTCTTTTTCTCACATCCAATACTGAAATTTGTTAGATGATCCATTGGATGGAAATGTGTGTAAGTTAAGATTGAATTTTGTGTTGTTTTGTGGACTGTGTTCTGCTCTAGAACATAGCATGAAGTCTTGCCAGTTTAAAAGACTTGTGCTATTCCAAGAGCATGGTAAAGGCTTTTCTGCTTCCAGGCAATCTGACAAATTCTTCTACTGCTCTCTTTCTCATGCATAATATAGACATTTTCAATGATTAGCATTACTTTCAGGTAGTGTGGTCTTTAAAAGTTTGGGGTTTTTTAATATATAAAATTTAAATGTTTCAAAACTTAAGTCCTCAGTAGAAGAAATTAGGGAGTTTTCAAGGTCTTATGTTTCCACTCATTTTTGAAGTTCAGAACAGAAAATCTGGATCAGTTCTTAAGCTTCTGTGTATGTGTTGAGTGAACAGTCTAAAGTAAGACTGTATAATATATTGCACAAGTTACTTTTTAAATACAATTTACTATGCATCATAAATACACTAAAACTCCCACTATATAAATTTATACCTCAAGATTATATAAGAAACCAGCTGGATAAATCACTATATCTTCAAATAGTATGCATGAAAGCTATGCATAATAATGAAGAGGTTATATATTGTTTCAACAGAAGGCAAAATTGTTTAACTGTTTCTTTGCTGTGGTACCAACATAAAGAAAATCTCATTAAAAGGCATATGTTATTTCAGAAATTGGGTATATTTCTAAGGCTTATGTGTTACCCTTCCATTGCTTTTAGAGAAAACAGAAAATTTTAAATCCTTGTTCTTGGCATGCGATTTCAGCAAAAATCACAGGCACATATTCAGTTAATATGCAGTCTTATATGTAGCAACTGCAAGTATTCTGCTTCAGAGATCCAAAACAGGCAGACCACAATCCTCATCTGAAACATCAAGGACTGACAGTGAATCATAGAATCATAGAATCACCAGGTTGGAAGAGACCCACCGGATCATCAAGCCCAACCATTCCTATCAAACACTAAACCAAGTCCCTCAGGACCTCATCTAGCCGTGCCTTAAACACCTCCAGGGAAGGTGAATCAACCATATCCCTGGGCAGCCTGTCCCAATGCCCAATGACCCTCTGCATGAAAAACTTCCTCCTAATGTCTAGCCTAAATCTCCAATGGCAGAGCTTGAGGTCATTCCCTCTTGTTCTGTCCCCTGTCACTTGGGAGAAGTGCCCAGCTCCCTCCTCTCCACAACCTCCTTTCAGGTAGTTGTAGAGAGCAATGAGGTCTCCTCTCAGCCTCCTCTTCTCCAGCCTAAACACCCCCAGCTCTCTCAGCCGTTCCTCCTAAGGTCTGTTCTCCAGCCCCTTCACCAGCTTTGTTTCTCTTCTCTGGACTCGCTCCAGAGCTATGTGAAGACACATAGCTGTAGAAACCGGGATTCAATTTTCATTTGGCTTCTGCACTACCTAATGATAAAAGGTATAAATTCTAGAGTCATCAATTATTTTGGGGTAGGGGAAGGCCCATTTCTTTTTACTAAGTTCTGGATTTTTTGAAGGCATAAAAACATTTTTTGCTTTCCTCTATTTAACTTTGTCATATCGTGTTTGCTGACTCCAAAGTACAGGAGGGTCAGTTTAGTGATGCAGTGATGTAGATATCTTGGCTTATGCTTGTGTAGCAGTACACAGAAGGAAGGAGTCTCTGTTCTGTGCTGTGTTCTACTCATGGCTCAACTTCTTTTGTTGCTGATTCAAAATCAGATGTCACTGCCAGATGAACCACTCTTTTTCATTCTTTGATCAAAACAGAAGTATTTTTCAGCATCGAGATAAATGAACAGCATTGATAGGATTGGATTAGGGGTTCATATCTATGTACAGGGTACTATACACCACTAAAGACTACTGTTTCAGGTTATCAGCAGATTCATTCAGCTTTGTTAGTTAATATCTAAGTAACATTATGATTTTATGTGGTAGAAGAGGAACAATGATCAGATCAGAAAAAGAGCAAAAATTGTCAGTGATACTGAAAACAAAAATTACTTTTGTTTAAAATTATAATATTAGTAATTTTGAATGCAACAAATATCATAATAAATTGTTATTACTGATCTGGGGGCTCAAAATAGTAACATCTAAAATGACAGAGGTGTTTGCAATTAATATGAAGGAAGCACCATCTCCTCGTGCTAGATATCACATAAAGGACATCTGTCATAGCACATATTCTCTAATAAATCTCTCATGGTCATCACAGAATGAAAATGGCAATGACATAAGGACATCTAAGTTTTGGGGTCAGCGATAAAATTATTTTTAATGTGTAGATCTCAAAAACGAAGAAAGCATCCCAGACAGAAGAGAATTCTTGTACTTGGCTTTTTGGGTTTGAACCTGAACAAAGGTCAACTGGCAGCTGGTCAAATCACAGGTCTGACAGTTACAAAAATCAATCCCATCTATAGACTTAGCTAGAGGCTCATCAGTCCCATCTATGGCATAAGCCTCAGCACACAGAGAGGTACACATCTGAGTAATTAAAGGCTTTGTTCTGGTTTTCCTTCGCCTGACTGCGGGCAATAAGGTTGAGACCCCTTCCTAGACAGGTCAGAAAGCATGGGCTGTAGTGGCTTTTGAACTTTCTTCTGCAAAAAATCAAAGTCATCAACAATAGTAGCTTTTGGGGTCAAAGAGGTTTTTAAGGCAAATGACACTTCCTGCTGGATGCTTTCCATAGCACGGAGCTATACAAAAAGGAGTGGTATGCTAAACATGCAGCAACATTAACAGGACTTCATCTGCTCTAGCAAAGAAATCAGGGGCAAGCTAGACTGAAATACACTTTTTTAAAAAAAAATCAGTTTATACTTCTGATTAGACTGAGAGAGTAGATATGGGGTTTCAGTTACATTTTTGTTAAAAAACAGCTTAAACACTGATCTGTTAAGTTCAACAGGTATCAAAGTGATAAATTGAACCATTGCACCTGGTCTGCATGTGCGCAGCAAAGTGGAGGCATGGGACCTACCAAACACGCTTGACTGAACCAGGCATGTGCAGCAAGTTCAGTATGGGACCAGACAAACCAAGAGCCCATGTGCAGCAAAGGTCAAACAGAGTTTTTACTGTGAATGTACAAATATTCTATCCTACACCCAGGATATCCAGAGATCCAGTATCCTGGTGAAACAACTGTACCACTGTGCAGCACAGAAACATTGTAAATAGCTGAGGTTTTATACACAAAAACAGGGCTACTGATAGTTTTTAGGTGGAGTTGCACATAGGAAATAAACATATCTAAATGCATGCCGTGTGGGTAAGTCAGTTCCTTCAGAGCCACCCAAACATGCTGGACACATGGTGCAACTTTTAATAAGTAAATAAACAAGTAGACAAGCAAACAAATAAATAAATTATTCCAACACTACTTGACTATAGGAAAAAAAGTAGCCTTTTCAGATTACGGATTTTAAATATTAATTTATAATGAAGACTCTTAATGGTAAAGTTAACCAGCCATCACCCTCCCTGTTCTTTTCTGGCTTTTCTGTGAGATATATTCATAACTGTTTTCCCCTTAATTTCTACAATCAGGGTTTCTGAAAATAGGTTTAGAATTTATTATTGATTCATCATCTCCAGGGCAAAATTTGCCAATATGTATCTCTGGGTACAGTTTTAACCCAAATTATTGATTTTCTCAGATTGAAAGCTCATGGAGAGCTTATTTCTAGAATGATATCTTCTCCTATCACATTATTCCACCATTTTTATGACTCTCCCTAAAATGCTAGGAAAACTTTGAAAACCAACTAGTGAAACTGAACTACAAAAAATTGCCAAACATACTTTCTTTTCTCAGAATACTGAACTCAGAGGTACTGGTTTGATCACATTCAGGATGATTATGTTGAATTTATAACTGTTAAACTTTCGCATTTGTTGCTAATAAGACAAGGTACAGCATGTTGACTGTCTCTACTTTAGTGAAGAACTGCAACTCAGAGCCTGTTTGGCTTTTCAAGAAATAGAGAGAGTTCAAATTAAAAATCCAGAAGGCTCCCCTACATTGTATAACAGCAATGTGTTTTCTGTCTCTATTGAACTTGGACTAAATTGTGATTTATTCTGACGAATAGAATCTGGAAACCTTCCTCCCCAAATGGTCACTTTCTGGAAGGTCCTTCATTTAGAAGTAATTTCTGGAAGATTTCTTGATTAATAATACCCTGCAAATAAACCTTAAAATGAAGGCTTTGTTATTGCTTTGGCACAATATGTTAACAACACAGCGAGCTCTGCCAAACTGTGAGCACTCTTTCAGGCGGATTATGTCCTTGTTTACATATCCAGCTGCACTGGGGCCGTGTCCGTGGTGGTGCTTGGACAATGTCCCCAGTGGGGGTGCCCATTAGGGGAGGGTATACTAACTGCCATTTACTTTGTTTAAATTGAGTGAGAATGCACAGCAGTCCTCTGATCTTCGGGGAAAGTGTTGGAATCCTGCACTTTCTGAATCATGTTTGGGTTTGTTTAATGGGAATGTTTGGACTGCTTAAAAATATTGCAGTCCACAAGATTGCTATGTGAAACCACTCCAAAGTGTCTCACAGGGTCTGTGTGGAAGAGAGCATAAAGCATAAATACCCAGCTAACTGTTGTGTTACAAAACCATTTACACTGCACTCCTGAATAAGGGTAATACAGATGAGTAAAAGTTTATAGCATACTCCTCATAACTAGGCATGGGCCTTCTCTTTGTTTTGTTTCTCCAGCCTTTTGGAAGAAGTCAGGCTCAACATGTTTGTGCCTGTATCCTCCTGGACCTTTCCAGTTCTTTCATGATAATATAGACAGTAAATACCTAAAAGAAATAAACACAGGTGTTTTTACCATATACATGTAATTTATATTTAAGGAAATCAGATAAGTGGTTAAAAGAAGGGCAATCAAATCAGCAAATCTACTGCAGAAATATGATAATTTTACAGTACTCTACCTATAAACTGTTACTGCTTTCATTTTTCAGTTACTTCTAGTTTTCCACTCTTGAATATGAAAATTTTTAATGGTGAACTTCATTATATAGCAGGCTGAAAATTGCTAAGCCACGGTTATGGTTCAAAAACAGTGCAGTTGAAATGAAGAATTCTCTAGGAAAAAACAGAGATTTTGTATCCTCCAGTAGATGTTCAAATGTATTTAGATTGTTTTTCATTTTGAAATATCTGACTCTGCTTCTTGCCAGTACACGTCAAAAGCTTAGATGATTAAGTTGTTTAGGTGATATAGTGAATTGCTCCCAAGGCACGGGCATATTCAGTTCTCAGCTAAACAATGACGGAATACTATGATGTCTTCGAGATGTTCATGAATGTTGTCAGCAGCAGGATTGGGATGAAATCCTGGCTTCAGCAAAGTAAACGGCCCATCTCCCACTGACTTCAGCAGATTCTCCCTTTCCCATGTCTCCCCTCTGCAAACATTTAACAGCATATCATTAAGGCTTGGCTCAGAAATGCTCCCTCACCTCCACTATTCTACCATGTGCTCTTGTCAGTTCATCACAGCAAACTGAATTCATCAGTGTGAGACACAGAAGAGAGACAACCGGGTTTCAGGCACAGACTGCAGTAGCATATTCTGGGAATCTGATTCCTAATGGAGACCACTGTTAGGGTCACAGAATCACAGAATCACAGAAGAACCAGGTTGGAAGGGACCCATTGGATCTTCTAGTCCAACCATTCCTATCTAACACGAAACCAAGTCCCTCAATACCTCATCCACCCATGCCTTAAACACCTCCAGGGAAGGTGACTCAACCACCTCCCTGGGCAGCCTATTCCAATGTCCAATGACCCTCTGTGTGAAAAACCTCCTCCTAATCTCCAGCCTAAATCTACCCTGGCGGAGCTTGAGGCCATTCCCTCTCGTCCTGTACCCTGTCACCTGGGAGAAGAGGCCAGCTCCCTCCTCTCTACAACCACCTTTCAGGTACTTGTAGAGAGTAATGAGGTCTCCTCTCAGCCTCCTCTTCTCCAGGCTAAACAACCCCAGCTCTCTCAGCCGCTCCCCATAGGTTCTGTTCTCCAGCCCCTTCACCAGCCTCGTCGCTCTTCTCTGGACTTGCTCCAGAGCCTCAACATCCTTCTTGTGGTAAGGGGTCCAGAACTGGACACAATATTCAAGGAGCGGCCTCACCAGTGCTGAATACAGAGGGAGAATCACCTCCCTGGACCTGCTGGTCACACCGTTTCTGATACAAGCCAGGATGCCATTGGCCTTCTTGGCCACCTGGGCACACTGCTGGCTCATGTTCAGTCGGCTGTCGACCAACACCCCCAGGTCCCTCTCCTCCTGGCAGTTTTCCAGCCAGGCTTCTCCCAGTCTGTAGCTCTGCATAGGGTTGTTGTGCCCCAGGTGCAGGACCTGGCATTTGGCCGTGTTAAACCTCATGCCGTTGGACATTGCCCAGTGGTCCAGCCTGTCCAGGTCCCCCTGCAAAGCCTCCCTACCCTCCAGCAGATCGACACTTGCACACAGCTTAGTGTCATCTGCAAACTTGCTAAGGGTACCCTCAATGCCTTCATCCAGGTCATTGATGAAGACATTGAGCAGGACTGGACCCAGCACTGAGCCCTGGGGAACCTCACTTGTCACTGGCCTCCAGCTGGACTTAACACCATTTACCAACACTCTCTGGGCCCGGTCATCCAGCCAGTTTTCTACCCAGGAGAGTGTGCGTCTGTCCAGGTCAGAGGCTGACAGTTTCCGTAGCAGAATGCTGTCATGCCCATGTGCAGCATCTCTGTATGTCAGTTCTGCTTTCAGAGTGATTAAGTCCTTTATTCCAGTGTCTCCCTCTCCTTTGAGATTGTAGGATCAAAAAATACTAGTGAGTGTTCTATTCTTCATTACTCTTTAAGGAATTGTTTCTCATGATTTGAAAAAGCGACTAATCGGTTCTCTTTAAAACTTTAGACTGCATGCCTTCCCAAACCATAGCTTTTATACCTTGTAATATACTCCAACAATACTGAATCACATAATCACGGGATCACAGGATCACAGAATCAGCAGATTGGAAAAGACCTACCAGATCGTTGAGTCCAACCATTCCTATCAAACATTAAACCATGCTCCTCAGCCCGTCATCCACCCATGCCTTAAACACCTCCAGGGAAGATGACTCAACTACCTCACTGGGTAAACTGTTCCAGTGTCCAATGACTCTTTCTGTGAAAAATTTTTTCCTAATGTCCAGCCTAAATCTCCCCTGGTGAAGCTTGAGGCCATTCCCTCTTGTCCTGTCCCCTGTCACTTGGGAGAAGAGTTCAGTACCTTCCTCTCTACAACCTCCTTTCAGGTAGTTGTAGAGAGCAATGAGGTCTCCTCTCAACCTCCTCTTCTCCAGGATAAACAACCACAGCTCTCTCAGCCGCTCCTCATAAGACCTGTTCTCCAGACCCTTCACCAACTTCATCACTCTTTTCTGGACTCGCTCCAGAACCTCAACATCTTTCTTGTGGAGAGGGACCCACAACTGAACACAGGATTTGAGGTGCGGTCTCAACAGTGCTGAGTACAGAGGGAGAATCACCTCCCTGGACCTGCTGGTCATGCCGTTTCTGATACAAGCCAGGATACCATTGACCTTCTTGAACACCTGGGCACACTGCTGGCTCAGGTTCAGTCGGCTGTCGACCAACACCCACATGCCCCTCTCCTCCAGACAGCTTTCTAACCAGACTTCTCCTAGTCTGTAGCTCTGCATAGGGTTATTGTGCCCCAAGTGCAGGACCCGGCATTTGGCCTTGTTAAACCTCATGCCACTGGACTCTGCCCAGCAGTCCAGCCTGTTCAGATCCCTTTGCAGAGACTCCCTACCCTCCTGCAGATCGACACTTCCACCCAGCTTAGTGCCATCTGCAAAATTGCTAAGGGAGCACTCAATGCCTTCATCCAGGTCATTGATGAAGACATTGAACAGGACTGGACCCAGCACTGAGCCCTGGGGAACACCACTAATCACTGACCTCCAGCTGGATTTAACACCATTTACCAACACTCTCTGGGACCAGCCATCCAACCAGTTATCTACCCAGGAGAGTGTGCACCTGTCCAGGCCAGAGGCTGACAGTTTCTGTAGCAGAATGCTGTGAGAAACTGTGTCAAAGGCTTTGCTGAAGTCCAGGAAGACCACATCCACAGCCTTTCTCTCGTCCTGCAGCTGAGTCACTTTGTCATAGAAGGCGATGAGTTTAGTTTGGCAAGATCTGCCTTTTGTGAACCCATATTGGCAGGGCCTGATCACCTGGTGCTCTTGCATGTGCTTCATGATAACACTCAAGATCTCTTGTTCCATGACTTTCCCTGGCACTGAGGTCACACTGACTGGTCTGTAGTTCCCTGGATCTTCCCTGCGACCCTTCCTGTAGATTGGTACAACTTCCCCCAGCCTCCAGTCTGGTGGAACTTCCCCAGTCTTCCAGGACTGTTGGAAGATGATGGAAAGGGGTTTGGCCACCACATCCACCAGCTCCTTCAATATCCTTGCGTGAATCCCGTTCAGCCCCATGGACTTGTGTGTGTCTAGCTGGGCAAGCAAGGCTCTGACCACCTCCTCTTGGATCATGGGAGCCTTGTTTTGCTCCTTTAGCTCCTCAGTTTGCACACAGAGGGAACAACTTTCTTTACAATTAAAGACTGAGGCAAAGAAGGCATTAAGTACCTCAGCCTTCTCCTCATCCCCTGTCACTGTTGTTCCTTCTGTGTCCAATAGGGACTGTATGGTCTCCCTAGTCCTCTTTTTATTATTAATGAATTTGTAGAAATATTTTTATTACCTATTTTTCGTGCCTATTTGGATGTATCTTATAATGTTGGGCACCTGGTAGGGACATAGGTGAGGATGGAGCTTGCCCCAGAGAGCTACCACCAACTTGGCCACCCTTTCTACTGGTTTCAGGTGGCTTCAGGCATCTGAGACATGTGGTTTAGGAGAGAGGGTTGGAGGAACAAGGTCTGGCAGGGCTCAAGGTTTGGGCTTTCTAGCCCCAGGCTGGGAGGGGAGGGTAGGGCAGGAGAGTGGAGGGGAAGGGAGAAAGGAGGGCGAGCAACGTGATCCAGTGATCATGACCCTACCCATGTCAAGGAATTGCAACTGGATGGATTTTGATGTCCCTTCCAACCTAATCATTCAATGTTTCTAAGGTTCTTGGCTCCAGGTTTCCTGAAATGGAACCACATTCTTGAGGAATGTTGCCTCTCTGACTAGCTCAGTGCCACCAGGAGAAGATCTTTCGCAGAAGGCTTTGTGTTTCTCAGTGCCTCTCTTCAGGGATCAGCAAGAGGATGGCTTTTTCTGTTATGTCACAGATTGCAGGAAAGGCATGTGTTCTGAGGGGTTCAAGTCCTGTGATGGAGAAAACCAGAGCTGAAATGAAGCCTCGTGTCTACAGAGACCTCCAAATATCCCCTCCAGACCCCACCAACCCCATCCAGAGAACAGCTGTTGGGCAGGAATGCCCCAATTACTCCACACAGACCTCACCAGAGCAGGACCTGGCAGGGTAGAACCCCAGCCCCTGTCCCACCAGCTAACCCTACCCTGCCCCTCCTCACCTACACAGACCTCTGATATCTTCTGTACATTTTTGTCCTTCAAGGGCTAAGCAGTAAGCACTAGGGACAGAGTTCCATCAGATCTCCCTTCCTCCCCAGCGTCATGGTGGGAACAGGGAGAAGGGTGTTTCCAAAATGGAACTAAGGGGTGGTGGCTCACCAAGGAATATCACAGCTGTCTCTCACACCACATCCTCAGGAGAACACATATATTGCAGGCTCTGGTTTAAGTAGATCTCAGCCCTCCTCTTGTCTTGATTCAGTTGGAGCGACTGCAAGGGTAAAGACATGTCACAGTCCCTCTCCAACTGGACACCCCCATCTCTCCTGACAGTATCCCCCTTAGCTGAGAGCTCTCTATCTCACATAACGTGGAGAAGAACCTGAGCACTCTGTTCTTGAGACCAGTTTGCAGGGACGCATCTCCATGCGGTGGCCTCCAGGTTGCAGCAAGGTGGGTGAAACCCGCCCCAAATATGTGGGGCAGCCCTCATCCAGCCTGGGCCCTGAGGTTTGGAGGATCTTCTCACCAAGTAGTTTGTGATGATCCATGTCAGCTTTGTCTGAACACGGGATTTTGGTAGTTTCAAGCCCAGGAACTCTGCCACAGCCAGAAGATCTTCCTCAAAGGCCTGTGGAGCAGCAGAAGGTGGGAGATGGCACCACAACCAGGTACGGGAGACTGGGCGTCCCCCTCCTCTTGGCTTTGTTGGTAAGGTGATGGTGGATGTTAGAAGAAGGTGAGATGTGCCCTGACCCAGGTGCCTGGGAGTCTCCTCCCTGTGTCACAGCTCAGCTTTGATATCCGTACCTTGGCCACACTTGTGTTTCGTCCCATATGCGAACAATGAGTGGGAACAGGGCCGTTCACACATTCTCCTTTATCTGTCTCTTGTGGATCCACTTCACACTCTTCAGCTGCTCAGTGAAGAACCTGATGGCTTGTTCTCTCAGTTGACTTTGCTCCTGGCAGGGGGAAGGACAGTAGGACTTGAGAACCAAGATCTCTTTGCCCACGGTGAGCAGGAATGTCATCGTGGCTGATGGGCAGGGAGATGCTGCAGCGTTGCATTTGGTCACTGGAGGCATGGGACAACTCTGTAGGTGCAGCTGAATGACCCCAAACTTGTCCAAGTCCCCTCAAAGGGATCTCCTGACCAGCCTGTTCTCCCCACCAGCTCCACCAGGCACATTAGGAATGACTTCCCACCAAAATGGTCTGAGGAGGCGACCAGGCTGGTCCTTGGCAACTACTGTAGGTCATGCACCCCTAGTCACACTGCCTGGGAAGATCTGGTCTTGTTCCCCAGTGCATTTAGGAAAGGAGGAACCCTCAGGGCTCCCAGAGCAGCTTTCAGGGAGAACCTGGGCTGCAAAACCCAGGGAAGAAAGGTGAGCAGAAGCCCCTGCTCCAGGTGCTGCAGTTGTCCATGCCAAGTGCCCATCTGTGGGGTTTGGGCTCTCCCATAGTCTAACGTGATTAAAGGGGCAGCAGCTTCTCCACCAGCTGCACAGTGATGGAGCTGACGTCCTTCTTCTTTAGGTGACCTGTCACATTTTGAAGGGTCACCAGGGCCTTTGTAACAACATCTGTATTTCTGTTCTCCAGGTTCTCAGTCACATCTGGCAGGACAATCTTCATTCTTCTTGCCTACATGAAAAAGAGAATTTCCTTGGGAAAAGCTCCATGCCTGGAAAGCTCCCTAGGTGGCCACCATGGCAGGGATGGTGCTTGGGGCCATCACCCCACTGCCTGACTCCAGCCAATGCCAAGCCACTATCTTCCCCACTGCCCCAGCTCCCAACTGCCCTTGGCCACACTGTGCTCACCATCTCAGGTCTCTGAGAGAGTGTGATGAAACTTTGGAGAACCAGTGGGCACAAGACTGGGTTTGGGCACCTCAGGTGTCTTCAGACTGTGTAGAGTTCTTTAAAGTTCACATTTTCAAAATCCTTGCAGGCCAGGACCTGGAAGAAAGGTAGCAGTGAGTGAATGGCAGAGCAGGTGGGTCTTGCAGGCCATTTACATACACCAACCCACACTCAGGGGCTCTCATGGCCACATCCAACATGTTTCTTGCTTTCTCCTTGTTAAAGACACTGGACTCTCTCAGTGCTTTGATGGCCACACAAATGACATCGGTCTTCTCCACAGCATCCAGGTATCTTGCAAACCTCTGCAGGAGGAAGGGAGGGAGGTAAGAGATGTTCCAGTGAGAGCCCAACAGTGCTGGAGGCAACATCCACAGGAAAGTGTTGGGTTCATGGGGGCAGTAGGTGACCTTCAAGCAATCCAGGCCTTGGACAGCAGTGCTGGAGGTGCCACTGGGACCCTGGAGTGCAGCGTTTCCTGGGGACAGCAGGAACCTTCTCAGCAGGGACAGTCAGGTCGTGCCAGCTCCACTGAGTCTCCATGCCTTTGCTCCTCCAAGTCCCCTGACAGCACCTCAGAAGTCCCAGCAGCAGAGGAGCTCCTTACCATGGGCACATCTCTGATGGAGAGCAAATCCATCGCAGAGACATCCTCAAGATCTGCCTGGATCTGTTGTCCTTCATTGTTTGCCATTAACCTGCCTGAAGAAGCAGGGAAGGGGTAGAAGGATCAGTAGGACAAAGCAGTTTGGCCAGAAACTCAACCCTATTATCACTATCCTTAAGATCTAATGATTCTTGAAGAGAAGCAGAGCTATCAGGAGATGTCAGTGTGGAGGGATGAAACCCACCACAAGGTCTCTTACTTCATTGCTTGTGGATGAACTTGATCAAACAACAAATGCTTTCAAAGCCAGACATTCTTTTGTTTTTGAGCAATATGGGAAAACAGGGAGATGACCAAACAGCTGGCCCAGGATAAGGATCTGCAGCTCTTTCAAGAAGACAAGACTGTCTGTGGATCTTGATTCTTCATTTGGGACCTGCACGAGGGAGGCAGAAGTGGAGAAGGGTTGAGGGCTGCATTCCTGGAGAGTCAAGGCTTTGCCAGGCGATGCCAGTTTTAGCTCCCAGAGCTGCCAGCTGGGCAGGAGCTGCATGTAGGGAGACCTTGGGCCACTCTGGTGGGCAGAAAGTGGATGTGGCCTGGCTGGAGGGTTCCTCGCTTCTCACCTGCAGTCTGGGGGTGTCCAGCAGACTAATCAGCTTCCCAATCCTGCCCAGGGCCCTCTTGCACAGACTAGCTCTTAGAGTTGGTGAAGTTTAGAAAGGCCTAGGAAGAGAGAAGGTCCTGCTGAGTCCTGGGAGCAGAGTTCTCCTCCAGCAGAAGCAACACTGCTTAGCTCCTGGCCTGGACTCTTCCAGGCAATGAAGGCTTTCTCTGTTCTCCAGAAAACCCTGTAATGGTGGCCCTGCCCTAGGAGATGGGCTTCTGGTAGCCCCTGGTTCCCTGAGGAGCTAAGCACCCTCCCTGCAACATTCTCTTTGCCTGGCACTGAGGTGAGGACCATCGACTCCAGAGTGGACACCCCCTTCTCCCAGGGAGAAGAGTAGCCCCTCAGAACCCAACTCGTTGCAGATGCAGACCTGGATGATGTCTGGCAGCTCCTGATTGAGTCTGGTGACCAGAATGATGCCAACCAACTTCTCCATCATCCTGTCCAGGGATTTCAAGGTCTGCAAAGAAGACAGAGTTGTGTCAGAGTTTCCTGCTGTCCCACTCAGCACCAGGATCCCATCTCCCAGTGCCAGGGCAGGACTGCCACATGTCCCAAGGTGCAGAGCATCCTGTGGGGGTGACAAGAACATGAGAAGAGGATGAAAGCATGAGGGTGGGCAAGCAAAGCTGAGCATGGGGTGGCCAGATAGAACCTCAGAGGGCGTGGGTTCTCCTGCATCTCATCCAGCACTTACCGCGGTGCCACAAGTTAGTGAGGGATTGACTCTTAGAGGAGTCTGTGACTTTCAGCTTGAAGGAAAAGACTACTCTCTTACAGACCACCCAGCCAAGGAGAAGCAGATGATGAGCTCTTCTATAAACAGCTGGGGTTCATCTCTACATAGCTGCCTCTTGTTCTTGTGGGAGACTTCAGTCTTCCTGATATAACCTGGCAGGAGCCAACGAACTTCATGAACAAATCAATATGATTTCAGATGAAGTTCTTTAATAAGGGTTAACTCCCTGCTTATATAGAACAAGCAGGCCAAAACATCAGGTAAACATTGATTGGTAACTTCTGCCCTTGCAACAAGCCTTTTTTGGCAACCGCCAATCTCATATAACATTGTTGCTAGCTTGAAAACTCCTGCCCCCATTCCCAAGTTAGTTCATTAACATAACACAACAAAGTCATTTACTTCTTTTGTGACTTTACCAACTCCCCCCTGCCAGGGCACTTAAAGAAACAATTAGCAACACTGATACCTGCTGGAAGTATAATAGAGCAGAAAGGAAGCAGTCTAGGAGGTTCCTGGAGTGCATGGAAGGTAACTTCCTCACACAGCTGGTGAATGAACCAAGGAGGGAAGGTGCCCTCCTGGACTTGCTGTTTGTCAACAGAGAAGGCCTTGTGGGGGATGTGACAGTAGGGGGACACCTAGGACTAAGTGATCACGAGATGACAGGATTTTCTGTTCTAGCTGAAGTGAAGAGGGTGGTAAGCAGGACAGTAGCATTAAATTTCCAGAGAGCAGACTTAAGACTCTTTAGAAGGCTGGTTGGCAAAACCTCCTGGGAGACAGTACTTGAGGGCAAGGGAGTCCATGAGGGCTGGGAGCTCTTCAAAAAGGAGATCCTGGCAGCTCAGGAGAAAGCCATCCCTGTGTTCAGGGGAAAAAAAAACCAAAGCCGGCAGGGGAAAAAAAACCAGCTTGGTTGAACAGAGAGATCTTGAGTGATACCAAGAAGAAGAGGAATGTTTATGGGCTCTGGAAGAGGGGACAGGTCTCTTGGGTGCACTACAGGAGGGAAGTGAGATTGTGTAGAGAAAAAATCAGAAGGTCTAAGGCTCAACTAGAAATCAGATTGGCAAAATCTGTGAAAGATAACAAAAAAATCTTTCTATAAATATATAAATAATAAAAGGAAGACTAGGGAGACCATACAGTCCCTATTGGACACAGAAGGAACAACAGTGACAGGGGCTGAGGAAAAGGCTGAGGTACTTAATGCCTTCTTTGCCTCAGTCTTTAATTGTAAAGAAAGTTGTTCCCTCTGTGTACAAACTGAGGAGCTAAAGGAGCAAAACAAGGCTCCCATGATCCAAGAGGAGGTGGTCAGAACCTTGCTTGCCCAACTAGACACACACAAGTCCATGGGGCTGAACGGGATTCACGCAAGGGTATTTGAGGGAGCTGGTGGATGTGGTGGCCAAACCCCTTTCCATCATCTTCCAACAGTCCTGGAAGACTGGGGAAGTTCCACCAGACTGGAGGCTGGGGGAAGTTGTGCCAATCTACAGGAAGGGTCGCAGGGAAGATCCAGGGAACTACAGACCAGTCAGTGTGACCTCAGTGCCAGGGAAAGTCATGGAACAAGAGATCTTGAGTGTTATCATGAAGCACATGCAAGAGCACCAGGTGATCAGGCCCTGCCAATATGGGTTCACAAAAGGCAGGTCTTGCCAAACTAAACTCATCGCCTTCTATGACAAAGTGACTCAGCTACAGGATGAGAGAAAGGCTGTGGATGTGGTCTTCCTGGACTTCAGCAAAGCCTTTGACACAGTTTCTCACAGTATTCTGCTACAGAAACTGTCAGCCTCTGGCCTGGACAGGTGCACACTCTCCTGGGTGGAAAACTGGTTGGATGGCTGGTCCCAGAGAGTGTTGGTAAATGGTGTTAAATCCAGCTGGAGGCCAGTGACTAGTGGTGTTCCCCAGGGCTCAGTGCTGGGTCCAGTCCTGTTCAATATCTTCATCAATGACCTGGATGAAGGCATTGAGTTTACCCTTAGCAATTTTGCAGATGACACTAAGCTGGGTGGAAGTGTCAATCTGCAGGAGGGTAGGGAGTCTCTGCAAAGGGATCTAAACAGGCTGGACTGCTGGGCAGAGTCCAATGGCCTGAGATTTAACAAGGCCAAATGCCGGGTCCTGCACTTGGGGCACAATATCCCTATGCAGAGCCACAGACTAGGAGAAGTCTGGTTAGAAAGCTGTCTGGAGGAGAGGGACATGTGGGTGTTGGTAGGCAGCTGACTGAACATGAGCCAGCAGTGTGCCCAGGTGGTCAAGAAGGTCAATGGTATCCTGGCTTGTATCAGAAACGGCATGACCAGCAGGTCCAGGGAGGTGATTCTCCCTCTGTACTCAGCACTGTTGAGACCGCACCTCAAATCCTGTGTTCAGTTGTGGGTCCCTCACCACAAGAAAGATGTTGAGGATCTGGAGCGAGTCCAGAGAAGAGCGACAAAGCTGGTGAAGGGTCTGGAGAACAGGCCTTATGAGGAACGGCTGAGAGAGCTGTGGTTATTTATCCTGGAGAAGAGGAGGTTGAGAGGAGACCTCATTGCTCTCTACAACTACCTGAAAGGAGGTTGTAGAGAGGAGGGTGCTGTCCTCTTCTCCCAAGTGACAGGGGACAGGACAAGGGGAATGGCCTCAAGTTTCACCAGGGGAGATTCAGGCTGGATATTAGGAAAAAATTTTTCACAGAAAGAGTCATTGGGCACTGGAACAGTCTAACCAGTGAGGTAGTTGAGTCATCTTCCCTGGAGATGTTTAAGGCATGGGTGGATGAGGGGCTGTGGAGCATGGTTTAATGTTTGATAGGAATGGTTGGACTCTATGATCTGGTAGGTCTCTTCCAACCTGGTTATTCTATGATTCTATGATTCCCCAGCTCTTCTTCAGTCCCACCAATGCTGGTGGTTGATCTGATGAGCCAGCTGGTTCTGGTGGCTCTTCCCAGGAGCACAGTCATGTTTCATCCCTTTGCTGCTTGGGGCTTGGTTATCAGCAGAGGTTATTTGCATGACTTACCAATAGTGCCTTATCAATTAATAGTGCCTTACCAATAGTGCCTTATCAATTATCTTGCATTATCAATTCATCAGCCAGGATTATTCCCTCAGATAGTGGTTATAGCTCATTTGTCAGTCTGAATTTAAATACCGGTGGTACAAAGACTCTTTCAGTATTTACACTGTACCATGTCGAATGGCAAGCCACCAGTTAATCTGTATCAAAGAATGGACCTTTATGAAACCCAGATACTGAAGGACCGCTGTCTCTGTGAATGGGAGTTGAGCCTTTCTCATTGACTATAATCTCACTACTCCAGACTGACGAAAAGCTATTAATGGTGTGTCTCCTGCAGCATCTGAGAGGACCTGGGCATATCCTGTCCCTGGGCAAGCAGAAATCTGAGCAGGCTGCCTGAGGTCTGATGATTCAGGGTGACATCAGATCTGAGCAGGCTACCTGAGGTCTGATGATTCAGGGTGACATCAATAACTTTTTGACCCTTGCAGGTGGTCAACCATAGCCAGGAGTAAGGGTCACTGATATACCTGACTGCAGTAGTACAAGATATGTGTAATATTGACAGGCTTATTGCAGAATATAAGTTTTCTTGAAAATCCCTTAGGATTCTGCTGTTGTTTTATGAGTTTAAGTTCTTAGAGGCAGAAAAAAAAGGGAGAAAATAAGGTAATTTAGAGATTAATTACTAATAGTGCAATACTTGACAGTAGCAAATAAATAGTTTGCTTTATATCTCCCTGCTTGCCTAACTACACAAATACAGGGAAACCTTCTAATAATGTGTAATATCTAGGGAGATAGCATTTTACTGGGATTGCACAGCTCAGCTGAACCCAGGCTTACTCTTTGGTACTGAACACCTCTGCTGTCTCTTCTGATCACAAAATGTAAGCTCATTTAAACAAGAATCCACCCACCAAGTGTCCTATGGCCTCATGCAATAGTTTCTGTGCCATGTACCATGTCCTGTGAAGCCCTATCCAGTCAACAAAAATCACCTTCTGGTGATGTTGTTCCCCCTGCAGTTTCAGCCTGCAGGGTGGATGCTAGAAAACACTGTGATCTTCTCGGCAAATGTGGGCCAAGATCCTGCAAACAGATGTGCATATGGAGACAAGAATACGTACAAAAAAATGTTCTCTGCACAGAGTGTGAACCAAAGTGATTTTCATAGTTTTAAGTTTTCTTGTGATTACAGCCTCAGGCCCTTGTTTTCACTGCTCAAGTTCACTCACTCTCTGTCCTTAAAAAAAGGCAAAGGAGAACATTCATCCAACACTGACTCATCAGCACGAAGTACTGATAATTCACTGAAAACTCTGCCTACGATTGGTATTCAAAAGTATAGAGATATAGTCCAGTTGAAAGAAAAATACAATGCATTTCCTTCTCCTACTTGAGTTAGGTGCCCAAGTCTGTGGAGAGAGTTTTAAATAAAAACATAGCATCAATGAGAGTTTTAATGTAAGAAAGCTTTGATGCTCCTTTATTAGGTCTTTACTTCTGACAATAGTATTTCGAAGGTACTCCTCAAAGTAATGGAAGGTGCATGAAATATGAGGGTGTCTTGCATTTTCAGGAAGGAACTGGTGCCCCTACTGCTTACAAAGGCTATGCACTAATACTATCCACAAACATGCTCACCCAGATGCTCTGCAAGCTGGAAAAAAAAGGCGTTAAGGAGCAGCTGTCAAGCTAAAAAGGAAAAGGTGGTTCTTAGACTGGAAGAAATAAAAAATTGTTAATGAAACCCCAGCACAAAAAGGATCTTTTCCAGAATTCCTGACTCACTTCCTTGAAATTCTTTCAGCATTATTTGCTTTATCAGATTGAGGTCAATTTGTTATTCAGCCACTGCCTACATGAACTGAACCAAAAAAAAAAAAAAAAAAAGTTAATTCGTTTCTCCTAGCCTTGCCAGGAATCCTTCTGGTCAGGCTCAGCTGGGGGCAGATGTAGCAGCGTCCTTGATGTCAAGAGGGAAGGAAGGCTGTACCATTTTGGTGGTGTTAATTGGAGTGAGGCAGCCCGCTCCATGCTCCCCAGTAAATCTGCTCGAGTCAGCTGAGAGGCTGTTAGCAATTGAGTTTGCACATCAGGGCCCAGATTTTGGCAGGTACCCTCTATTGCAAATATTAGTAGTTAAGCTAAAGTAGTAGTTAAGTAGTTAAACTACTCACTTGCATGTATAATTCAGTCAGGTGCATGTATAATTCAGGGAATTCGTTAGCCAGGAGAGTTCTAATTTTTGTTCCCTGTGGTGTTCATGAGGACAAAATTATGGACACTTTTCCCCTTTATTTTTGGTGGTGAAAAATGTACTGCAAGGAAGCAATGTTTGGATGAAGCCCATGTGAAAATCTGTTCCCCAGTGTTTCAGTATACAAATGTAGATGTTAATATAATGCTCTGTTTTCAAACCTTGGAGCCCGATTCACTACTGCATTACACCAATATGAAATCAATCATGCTGTGCTGATACACAACTGGATTAACCCAGAGGTGAATGAAGCTTATTGTTTGCAAATGCCACTTGCCAAAGCAAAAACTATCCATTAAGAAAAAAATACCCTTGCCCCTTATATAGAATCTGGAATTTTAATGGCTAAAATGTGAATAAGATGGTTAGACTGCATTTCTATATCCTTTGTTTTCAGAGTATAAAATTTCCACAATATGACGAAGAATATATACAAGTCCTAGCCAGGTCATAATTTAACATAAAATAAAACAAGACATTTAATCCTGGGGAAAAAAAATGAGAATGGTAGAACTATCAAACTATGTGTGCAATTTCCTTGTGCTCAAATTGCATTTTCTCCCTTCAGTGTTATACGGAACAGGGTCTTGCCCTCTAGATTAGAGACTTTTGCATTAGAGGAAACTAGGTTATGTCTTCCACTGTCAGAGATAGAAATTATGAGCTGGAGTGCATTTTAGCCAGTCACTCTGAAAAATGTTAGCCCAAGGGGGTAATAATTAGAACTGTTTTTGTCAGGTGACTGTATTTTAAGCAGTGATGTGTCTGAGAATCTAGTTGAAGGTTTTAATATAAATATCTTTTTTCAGTCAGCATTGTTGCTAGGATTATTTTTCTTTCAGGTTTTGTTGTTTTGGGTTTTCATTATTATTTCAAAAGTAAGCACTTTTCAGAAATTATCTACTAAAATGTAATGCTGCTTAGCATTATGGTGACCCGATAATATTATTTCCTTCAGAAACCAATAATTCAGTGCAGTCTGTGAAGTTCATATGTAAAGTGATGAACTAGCCCATTATTTCTTATATTCTCAAGCACGTATACATAGAAAATGCATACAAATAAATGATATCTTATGATTTTTTTCCCCTAAAAATGTAAAACATATCCAAGTTAATGTAATAGATTTAATTCACCCTAAGAAAATAAGCACTGAGCAAGAGAAGACATCAGAATTAGTGCCTTAATGATAAATAACCCTATTTTTCTTTAGAAAATTATGTCTGTTTCTGTTCATTGCCCCTAGATGAAGGGACAAGTAGGACCAAATTCCAGGGCGGGTAGTTGTTCTCAGGTCAAACTTGAGTCTGAAGTGATGAACTGGTACCGAAGTCAGAAGTTGTGATCCCAAGGGCAGGAGCGAGTGGCTCCTGTTGGGCCAGGAGTGTCCACCCACTCAGAGCAATGTTCAGGGTTGACGGCTCGGCATACTCATCATGAAATTCCCTATGCATTGCAGGAAGGACTAGAAACAGCTTCATTTCTTTTGTTAAGCGTTTACATAAAGACAGAAATGCTTTAATTGATGGCAAGAGCTTTGTTCTTGTTTTAATAAAACCTCTCAGTCTTTGATTACCAAAATTTCTCCTGAATAATTCATTTACTTTCCCTTTTTCCATCTTGTGGGTATTTAAGAAGTTGTGCTGATGAGAAGACAGCTCCTAGCCTGGAACTGCTCTCTGATAGAGCTAGCGGAGAGGATTTAATGATATCACTGGCTCTGTGCCAGGCTGTAAATATTGCACATCAGTTCTTAAAGTGGGATCAACTAGGAGACCCGCCTGGAGAAAACAAATCTGAAACCATGGCCTGTAGGTTTTTATCACTTGAGAAATTCCAATCCCACAGGCCCTGCTAGCTTGAACTTTACAGCTTCACTTCATAGACAGGGTGGTCAAATTCCCCAGCTCAGTGTAGAAACATTCATTAAAGTTCTCCACCCCAAATCCCCCCCGCCAAAAAAAAAAGTGTACTAAGATAAGATTTTTTTTTTAAAGATACTAAATTGTAAATACTCATTTCAAAAGCCATGGAGGAGATGTGCAGTCTGGACTGTGTCTGTATATTTCAGTGTGTGTTTCTTGCCTGCAGAGCGAGGATTCATCTCTTTCCTAAATAATGTGCATGGGTCAAATCCTTTCTGCATTACTCCTAGGAACAGACCCATATGTCTCCACTGGACTGGAGGCTGGATGATGTTGTGCCCATCCACAAGAAGGGCCACAGGGAGGATCCGGGGAACTACAGGCCAGTCAGTCTGATCTCAGTGCCAGGGAAAGTCATGGAACAAGAGATCTTGAGTGCTATCATGAAGCACATGCAAGAGCACCAGGTGATCAGGCCCTGCCAATATGGGTTCACAAAAGGCAGGTCTTGCCAAACTAAACTCATCGCCTTCTATGACAAAGTGACTCAGCTGCTGGACAAGAGAAAGGCTGTGGATGTGGTCTTCCTGGACTTCAGCAAAGCCTTTGACACAGTTTCTCACAGCATTCTGCTACAGAAACTGTCAGCCTCTGGCCTGGACAGGTGCACGCTCTCCTGGCTGGAAAACTGGTTGGATGGCTGGTCTCAGAGAGTGTTGGTAAATGGTGTTAAATCCAGCTGGAGGTCAGTGACAAGTGGTGTTCCCCAGGGCTCAGTGCTGGGTCCAGCCCTGTTCAATGTCTTTATCAATGACCTAGATGAAGGCATTGAGTGTACCCTTAGCAATTTTGCAGATGACACTTAGCTGGGTGGAAGTGTCAATCTACTGGAGGGTAGGGAGTCTCTGCAAAGGAATTTGAACAGGCTGGACTGCTGGGCAGAGTCCAATGGCCTGTGATTTAACAAGGCCAAATGCCAGGTCCTGCAATTGGGGCACAATAACCCTATGCAGTGCTACAGACTAGGAGAAGTCTGGTTAGAAAGTTGCCTGGAGGAGAGGGACGTGTGGGTGTTGGTCGACAGCTGACTGAACATGAGCCAGTTGTGTGCCCAGGTGGTCCAGAAGGCCAATGGCATCCTGGATTGTATCAGAAACGGTGTGACCAGCAGGTCCAGGGAGGTGATTCTCCCTGTGTACTCAGCACTGGTGAGGCCGCTCCTTGAATCCTGTGTTCAGTTGTGGGCCCCTCACCACAAGAAGGATATTGAGGCTCTGGAGCGAGTCCAGAGAAGAGTGACGAAGCTGGTGAAGGGTCTGGAGAACAGGCCCTATGAGGAACAGCTGAGAGAGCTGTGGTTGTTTATCCTGGAAGAGGAGGCTGAGAGGCGACCTCATTGCTCTCTCCAACTATCTGAAAGGAGGTTGTAGAGAGGAAGGTGCTGGCCTCTTCTCCCAAGTGACAGGGGACAGGACAATGGGGAATGGCCTCAAGCTCCACCAGGGGAGATTTAGGCTGGACATCAGGAGGAAGTTTTTAATGGAAAGGGTCATAGGACATTGGAATAGGTTGCCCAGGGAGGTGGTTGATTCACTTTCCTGGAGGTGTTTAAGGCACAGCTAAATGAGGTCCTGAGGAACATGGTTTAGTGTTTGATAGAAATGGTTGGACTCGATGATCCAGTGGGTCTCTTCCAACGTGGTGATTCTATCATTCTATGATTCTATGATCTGTTTCAATACACTTCTTTTTTGCTTAGAATGAACAAAATTTGCCTTTATGACATTTCTATAGACAGGTAAAGATTTTCTGTATTACATTTGGTATAGTCAATTAATTATGTTCCCATTAAACACAGGAAGGCAAGGGGTTTATAGTCATTATTTACTTAGAATCAGCATTGTTAGTTCATTTTTGAATCATTTAGAAATTAGATAAACAAACTAAATCTATACTTAAATACGCACACAAAACATAAGTATATTTATTACTAAAAACAAACAAGAAGCCCACCTTTGGGATTTGGGCAAGCTATTATTTAGTTTCATGTTTTGTTTTTAAACAAACATTAACAACATCCTACTTCTAAATCTTTATTTGCTGAGGTTTATAAATTTGCTTCCTCATACGAAGACATAGAGACAATTTAAATATGAATGCTTTTCCTTCCTTTCTTCTCTTTTTAAATAATTGCTATAACAGACCTACCAAGGTTAATATCTGTCCTTGCACCTTCAGTGAATCCATGGTAAGAATGTTTTTTATTGCTCTGCCATAGCTAAAATTGCTTAGTCTATGCTATCTATAAGACACATCATTTTTCAAACGAAACTTCCAAGTTTCATCAAAAAAGAGCATATCACACCCGATGCAAAGTGAATGAGTATTAAAATACAGGGAACACATGACAAACCACCTTTGCAGAAATAATCTCTCATTTTGTAAAAGATGATAAATCCTTTGTTTAGAAAAACGTAAAAAATGTCAGCCTGGTTCCCCTGAAAGCTTAAATGTTTTTCCTCTGTTAATTCCAAGCAATTTTAGTTACTAAAGCTTTTGAAAAAAAATCTTATTTTGGCCAAGGGATTTTAATGGGAGATGTTAAGTTTCTGTCTTGAATGTTGAGTTTTAGGAAAGGAAAAAGGTGAGACACAGAGGATTTCTCCAGGAAAAGGGAAATTTTGTCCATTGTTTCAGACTAAGATATGTAAGTTCGTGGTATGCTGTTGGAAAATATCCCTGTCAGGGTTTTCAGCCTTTATGTCAGTCCATTATTTAGCACTACAGGGCAAATAGTGAACAGATGCACCGAAGATTCACATAAACCTCACTTCATGGATATATTCAATAACAAGAAACTAGTTTCAAGTGTGCAACTTCTAGTGGGATTTTTAGCCTATTTGTGAGAGGTTCTGAAGCTTGCCATGTCCTGGCATAGACGTAAAGTCATGTTTTCACTGCCACTTTCTCTCTAGTAATGGAAGCTGAGGATAGGGTTTGCTGAAGGACCTACAGCTTTGTTCTAGAGGATTTTCTATTCCAGAACTTCTGCCATCTCCTACAGGCCATATTTCTAACCCAGGATCATCTGCTGTGGTCCACATGATGCTCCTGTTACGAACAAGTTTACAGAATATATACCTATGTTTTGGTTTTATAAGAAAGTTATTTTGTTATGACTAGCTACTACCCATAGCTGGAACACCTTCTAAGCATAATTAAAGCAGTTTACATCTTCAAAGAACTTCAAAATTATCATTGTCCTTGCAAAACACTTACAAGGCACTTAATATGATCTTTACAAGACACAAAGAGCAAAATGTTTCATAGTTTACCTATAATTGGAGTCAAGACACAGAGAGATATTTGTGCCACTCCTATTATGTGATTGCCTTTGGCTGGAAACATGAAGTAGTTCCCTCTCTATGTCAACCAGAAGCTTACGATAGATGAACCATTCTTTAATCTCTACATTAGACCCAAGCTAACTTCCTCCTTGAGGAGTCTGAGCTGCACCTCTGAATCCATGTCGAAGTAAATGAGGAGTGTCCACACATTTCCACAGTCTGGGAAATGCCATCTTCCAGCAAAGGACTACCAACAAGCAGGGTGGGAATCTCCAACCACATTACAATTTTTATCAAGTTAATATACTTAAGTTCTTATTGTCAGTATTCAAGAAACAACACCAATGTCTTCCTTGTCCTGCAGCTCTTTCTTCATCTCTCTGTATACTGGTAAACACCGATTTGAAGTTGTCCTCATCACTGATCTTACCAAAAACTCCCTCATTCTCTGCATCTCTAATCAGTTCTTCACACCGAACAGTATTACTGCTACCCATCGGTTTGCAATTCATTGATATTTCCTGGGTGACTTCTTTGTCTACAGTGAAAACAAAGTATAAATCGATGGAGTGCATGTACTCTGTTTGCTGGTCACAGTTCAGAGACTGGATTCTCTCACTGAGTTCCCCTTGCTGGTGTAGAACTTTTGTCATACATACCTATCCTATGATACTTGAAGGGTTATAGAAGCTTTACGAAACAACTCTTCTCCATAATGAAAGGGTTTCATTTCAGGCATAGCTTTAGCAATAGGTAAGTTTTCAGTTTTGGGAGACTGTACTTCTTTTTAATAAAACTAACATTAACTACAGTTGTATTTTCCCCCATTTTTTTTCCACATGAAGTCAATTGAATCTTCACACTCTAATTTGTCCAGTAATCATACGAACCTATTGTTTTCTGTTGTACACAACTTGTACAAATTTAAAGAGACACTGTTGAAACAAAAACCTTTTAAGGATTCTTAGGCCTTTATAAATTCAAGGGTTCAAGTCAAGGGTTCAATTCAAATGGGGTTCCCCAGGGCTCAGTGCTGGGTCCAGCCCTGTTCAATGTCTTCATCAATGACCTGGATGAAGGCATTGAGTTTACCCTTAGCAATTTTGCAGATGACACTAAGCTGGGTGGAAGTGTCAATCTGCAGGAGGGTAGGGAGGCTCTGCAAAGGGATTTGAACAGGCTGGACTGCTGGGCAGAGTCCAATGGCATGAGATTTAACAAGACCAAATGCCGGGTCCTGCACCTGGGCCACAACAACACTATGCAGAGCCACAGACTAGGAGAAGTTTGGTTAGAAAGCTGCCAGGAGGAGAGGGATGTGGGGGTGTTGGTCGACAGCTGACTGAACATGAGCCAGCTGTGTGCCCAGGTGACCAAGAAGACCAATGGTATCCTGGCTTGTATCAGAAACGGCATGACCAGCAGGTCCAGGGAGGTGATTCTCCCTGTGTACTCAGCACTGGTGAGGCCGCTCCTTGAATCCTGTGTTCAGTTGTGGGCCCCTCACCAAAATAAGGATGTTGAGGCTCTGGAGCGAGTCCAGAGAAGAGTGACGAAGCTGGTGAAGGGTCTGGAGAACAGGCCTTATGAGGAACGGCTGAGAGAGCTGGGGTTGTTTATCCTGGAGAAGAGGAGGCTGAGAGGAGACCTCATTGCTCTCTACAACTACCTGAAAGGAGGTTGTAGAGAGGAGGGTGCTGTCCTCTTCTCCCAAGTGACAGGGGACAGGACAAGAGGGAATGGCCTCAAGCTCCGCCAGGGGATATTTGGGCTAGAGATTAGGAGGAAGTTTTTCACAGAATGTCATTGGGCATTGGAATAGGTTGCCCAGGGAGGTAGTTGATTCACCTTTCCTGGAGGTGTTTCCTGGAGGCATGGGTAGATAAGGTCCTGAGGGACTTGGTTTAGTGTTTGATAGGAATGGTTGGACTCGATGATCCAACAAGTCTCTTCTAACCTGGTGACTCTATGATTCTATGATTCTAAGGTATGTGTCAAGTCTTTATGTCAATTTTCTCGTAGCAAAGACTTCAGTACTTGATGTTAGGGAAAAAAACAGTAAATAAATAAATGTCCAGATGCTCACAATTAATCTGACTCTAACAACAAATGTGTGCTCAGTTAAAGACATTAGCTAAAGTATAAAGTTGCCTTGTCAAGTTTGTTATAAGAGTAAGTTAAAACCCGATGGTACTGTTATGAGAAACGCAGTCATTTGTACATCAGTGTATGTTAAACTGGCAGGTAGTTTAGGATCTACTGGGATGAGAGGTGTTGTAATTGAGAAAACACTGAAAAATGAGGAAAATATGAGATTTGCAAAGAAAAGAGAGATGATTTTCTCGCCTATGTGAAGATATTGTCATGAATTGTGCCTCCTAACATATAAACAGAAAGTGAAACAAAAACAAAATCAGTATAAGTACACAAAATCAGTGACTGCAGTGAATATTTTCATCACTTGTTGTGCTAAATGAGAAGGCTGTGTAGAACAAAATTAGAACTTGTCCACCAGAGAAAATGGGCTATTGCAGAAAACATTTAAATATGACTCCTTGCATATTGCACTGCTCTAAGCAAGAACCACATTTCTCACCTCTGTGAAAACAAAACAAAATAAATTAAAAAAAAAAACCACCTGTAAGAAATCTATTTTCTCACCTGAAATTGTGACTAACCAGTCAGAAGAAAGTCTGTCTTGAAGAAGTTTGTGAAAAATGGAAGTAATACATCCTTGTGATCTTACAGCTCTTTTCAAACTGGTATACCTCAGCAGCTGGTTTTGTGAGTTCAGGTTCAAGTTTCAGCAGAAGGTAACAGAGATTCTCAGATGGTGAAAGTATACTTTCATTACACAGAATTGGTTGATGTGGATTTTGTGATGGTACATTGTAGCATGGAAGGCATGAAGGACTTAAAATCTTTTCATGAGCAAGTTATGATCTTGCTTGAACTTGCTTTAATCCTAGAGGTAGTTTGATACCTTTGTATTTCTAACTCCTGGCCTTTAGGAATGTTAACAGCTGTTAGAATTCTGTTATTGCATCTACTTGGAATGGATTTCCAAAATATTTTAAAAGAATACATAGGAAAACATACAAAAAAAAAAGGGGGGGGGGGGGGAAGGACAGTGTAACTTAAGTTTTCACTCTATTTTGGGTGACGTCTTCTTCACCTCAGGCACCTCAGATTTACTGATCCTTATTTATGAGTCTACACATAATATACTAAAGATTTATTTAGTGTATTTAGTAGATTGACCCCTTGTACATGATTTATGGCTTCTTTACACCTGTTGATTTTAAACTTTAACCACCATGACCTCCAGGATCACTATCAACAGAAATGCAATTGAATGTTATTAAATGTTCTGAAAGCCATACCCAAAATGTTTGACTCCTATTTCACACTTATGACATAGCCCTTTTCAGTTTTGTGTACAGGACTCATCAACAAGAATTTGCTATATTTTTCTTGCATTCATTGCTAAAGTTCTTTAAAAGCTCTGCTTTTAATCCTTTGCACGTAAGACTGAGTTACAGTGCTATGAGAAGGACAAATGACCACCTGTCTTCCAAGTGCCCCAAAGGAGAAAGTTTTTCCAAAATATTCAGGTTACAGACTTTTTTTTTTTTGTGCAACCACAGGATCTGGATTTCTGTCTCTTTACTTAGCTCCATTCACTTTGAAGCCATCAAGCAGTGCTTTGCTCTATTAGTGACTTTCACAAAACTAGGGAAGAATAAGACTCTGGTCAAAGAGGTCACAGTGACAGAATGAAAATATGTACTTGGCATGAGCAACTAAGGTAGTGAGAGGGAATGTCACTCTGCTTTCCTTTTGCTCTTGACACTCCTTCAACATCAGATGAATGTGTCCTAACCTTGCCACAGTGTACACTGAGAAGCAAAAAGTAGCAGAGAATCTCCCTTTCAGTCCTCAAGATTTCATATTTCCTTTCTGTTTGGTTGGTTGTTTTCTTGGGGTTTTTTTAATTAAATAAGAGTCACACAGGCAGAGAAGTACATGGCTTTTTTGTTTTGTGTTTATAATGGGAGCTACTTTTGGATTTCTTCTAGCAATATTATTCATGTAAACTAATAAAGAGAAACACTTGCTCAGTCTCTGATGATGCTGCAGAGCTTCAACTCATGATACCTCTGAGTCTAAGCATCTCACAAGATTCACATATGACTGGCTGGGTACAGGCAAACAAGATTTCTAACAATCTAAATACATGTAATTCAAAGATGTTTGTCAAATGAATATACAGTCTCAAACTCAAAGGTTTATGCAAATCATCAGTTCCCAGGAACCATAAAGAAACACTAATAGGTAACACACTCATTCATGGTATCTAGACGTGCATCTTGTTCTTACACTGAAGCATCTGTAAGACTCAGTGGACCACTGCTTTAATTTAGGATATCGATACTTATGCTCTGTTTTATTTGTTGCTGACTAGTAAGATGTAGAACAACAAAACCTGGCACAGGCATTCTGCATCTGGTCCTTCTCTATTCAGCTGTCTTCATTTCAGCCAGAACTTAAAAATAACAAAAACAACTTTTCTTTAAAAGGACATGTTATCTGTTTTGACTCTATATATGGTTGCTTTTCTGGTTGTTTTAATCTAGTGGGTAAGGTCAGCTAGATCCTGAGCCTGTATATTTTATTGGAAAACTACTCATAATTTGTGTTGTGTTCACACAAATATGCACAAGTTCTGTATTGTGCCGATGACAGTAGTTTATCTGCAATTCTCTTTCCACTGTCGTGTTATCCCAACATTTTTTCTGGTTACTGTTTTACACAAGTTTGACTCCATAGTATTTTTCTTGGCTGTGCAAGAGATAACTATCCAGGAAACAGAGCCTTATTCCAGGACCTCAGCTGACATTATAGAAGAAGCTGAAACAAAAGTACTGAAGTCAAGAAAACAGAGCCATATTGATTGGAGCTGCAGAATAAAGTCCTTGAATGGTGCCCAATGCAGGATCTATATTAGATCATAGATACTAATATAAGGAATGTGATGAGATATGGTTGTTCCATAAGCCTCCAGACTTCTAAAAGAGACAATCGTAACAGTGAAGAAGAAATTCTTCAAAAATAATTTTCAGAATACCTAGTAACAAAGCTAAAAATCCCTCAGAACCAGTGGATATATCCACTTAATAATACCTAAAGCCAGTGTTTTGTTCTGGATGAAGCAGTTATTCTACAACTCTAGCTGTATAAAACCATGATTCTAAATCAGATGAAGTGTACTGGTGCCCAAATCTTTCATGGGCTTATTTAACTAGTACAGCAAAACAGAAGAGAAGGAGGCGGGGGGGGGGGGGCCTTTTTTATTTTTTTTTTTTTGGTCAAATTTTGCTAATAAAATCTTAAGAAACCTTTTTATCCCATAAAAGGTTTGTTTTCATATGTGATCTTTGTGCTTTCAAAGGGGACAGTGTGCAAGTTGTGGTACTTCATCACATAGGAAACACTTAAAACATCCAAAGTTGCCTCTGAAATGAGTTTTCAAAAGCAAGAGGTTTTTCCAATCCCATTTGATTTTTTCTTGAGGAAAGTGTGCTCTTTTATTAATACCCTCCCCTTTTCTGGAGTGGGTAAAAATGGTCTCAGTACTCTCATGGGAAAGAGAACATTCTCCCAAAGCTTTGGAAGACATAGGAAAGAACAGTGCTTCTTGCCAAGAATAAAATTGAGCAAGTCTGAAATGTTTAGAGCTTCTGATTAAACCTTCAGTGGTATGTTTCTCTTAGACAAAGCATTTGTCATAAGTAGCATGTCTGCTATAGTATGATTTATGCCACTGGACTGAAATTGGCTGAATAATTTATGCTGTTTATTGTTCAGTAAAGATTTTTCAAAAAAAGTAGAACAAGCAGTGTGAAAAAATAGGAGATAGAAAAAAGTATGTATTGAGGGATGTTGATAGTCTTAAGGGAAAAAAAAAAGTTATTTTCTCCATTTAAAGTTAATAAAGTGGATCTAAGGGGAAAGCACACCTTACCATACAGACAATTCTAATGGGTGAACATTGTCAGCATTTTCAATGAAACCAATTGGCTAAGAAAGCTGCCAAATAGGTGTGAAATGAGGTGAAATTACTAGGGAAACACTTTCTTTTAAGGTACTTTGCTTTGTTCCTTGCAATGCCTTGCAGCAAAAAAAATTTAATTTAAATACTGGAAATGGAAAGGCAGCTATATTGATTTAAATTTGCTAAGAAAGTCTCAGAATCTATTTCCTCTTTCTCAGAATAAGTATATCATGTATATATAAAGATGTACATGTGAAAAATAGATATTACATATATAATACCTTCAACTTTTCTACTCTTTATGTGTGAATCACAGTTTGTTAGAACCTACCACTATGTGTATTAGCATAAAACACATAAGTTGAATTGTCAGTTTATAAAATTTTCAGAATGTATGATTATGATTCTGCTCTTACTCTAAATTTTTACACAGCTTGTATGATTTATTTTATCTGTTAAAACACTGGGTTTATGTTAACATAGATTTTTTTTCCTTTTTTTAACACATAAATTTAATATCCCAAGCCTATTGCAGAGATAGACTTGCAGACAAAAGAATGGATGGATGGATGGATGGATGGATGGATGGATGGATGGATGGATGGATGGATGAGTGTGCAGGGTGAGAGGAGAAGAAAAAGCGTGTGGTTCAGTTCAGCTGAAAGTATTTCGCTGATAACTCACTATATACTGTGGATAAAAATAGTTTAAATGTTTACAGGCTGCATAATACATAAGTTTGACATATTAAAGCAGACTCCTATCAGCTGTTCAGTAACCATTCCAGTGAAACTCCTTAAAAGAAATCAAGCAAAATCACAGCCACCAGTCTGCTGTGCTGTTTCTAATTTGAAGGCAAATTCATCTCTGACACGCAGCAGATTCCATGTAGGTGGAAGCAAGCCCCTCACTGCTCCTCTCTCTGCCAGTCAAATTATGTCATCAGTGAAGGATCACTGGTTTTTAATGATACGGTGGCCTCCATACTGAGAAGCAGGTCCTCACAGAGCAATATGCATAGCCAATATAATGGCTGTCACCAAATTACAATTGACACTTAACATCACTAAATCTGCAGTGTAATTCCTTGTGACAGTTGTGTAGGTATATTAGAAGAAAATAATTTACTTCAAACCCAGCATGTAAGACATTTTCCTGAGTGTAATTCATGTCACATTTACAGTAGCCAAAGCAAGCGGTCTCGAGGCAACCTTAATCTGGGAAGAGATCATAGATACTAACATGTTCATTGAAGTATGATTATTTATGCATGCAATAAACAAAAGCTGAAGCAGTTGTTCATTGTAGGTTTTAATTGTTATTGGGGATTTTAATTGTTATTGGGTTTAAAATGAATATTAGCTTCTTTTTCTTTAGGGATTAAGAAAACTATAAATACAAAGCAACATTTCAAATGGAAAAATGGCATCAACTGGAAACATCTGAATCTTTCTCTGGACCAGGAGCCAAATATCAGCATATAGTTGCTCACTTCCCTTCCTCTCCCTCCCTATATAACCCATCACTGTGTTTAGATTTGAGTATCTGCATGGTTTAGCATCTGTTACAACAGGATATGCATGTTTAGTTCCAGAGATGTTAATAGACACAGGGAGCGTCAACACTGCAGTGAACTTCCATACCTCTTCTTCCTCTGGGTGATAGTGTTGTTGAACAAAACGTTGGAGAGACAAAACCACTTTCCTACAACTTACCTGTTTTGATACATTTGCCCAGAGCAGATTTGCGGGCAGAACCTGTTCCATCCTTATAAGCATATATAAATGTGACAGAGTTAAAGGTCTTCGCTCCTCAGGATGAAGTGGTTTGAATGCCTGGTGAAATGGGACTGCAAAAAATTCATTCCAACTTTGTCTCCAGGCAATTCACCTTTGGCCCAGTGATGATATGAGCCTTTCTGCTGATGGGGAAGGTATAATAAGTCAGGTCAGGCAGACTTTGGCAGGCAGAGGACTATTTGTTAGGAGAACGTAGCAGGTGTAGCATTTTGTGCAAGATTAGCTCATCCCAGCATGACAATTACCTTACTGGAAGCCCTCAAGGTTACACATGAAATATATGAGGCGGGTGCTCGTTCTGCAAGCAGCCCCTGTGTACAGGTAAATAGGTTTATTCTAAAATCCCAAGCATGAGAATATGAATCAAAAGGTGTGAATTTTCTCCTTCTTACACACCAGCTGAAAAACTGACTCCAAATGAAAAGGACACTGAGGTCTCAGTTTGCAGGGCTGCCTTCCTATGCTGCTATGCATTAGACCATTAGTCCTTCTTGTACCATCTTTTCCTTTACAAACCATCAGACAAATACTGAATACCAATGCTCAGGTCTTCTCTCACTTTATCCCATCTATGATCAGGCATGAAAAGTTCATCAGGAAAACAATGCAAAAAATATCCCCTTCAAAATGGTGCAGAATGTAAAACTCCTCCATCTTTTCCAAACAAGGCTGAACAAACACCTAGGTCTTTCAGCAGCTTCCCAGAATCACAGAATTATAGAACCATAAAATGGTCAAGGCTCAAAGGGACCTTAGAGCTCATCCAGTTCTAAATACCTGCCATAGGCAGAGACGCCTTCCACTGGATCAGGTTGCCTGAAGTCCCATCCAGCCCAGCCTTGAACACCTCTAGGAAAGTGACATCCATGACTTCTCTGGGCTACCTGATTAGGTGACCCTGCCCATGGCAGAAGAATTAAAACTCAGCACATCTCCCGTGAGTAACTCTGGCTGGGAAAAGGCTCACTATAGAAAAAGTAGAAGCTTCCTGCTGCTTCTGCTCCAGCACTATGACAGTGGGGACAATGGTCATCCTCAGTCTAGCTGTGATCAGAAACCCTTTGGAATGTACCTGTTCAACAATGACGACCCTGAAATATTCTCTGCAGCAATTAAATGCTCAGCACCCTTGTGTCAGTAAAGGAGTGATTAGGTTTTAGCAGGGCTTTTCTAGGACCAAAGCTTTCTGAGCTCATGGAAATCACATGAGAGGAATTCCATACAGGGCAGTGGTTTACTTCAAGCATCCCAACAATAGTGTGCGATTCCTACATACCAGTGAGGCCACTTTGGTGCTGCAAGCTGACATGGTTGTCAGTGTAGGAAGCAAAATAGAGGACTCCATGTGTTTTGAAATTAGAAAACAGTGTGGGATGCGGTGGTGAATTATTTTTTCTGTCTAGACAGGCAAGCCTGTTTCAGAAAATCTCACTGTTTCCTATCTCTGGAAAGACCTGGTTCCATGGTACTCCAAGAAGAGGTAAGAATGGTGGCAAGACCTTGAGGAGAGTTTTTTTTTTCCTTCCAGAAAATCACTGGAACAATTTGACAATGTGGATTCTGAAAACAATTTACTTGGCACAGAACTACAAATAATGGCACTTTGCAGAAAGTAAACCTCATCTTCTCAAAGTCAATGCTGACCAGGTGCCAAAGGTAGTGACTGCTATGGAGTATTGCATACCAGTGGAGACATTTTCAAATTTGCTGCCTTTGTTGTGTTGGACACAATGCCTCATTGTATTTAAGATTTCATTATAACTGTTACTTTACAGCTGGATTGACAAACTATCTATGAGCATCTCTTTGGAGCTTTTATAATTCAAATAAGTCAATGCTCCATAATTTACCTGGTTTATCACAGCTGCTGAGAAACCACAGTTGGCATAGAATCCAGTACACAGGCATGTCCGAGTGATAGAAGAATGTGAATTTCATTACTTATTCAAATGCAATTTGAAAATTTCCTTTCACAGAGGTTGCACTGAAAAGACTTTTGCAAGGGGAACTGTTTGTGGATAACAACACCAAAGAAATACATCCTCAGCACTGGCACTGGAGAGGCTGTCATCAATGTGAGAAGGTCAAGAAAAGAGCTATGGAAGAACATTCCCTACTTGGAATTCTATTTATTTTTGTGTCTATGGATTAAACACAGGTGTGAAGAGGGAGCTGGGAATGAAATAAAGTGAAACAAAAATGCAGAGCAATATGAGCAAGCACCTGGAGAGTCCACTATTATTCATCACTATAAAGGCAGAAGAAGAATATCACAAGCCAAAGAAAGACAGTAAGTGCACTTCCACTTGAATAACTTAGCAGTCAATAATGAAATGCACTTTAATCTTTAGCATTAACTGAAGAACTTGGACTTAATCCTTAATAAACTTGTTATAAAATGCTATAATCCAGTTTAGAAAACACATATTCATCTTTTTATTGGAACAGGCTTATGGATATCCTGGCAAACACAAGCAAAGTGGTACAAAGGCTTAACTGACAGCACGTGGAATCTAATCTCTGCCTTCCTATGCTGCCAAATAGGGTCGTATCATCACTGCCTTCCAACCTGAGCTGATTTGTCACACAACACATGGCCTTTTACCTCTTTACCTCCCAAGCCTTATTGGTAGAATTTCTGCTCTGAAGATATCTTCTTCAGAAGATGAGAATAGAAATGTACAAGTGAAACTTGTGAAGTCTCTGGTGGGAAAACTCTTTTTTTTTTTTTCATTATTGACTGTCAGAGATAGAGTTTACTCTGTGTATATATGTATTCATGGTTGTCATTTCTCTCCAGCCCTAATTTGCCTTTTTAAAAAATTGTTGAATCCCATAAATGTTCTATTGCATCCATTGATTACTTAAAACAGCTTCTGAGCCATACCTTGAGTCATGGTAAAACTTGTCCCATGTTTCCCCCTTAGCCAGTACAACATATTTCCATCTCCATCCTTCCTGTTTCAAAGTAAACTGTGTCTTCTTTGCAGCCTGCTATGCTCAACTGGACCTCCGTGAAAACAGAACTGTTCCAACATGAGCTCCTATTCTTATACAAGTTGAAATATGGATGCTGACTGGGTGTTGTAACCTGCTGTTTCTCTACCTTGAATAGTTCTCAGATTTTTCAGTACTTCACTTTGAGATACTGACAGCAAATGCTTTGCTTTGGGATGCTCAGTTTCTGTAACCAGGGCCTGGAAATTGCAAAGCTGGTCTGAATTCCTAATCGTTCTGTGGCTGTTTCTCCTAAAAATAGCAACATGTTCTATTGGACAGAACTTTCACGTCATTGAGGGAAATGGCACCATTTCCCAGAAGATGCTGAAAACTTGCCAGAGACACAGTACTCAACAGAGTAAGATTTTTGGAAAACAGCAGAACATAACCAAATTTGCATTAGAAAATTTTGTGTTTCTTCTCACTCACACAGGACATAGGGGACAAGGAAATTATGTCCCTCTATACATTTTCAGGGTCATGAGTTTTACTTCATCTCCAAAACTTCTCTGGAAGATCACAGTAGTTTTTCTACCCCCGCAGTCAGACCTGGACATAGCAAAGCCCACTAATCCTACCAGTTCTACAAGTCATGGTAGTCTTACTAGAAGCCTAGGTTATCCCTGCTCAGCCCTATAGCCCTATTTCATCAAGAAGTCTTTAAAATAACTTTATTTATATATATACACTAGAACAGATTTTAAGGACCAATCATGTGATTCATCAGTTATCACAGGAAAAATAGGCTTAAGTGCAACTTGAGGAACCAAAGTAAGATCCTGCCAGGCAGAAAAGGATACCTGACTCATTTGGACAAAGGAAATGAGATACATCACAACTAATTAGGCATGAGCCAAATACCTGACAGTGACATTGGGGAAGCTGGAGTGGCTGGGTTAAGTTTAAGAAACACTGCTTTCTGCTCACTTCAAAGACTAAAATTATTTAAACCAAATTATCATTTTGCAAGGAAGTTGTTATGAAGTTTCTCAAAATTTTTTTCTGATGAACAAACTTACCTAAAATGCTTGAGAAAGTTTAGAGGAAAAAATTAGTATGTGGTAATAATAGATGATTTGGCAGCAATGTCAATACAGAGGGAGAATAATGATAATTGTGCATGCCCCTGCAGGCTACAGTAAAAGTAACGGGATGAAATGTGGCAGAAGGAGTTATATGGTCACAGATGTTGGTACTTTCACTGCACCCCCAAAGACTGTGTTTGGGGAAAAAAATAGAGCTGCTTGTTGAGGCCTATGTACACTAAACAAAAAAAATCTGTATACAGTATAGTGACCGTATTTGGACAAAGTTTTCCTGAATTCTTCTCAGGGAGAGGCTGTGTTGCAGTGGCACTGATTGCACCCTGGAGTACAGGATGGCAGGGAGAGGAGCAAAGCCAGAATCTGGCCTCTGCCACCCCTGTTCTCTTCACAACTCACTGCAGTCTGCAGTGTGTTTTCAAAATTTAGAAACTGTCATTCCAGTAGCAATGGATAAAGGTTCTTTATACTCTTTCTCTCATCCTACCAGGTTCCCACATTAGCACAAGCTGGAATTTGGCACAGAGGGGCTGCTTTTTGCAGAGATGCCTACATCTATTTTAGGAACATCTGCTGTAATAAAAAAGTGTGGCACATGCTCCATGACTTGCCACATAATCCTCATGTGGCAAATAACTGAATATAGAATAAATCTGACAAAACTAATAAACTACAGCAATGCCAGGAATAATAATCAATAACGTAACTCTGCTTTTAAGGGATGAAACACGAAGGTCACATTGTGGCTAATTGCAAACATTGCAACCCAAAACATCACAGCTCATTGTGAGACTATAATTTTAACTTCATGCTCAGTCAGATCACATCAATGGTATGAGACTCAGTGACCTTCTGCTAGCTGGCCAAGATCTCAAAAAAATAGGCCAATGTAGCCATCATTGTACCTTCTAGTGTAGTTGCTATTAAGGCCTATTTTTTCCTTAGGAGTCATCAGGCAATAATTGCTATTTGAAACTACATCACAAGGAAGTGAATTGTGATATCTGACAATGAATCCAAATATTTGACTTAAACACATTTAAAGCAATTTTATAATTAGGGATGTATTGGAGGTGACATATGTAGAGGATGCTGTAGGTGAACAATATTCAGACAGCAAGTTTCCAAGTAGTAGTGTAGAATAAGTGAATGCAATTTCATCTCTCAGATCCTCTAGGCCCATATTAAAATCTTGGGGAGGCAGTTCAGTAAACAGAAAATGCTTGCAGAATCTGTATGCACTCAACATAATAAATATTAGATGAACAATGCACCTATGTTTCTGTCTTTCACCCCAGTGACCTCTTTGACCCATTAGAAAAAATAAAGTCAAGTCATATTTTCCTTCATTTTTTACAGAATGTGCTCTGTACAGTATGGGCATAAGGGTTAGCATATATCTAATAGATAGCTGAATGTGTCAGATAGATGAATCAGCCTTCTGTGACCTGATGCTATACTGAATTATTAGATTATATTATATAAAATGTTCAGACAGACAAGGAGTTTTTTACTATTCCATAGTAGCGGCAAATAATAAGAGAAGTCTTTTGTCATTACTACCATCTGCAAAAAAAGGGGGAGGGGGGATTATGCAGTATATTCTCATTATTTTGTTGCATTCTACCTAGAGAATAGAAAGTATTAGTTATATGGTGCATGTCTTTTAAAGTTTCCCAAAAAATAACTCCACACTGTGATGCCAGAAACATCATGGTTAATTTTTACTTTTTTAATTTTCTCTCCTGCTACCAATTAAGAATTCAGGAAGACAAGATAGTAACTTGTCAGCTAATAAAAGACTGGCCAATTAATGCTACAGTCTGTTTGCATACAATTGTATGTCTTAGGTGATGTTTGCAATAATCATTTTAGCAAGAACACATTCTGTGACTGAGCATCATATTCTGGATTTATTTACACCATCAGCTTTATATCTCACATCAAAAGTCCAAGGTGAAATGGGAACCCCCCAGCCTGCTTGCAAAGCAAATAAACATCTTATATTATGGTTCAGCTGTAAGGAAATAGTTATCAGAGGGAATGGGTGAAACCTAGATTACTGAAACTCCAGGAAGACCAAAAGCAAAAAAAACATGGGCCGGGCAAGTAACCTCTTTCTGCAAAAGTAAGTTGCAGTTCCCTTCATGCTGGTGGTGCTGGATCATACTCGCTGCTGAGCATTTTGCTCCTATTCTAGCAAGATCTTGATGTTTGCCCAGCCTTACGAAAGGAAGAAGGTCAAGTAAAGTCAATAGGCTGATATTTGTGTGTTAAAATGTAGCCTGTAAGACTTAAATCTGGTTATAAAATAGGGCATAGTTTAAATCATGCAACTGAATTCATGCCTGAACCTTCTCAAGTGAAAAATAGGAAATAATTTTATTACTAAATCCCTAACACAACAGACCCCAGGGCATATGGCAGCTCCAGATTCCTCTTATATCACATAGTGGGGATCTACCTTTGAACTCTCAAACAGATGGAATGATGGGGACAGTAGAAGTGTGTTCTACTTGGTGATGCTTAATGTAAAATTTGTTCTTATAACTCACACAATCTCACAATGTGGATCTTACTTGTTATGGTGCAAAAATCATTCAAAGTCTTAACAATAACAAAAAATTATAATACAGTCCCAAGAGACAGACATCTTCAATTCTCTGTAAGAGTATCCATACTGGTACAAAAAAGAATTTAAAGCCCATTTCAGATAGTGCAAAAGAATGCTGCTGGTAGGTGGGGTTGAAGATGAAATGGAAATATTTAGCATTCACTCCTGACAGAACGTCTCTGTGAAGTGCAGGAAATTCTCAGATTTTTTTTTTTAAATTAAGGAGAAAATTAATAGATTTCCTCTTAATCTCTTCCAGACTTTTCAAAATCCACTCTTTTTTTTTTTTTTTGTCTCTTTCTTTTTCTAATAATTTTAGAATTGATTAGTCTTATTGCTCTTTCCTGCCAGTCTTGCTCTTCACTTCTATTGTGGAAGAGATCTTTGTGTGACGCAGGTAGTGCCCCGAGTGTTTGATCTTTGACCTCTACTCAGAGACTGTTTTATGTAGAAAAGCCCCGTGATTATTGCCATTACTTACTTTAACCTACTTTTTCACCTTGAAGTGTTAAGGGTCACAGCTAGGGTCTGGCTCTTATTACAGTCTTTAGATGAAGCATATACTATGAAAAGAACTCTGTTTTTATTTCTTAGGTATTATGGCTTACATGCCTTTGAATTCAATGAAGATAATTACTGTTTTGGCCACCTTTTTGTCTGATATTTGATGCTGTTGAGTGGAATAAATTATCTATCTAACTAGGAGGGTTAATTGGTTGCAAGCCAATGTGCATGCTCTCTGCTAACTCCCTTATTATTTTTCTTAAACCTTCACATGAACTATCACCCCACAGACCGCCTTGTTGTTTTAACCCTTCCCCTCATAATAGCAGCTGCAGATGACTATTTAATTTTGATTATCCCAAACTGGACTGGGGTTTATAACATTTATATGTCCATAACTATGGGATTCCTAATCATCTGAGCTTATTGTGTTGTCTGTACAGGGAAGAGAGGGAGACTTCAGAGAGCTAAATATATTCTTTGGGTTATTTCACATCAAGGTCCTTGACAGTGATTCACCACCTGTATGGCAACAGAGCAACAAGTGTGTTACATTATTACTATTACTATTAATATTACCAATATCATTACCGTTACTACTATTATTAAATAAATGGAACTAGAAGTCCTACACATAGGTAAAAAAACACTGTCAACTTTTGCAGATAATTATTCAGCATGACTGAAATTGTTTAAGTAGTGTAGTCCCAGACAAAATGACCTAAAGCATCTTGGTAAATGTCTTGAAAAATAAGATACATATATCACAAAGTGTTCTTGGGGTGTAGGCTGCCACCTACATGGTTGATGTCATTATCTAATATTCCCATGTTTTAGTAAGCAACTTCCCCAGGAAGGGTGGATGGTCGGCAGTGGTTTTGTGCTGCATAAAATGAAAAATTCCCCATGCCTGGGTGTTCTAATAACCATGATATTATTATAACAATTACAGGATTTAATATATGGGATTAGTCCTTCTGATAGTGCCATTAACCATCCCTATACCCTGTAATAGTTGGCTTCATCTTTGTTATGACATGATCTTTCCTACTGTTTATTGACTTTTCAATGCAAGGGGGAGGGAACATTCCCAGCCCCCCAAACCTTTAAGAAGCTACTGTAAAGCTGTGGTTTTATTCTCAGCTGGAATGTTTAGAAACCCTCAGAGCTAAATACCTCGGTGTACTGCTTAAACACCAACAACAGCCTTATGGGGCCTTGCCTGACTTTAAACACATCTTTTTTTGTTGAGAATATTGCATTCTACCACAATTCTGTAGGCTAACCCTGGGCTCACATTAAATATACCAGCTTCATTGAAGCTTACTGAATTGGACTGAGTTGCTTTTTGTTTTATTCTCTCTTTACTTCACCCCCGACTGAGACTGGACAGCCTTTCTTCTAGTGGAACGTGCTTTAAAGCATCCCAAAAGAAGGAAAGGGGGTGGAGTGGCTGGGGGAGGGGGTAGGCTGGTTCATAAGGAAACCAAAAGGTGCAGCTTAGGCCCATAATTAGTCTTGATCCTTAGAGTCTAAAATACTTTAACGCCAGGTTTCTGATTGCAGCAGTGCAAAGTGGATTTGGGAATGCAGAAAAGTAATTAGGTCTGTGCATTGAAGTGTGGAGAGCATTTAAAAGTGAATGGGTGGTTACTACATTCTTGGCAGGCTGGTTTTTATCTTTTCATGCTCCGCTGTTGTTAGAGATGATGGGTTTATTGCAGTTTTAGCACTTCGGAGGTGGCTGTGTTTTTCTTAACCGAGCCTTTCACTTTCTGTCTCTTAGAGGAATACTTGCAGCAGAAGGAAGAAGAGTGAAGAAAATGTGAAATCGTAAAAATAACGTCAGCCTGAAATCCCCCAAAATATTGTTTGCAGGAGCAGAACAAGCAAGAATAGACTACAGCCCTGCAACAGGCTACTTGCAAAGAATTCGGGTTTAATTAATGACTCATTCTGTATAGAACCAGCTGAAGACAATGGTCACCCCAAGGAGAAGAAAAACAAAACATTTGATTCTCTGATGGGGTATGTTCACATCATCATCTGTACAAACCACCAGGCTGAAAGGGCTGGAACCATCAACCTGCTTACATCTCCTAGCTGGTTTCCCAACATGGATAAAACCAGCATACAAACAGTGGGATAACATGTAGGAACTAGCAGCTAATGTGACCCATTACAATTCTTAAAAATACGTATTATTAAGCATATATGCACTTTAAGTAACAATTTATACGTTTTCTTGTTAAATGTATAATTTTACATTGGTTCTTGAATTTTCCATAGAATCTGATGGTTTCTGGCCTGAAATCATAGAAAGTTTGTATTAAAAAACAAATAAACAAACAAATTCCAAGAACAAGAGAGGAACTTAAATGTTTCTGAGGCTGGAAAGAGTTTCATTGACTCTCTGTGCTCTAGCTGCACACTGCTGCATTAAAAAGCTGTGACAGAAATATGAAGAAATATTGCGCCATAGAAAAATACAGGAAGGGTACTTATTAGCTCAGAGAAATTGCTTATAATATTGGGAAGGATCTGCAGAGGTATAAGGAAAAGAACACACGGAAAGTGCAAAATAGAAATCTCATAGACAGATAACCTTGGGGTACCATAATTGTATTTTTTATCAGATTATTCTTTTTAACTAATTCAGTTCTCTTTGTCAGGGACTCATCTGAGTTTTGAAAGATATTTTGGAGTTATTTTCTTTCTTTTCTTAATCAGTTTTTAACTAATTTACTCTTTTACTACTATTCAGGTCACCTAAAAAATTTAATTTCATTCTTGGGTTCACTAGATATTTATTCACATAAAAGCTTAGTTTTGTTTCCAGAGAAGCTTTAAAAGGGGATCTGGTATGTTTTTCTTCTCTTCGCTTGGATTCCTGGGAAATGTTTGCATTTTAGCTGACACTTTCAGATAAGCAGTAGTTATTTGAGAGGACTCTCTTGTACCTGCTTGAATGGTAGAAGGGTTCAGCTCTTGCGGGATGTACCTGCTATCACTTATGTCTATGGCAGAAGGAAAAATAATGCTCTTTTAAACATGCCATAAGAAGCTGACTGCCTTTAAGGAAAAAAAGACCTATGTGTGATACTGGGTTTCCACATGTCAGTTGGCCAGGTTTTAGCTTTATATAACCAGTATCAGTTACAGAATATCAAGATCTGTCTCCTACCTCTGGGAGCCAAATTATCGACACCAAAGTGCAAAAAACAATTGTATGTTCTGGAGAGTGGGATGAAAATGAGTTATTTTTGTCCATTTGGAATTAGTGTCACTTGTCAGGAGATCTCAGTTAGTGTGGCTTTAAGACCCCTGAAAGACACTGGAAGAACTTTTGCTAGATGACATTGGAAAATTATTTTCCTGATGCCTTCGAAATCCATGTGTCTGAGGTTCTTCTGCACTTCTTAGTATTGATTGCATGTCTGAATCCTTTATATAACTTCTGCATTGCACATATTACTTCCAGAAACACTGAGCCTTATGAAACAAGTTCCAGGAATGACATTTAAGTGCTAGTGAAACAATCGTGACACAACACTTCCAGCTCCGAAACATCAGGTTTTTAAATACTGTGCCTGAAAGAGATGCAGAAATGACAGTATGAGGAGATACAGCAATATTCCACCAGTTCCTGAAAATTAGTAAAGTTCAGGAAGCATGTGCTTGACAGTCACAGAGGTGAGTAAATTGTGCTCAGAGCCAGGGTACCTGTGCTCTGCAAAGAGAAACTGATCACCCTTAAAATTCCTCATTGTCCTTTTGAAGCTTGGCATTATGTTCATTGCCTATACTTCAGCCTTGTCCATGCAAATAAAGAGTAGATGAGTCTGTTTGTACATCCCTGAGTCAGAGCTTTTCAGTTTTCAGCATACTATTTTCCATTTTAAATATAAAACAATGAAAGTTTTGAGAATCACCTTAGCAAACTGGGTTTTCTTGGTCTCTGAACTTCATCTTCATGCAAATGATATCCTGTTGCTGCCATATGGAAAGCCAGATGAAATTCAGAGTTGTCTGCAAGTACCTGGTACTCCCAATCACAATAGCAGGACCCAAGGCCCCATCCAGCCTGGGCTTGAACTGTTTTTCTTATTTCTTAATGCTCTGTAGGAGACACAACTTTATTTTATCTATTAAATTGTGAGCAGCACAGTGCCCTTGCTCAACTGTGATTTGATCAGGAAGAAGTCAGTACAAACTACAGCCCTGACATCATCAGCTCCTCAAGCCATGGGAGCTGAGGACTTTCAGGCACAGGCAAATTTGAGAGAGGGATCAACATGAGGGATTTGCTGACATCTGTGTTCCTTGGTCATTTGGTAGTGACCTGTGCACCAGGATGGAAGACCACTTTCAGAACTACAGTGACAAGCCTGGGTGTTCTTTGCAATGAGGTTACACGTGGGAAAAAACAAAGACAAGCAGACTGAAAGTCTATTCCCATCAAAGGCAAAGGCCTGGGAGCAAAGTAACTTGAAAAGACAGCAGTCATGGAGGAGGAAATGACCATTTATTTCTTACACCAATCTGTGTGATGTAGCACATGTGAAAACTCACTTGATACTCTCCAAGCAGACCATTGGTAAAACTTAAGAGCACGTCAGCCTTTGCATCCCATGACAGCTCACACCTACAGAGGCCACAAAAGCCCAGCAGAAATGGGTGAGAAGGCAGTTAAGCACTTCAGTAGAGATGAAAGCCAGTTCCCTTGACTAACTGACAATCTGTTGTTAGTGATGGTTGATTTTGGTGTGGGGAAAAAGGAATTAGGAAGGACAGTTTGCTAAAATGACAAGAATAAAAGAAAAAAAAACAGCAAAGGAGCAGTGTTGAAGTAAACATGCCTTATGCTATACTGGTGTTGTGCCTCCCTGCTTTGTTCCCACTTATTCCCATCATTGGGATTGAAGGCGTATGTGTCTGATTTGGCATCATTTGCAAGTTTCTCGATCAGGTTTTGTCCCCTTTTATAGAAATATAGAAAGGGGGTTAATGTATCAAAGCAAATCAAAGAGTGCTTTGTCAGAGACCTGTGCCTATCCTGACAGGTCAGGTTGCCCACAAGTGGTATATCAGAGTGATTTTACACTGCCTTCAGTACACAGCAGGGATCAAGGTCCTCCTCAGTGACACTGGCTGTGGATGTAGATGTCCCAAACACAAAATTCCTCATTTTTTGCAGGGCTCTGAACCCACACCCAGAGTCTGATTTCACATCTTGCCTTTAGCACTACATCAGCCAGAGAAAAATCCCAACTCCCAGCACTGCTAACATTGTAAGAATCAAGTAGTGTGTCTATTTTGCAGGGACAGCCTGTTAGATGTTTTTAAGGAGCCATATATTTTGCATTATATACAGTAAGTTACAGAATTTCTAAAATAAATTTTCATTTTCTTTTAACTTCAGATTTAAAATATGTCTTACAAACAAAACTTAATGTACTAATTTAACTTCTATATGACACAAAATGTGACTGCAAGATAATATTTTTATATTAATTGCACATTTGTGCATAAATATTATTTTGCAACCAGGTGGTTCAGAAAAATGTTCAATTTTAAATTGCTCAGTGTATTTATTTATAGAATTTTTTTGAATTGTGGCATCTGCTAAAAAAGAGTGATGCTAAAATAATATAGTTTTGAGAATGGTAAACTCTTCAGAATGATCGTTAATTAAGTTAATTTAATCTATTATACTCAGAATAGCAATCATACAGTTCAAAAAACCTGAAAACCTTAGCATACGTAAACTCTGATTTTTTTTTAAGTAAAAATATTAGGAAAAGGAAAATATTTTGTTCTGCTATTTTATGTTAATGTGGACGTTACATTTGTAGTGGGGTCAAAATAGAACTAAAATATCCAAGAAGCCATGAGTTTCCCACACATAAAGAACTCCCCTAACCATCTTGGCAGGAATCCTTAAAATTACTGTTATTTCTTTGTGCATCCTCACAGATTTGCCTGAAACTACCATAATCATGACAGATTGGTTGCCCTTACAAATTCTGTTATAGAATCAATTGAATATCTTTTGCAAAATGGTCATCGTCAGGTAATAGTAACCCAAAAATCTGAAAATAATATATATATTAATATATATATACATATATATATATATATCTTTCTACTATTCCTTTTAGCTGTTTCTTAAACCTGACAGTTGAAAGAAAATCGAGTTTCATTGATGACTGTCATTAGCCTAGGATGGCTAGATTGCAGTTTTGTGACAAGTTTCAGAGGAGTCCCCCAGAGAACTTCTATTTTCGCTAAGATGCAGAACCTGAAAAAATATCTTCTCACTCTTTTTATTTTCTATCCCTGCTCGGCAACTCTCCAAGTCCCATGAGAATTTCCCTGGTTTCTTCTGTCAAAATCTCAGGAATATGCTCTTCTTTGCCTTTTTTGACTTCCTCACATTCAGGGTGCTATATAAGTGTAAAGTATGATTATTTCTTTAAGAGACATGAACAGAAGTTCCAGAACAATGACTCTCTTAGAGGTTTTCACAACGGTTTGGTGAGGATGAATTAAGTCATTTTTTTTCATCTCTGAAAGAAAACAACCACACAAACAAGGAACTGATTCCTGTCTTACCCTCTCTCCACAAATGTTTGTAATTTTGAAAGTAAAAAATAATTGTGAAATTAAAAAATAAAGTGAAAATAAAGTAAATTCTGTAATCCAATTTTTCTGTCAACAGTCAGAAGTCTAGAAGTCAGGACTGATATTCTGGCTAGGGGGTATGCTGGTGCCAAGCTATTCCAGCTGCAGGATCAAATCAATGCCATTTGGGAGCTGTCATAGTCCTGATGGCATTCCTGCTCTTCAGACTTCATGTACCACATTTATAAACCACACTGAAATCATTGCCTTTTGAATATGCTTAAAACCACAGAGGTGTTAAGACTTTTCTAATAAGGGACATAATTAGGTGTTTGCTTAAATGATTTTTTGAATTAGAGGGTAATCGTGAAACTGGATAATGAACAGATTTCATTGCTGAGAAGAGGTATAGGGTAGCATGAGAAAAGGGAAAGCCATGTGTTTTGTCTGCACGCACCAACGATGATCACATTAGCAGCCTAGGGCACCGAATGGGCAAATTGTATGTCATCTGAAAAAAATAACACAGAAGTCACCAGAAAAGTGTATTGACCAACTGCATCCTTACACTTCATGTCTATTCTTCTTCCCCTCTCTTATCCATTTCACTTAAATAGATTCTGTTTTTACAGGGTCAAGCAACAGCTCAATGTGATGACACACCACAAGACATGGTGGCTTTTTATTCCCAAAAATTCTTGTGCCAGATCCTACTTTAATTGTCAGTGGTGTAAGTCATGGCTAAAAATTAATTGTGCTGAGTAGTAACAAAGTGCTAAGGATCAAATTCATCAGCATAAAGACTTAACAGGTACCTTTTTTTAAATCATGTCTTTGACAGTTCGGTGGCAAAATCATTAAGCGATATGTGGAAGGACTGGGATTGATAAGGTACAGCTAAAGCAAATCAGTTTATTTGCTTTAATTTAATTGTTATTGCCCTTGTCACAAGTTAGCTGTGAAATATTAAAGTAGTCTTAAAGTTTAAGCAAATGCCAGCATCAAAGGAACCTCAGCCTGTGATTGACACAAGATACTTTCCTTGCGTGACTTTCACTTCCCAAACAGCAGAAAGAAGAAAACCTCCTGAGAACTCTGGCAATTCCTATAACTCAGAGCAGCCATCAGGATTCTCCAGTTTAAACTGGAACAAAATCAGCACTAAATTAAAGGAGGAGTAAAGGTGGTTTACAGTTATCTCATTCCCACCCCTGAGTCCCACTGAATTCCAGTCAGTTGCAGCCTGTCACTGGTTTTGATCCTTTTTTCTCATGTCTCTGCTTTTTAAACTAATGTGCAGCCCAGTGGCAGGGAATGCCAAAGAATATAAAGCCCATGTCATGACTTTTTTTTCTTAATTCTTTGTGCAACATTACCAGACATGGAGAATATTCCCAATGCCGGTATTACCAGGAGTAGAACAATTTATCTACCACTGGCAAAGAATGCAGAGGGCAGAATAATCTGGGTTGAAAAAAAAAACAACCCAGCACTCTGAATTTCTGATATCCACTCTTCCATATACAAGGGACTCTGAAAGCTCAGTTTACTTGTAGAATACTGTATTATACAAGGCTGAGTCCATGTAGTGACTTCTGTAACTAGAAACAGAGTTAAAGACAGGATGTGATATCAGGTCTTGATTTTGTTTATTTATTACATATTGCTGTACAAGGCAACTGTACAATCAGCCCTGAAGTTTGTTTACTACAAGGCAGCTCAACAGCATTGCATGCAGTGGGAGGAGGATAATAACCACCCCTTCTGTTGTCAACTTTGTGAAGGGTCTGGAGAACAAGTCTTACAAGGAGTGTCTGAGGGAGCTGGTGTTGTTTAGCCTGGAGAAGAGGAGACTGAAGGGAGACCTTATTGCTCTCTACAACCACATGAAAGGAGGTTGTGGAGCGGAGGGAGCTGGCCTCTTCTCCCAAGTGACAGGGGACAGGACAAGGGGGAATGACCTCAAGCTCCACCAGGGGAGATTCAGGCTGAACATTAGGAAAAAAATTCACAGAGAGGGTCATTGGTCACTGGCAGAGGCTGCCCAGAGAGGTGCTTGAGTCACCTTCCCTTGAGGTTTTTTTAAAGAATGGGTGGATTAGGGGTTTAGTGTTTGATAGGAATGGTTGGTCTCAATGATGCTGTCAGTCTTTTCCTACCTAGTGAATCTGTGATTCTGTGACTGATCATAGCACAACTGTAGGTTGGGAAAAATACCTATTGACACTTGAATTGCAGGTGAAGAATGACCTAGAGTGTGCACTTACCTTTTAAACAGGTGATGACTTATTCTATCAATAAAATGTGATTTATTTGGATATTTTTCATCACTTGAAAAATTAAGTTTTGTTATTTATTTCCTTAATAGCTGCTTGGCCAGGAAAGACCTGTATATTAGCAAGCTAGTAGTTGCAAAAAAGATTTGCCACTAAATACAAAGAACAAACCACATAAAATTGAATATAAACTGTTCAAAATGAATTGCACATCATGGGTATTAGCTCTAAGTTGAGAAAGGACATCAGCTCTCTGTGTAGAAAATCATCTATGCTATACTCATTACTCTGTTTAGTATCTTCCCTGTAACAGTAGATTCTTTTGCTGTTTAGTCCTATTTACAGTCGCTGGGACATTATTTGCAAGGGAAAGCCCTAGGACAAATTCCTGGGACCATAAGCTCTTACAAATGGAGGCTCTTTGGATCATCTTGATGACAGGAAAGATCTGTGAACAAGCCCATGGCAAAGCTAGTGTAAAGTTAGAGGTAAACAATCAGATTTAACCATTCCCTGTTCACTCCTAAAGCAAAAAAAATGCCATTCTCTATATTCCAAGGGGTTTTTTTGGTTTTTGTGCATTTTTTTGCTTTTGGTAATCTTTACAAGTGATCTTTCTGTTTTCACTAAGTGAAAAGTTTAAAAAAATAAAATGTTATGCTTGGAGGTGAGGTGAATCATGTAGAGCATTTCATGTATGTTATGCCCCAAGCATGTAATACAAAATGCTTTGCAGAGAAAGCACTTCAGTTCTGGATTTCAGTGAGAAGGTTGTACATTCATACTTTATGGAGTGTTTTAAACTCCCCATGTCAAACGAAAATTATTTAAAACTTGGGAATACAGCAACATGTTAGCCAAGGTTTAAAGAACTGCCACTCCACATCAGTGGAAGGAGATTTGGCCTTTGGTCAAAGACTGATTTGTAAATAATCAATTCTTCTATTATTTTTTTTAAACTGTTTCTGTGACTTTTACATGCATTTCCAGGGGGGATGATCAGTTAGGGTTCCTGTTTTTTAAGAAGCCTCCATCCGGACATTTACTGACACTGAACACCAGGGTATTTCAGAGTTGAGAAGTTGTCCTGAGGCACTGGGTGACCTGATCCTTTATTCCATTTTGGAGGACTGTGCTCAGCCAACATGCCATTTATTTTACGTATTCTCTCTGTTAGATTTACTTTTCTATGGGTTTCTCTTCTTCAGATCCCCTGCCTTACTCTGACAGAAGCCAGTAAAAAAAAAAATCAGGATGTAGCGAGTCCTTTTGCATCTGAAAAATGGTGTCTCTACTTAAATCGAATGTATGATTCATTCACAGCTTATGTAGACTTTTATTGGACCTTGGATGAGTAGTGTCTCTATCCCATGCAGTTGGAGATTGCACTTCTTCCAGTTCCCTTTATACACCAGTCTTTTGCAGCCTTTCTCGCTACCAGTCTGCATAAAACTTCAGGACCACACAACTGCCATAATTCTTGCTTGTATTTAATGCAAGAATTAATAAGCAAATAGTGAAATATTTTAATAATTATTACACAAGAATTTCATGAAATAGTTCTGCCTGATGGCAGACTTAAATTCAGGTAGCTGCAGCTATGGCATGCTAGATCTGCTTTATTTAGTGTTAATTAAAAGCAGATATAGGAACCTTTGTTCCTTATGACTGTTGCCATAGAGGACAACCGAAACACAGGTACTAATAGAAAGCAAAACTATTTTTAAATATGATGTTAAAGTAGAAAGCACAGTTTATTGCATATTGCCACTCCGCCTGCAATTCAGTGCTGTATTTGGCAAGATAAGTGGTATTATTTTGGATTTATACTGGTGCTAGTGAGGTGGTATTTGGCCAGCGGTATGTATAAATCAGGCAATTTGCTATTATCTAATGTAAGGAAAAGTCCCTGGGTTTGTACCGTAGCTGAGTTCTGAAGGCTACACCAAGAACAGTCTTATCAGCATTCAGCATCAGTAGGAAGAAAACCATCAACATGTGAGAAACCAATGAGTACTCTGAAAAGGAGAGAAGGGATTTCTTAAGCAAGTTGAGGATTTTCTGGGGTTTCTGTCTCTCTTCCTTTTTCAACTGTAAACTGGACCCCCACATCCACCAAAAGATCACCTATCACTATATGGAAGCAGCTCTTGATAATTTTGGCAGAGGCTGTAAGCTTGGGGGAAGTGAAGGTTAGACCTCCACAAGAGGTAATTGGTATGAAGGACTCGTGCGGATCAGGGGCTGTTGTCAGATGTGCCTCCCTTGACCACCACTGTTTCAGCAAGTATTTACTGCTCTATAGGAAGCTAACCTGCATGGGCATATTGTTTGCTCACATGTCATCCAGTAAAAATACAGACAGACAAAACCAGCATGCTGCTGACAATGAAAAAATTCTGCCCAGTTGCTGTGGGAGGTCCCCAGTGCAACTGTGGTTGTTACATACTCATATGTAAGAAGAAGATAGATGGGAGTTGTAGGCCGCATCATCAAGATTTGTTCTGTGTTGGAAGCACAGTGAAGGTTGTTAAAGTTAAGTATTTCCTGGTGGGATGTTTAAATATCTGGTACAAATCTCTCCCATTGTCTTTTAGACTCCTCTTTGTCTTTACCAAGCTCCAGAGGCCCATATAAAATTTGAGCTTAGTCCATCATTTCCTATAGCTGTGTTTCACTCAACACAGGCTGATGGATTGAAGTATCAAGTGGTTCTAATCTGTCCTGGTTAGTACCCTTGTGTACAGCAATGTTTGGTCTGGTATATGAGGAAAGCACTGGGAAAGCAGTGAGGGCATTAATTTTGAATATGTTCCTCCAGTAACCCTCACCTACAAGTGAAGTGTTTAATCACATTCACACTGCAAGTAAAACCCAAACAACTCCATCAAATATGACTATGTTCTAGAAAATAAATAGAACAGTTCTTGTTCATGAAATTTCTCATCTTTGGTAGCTTTGATAACTAAGACCGTCCAGGTAGGCATGGAAGAACCATCAGCAGCTCAACATTATGCAACTTTTTACTAGCACAGTTCTGGCCTTCTTTTGAATTACATATAGATATTAGCTCAATTGCAGGGAGAAAGTCCCTTGTCTTCTTCCATCACCATTTCCTGCAAAAACAGTGCTAAGAAGTCTTTTTTTCTGGGATCTTTTTGTGTTGAGTAATTCACGTCTCGCTGACTGATTTCCTGTTGTGGCCAAACAGCCACTGCAGACTTGAGTGAGTATGCCTCCAGCAACTGGTTTGCTGTCAATTACTGCAGTATTCAAATGATACATGGTCATTTTTATACGCATACTCGTACAGTCATTTATACAGTACCTCTGTGAAGCAAGAAGGTATTACTGCTCCTACGTTGTAGATGGAGAAATGAAACACAGAAGACCTAAGAGATTTGCCTGAGGTGAACCACAGAGGTTGTAGCAATTCCAGGGACTGACTCCAAAAGACTACTTTAATATCACAGCCACTGGGCTATCCTAGCCTAGCCAGGTTAAAGCTGGAACGTCAAACTGAATGCAGCATAAACGGTCAAAAATTCAATATATCACATTAATTCACCAGTGCAGCTTTTGGCTTATTATCTCCAAAAATAGTTCTCACTGAAGAAGCCCGTATGTTTTATTGCATCCTTTGTATATTCAGACACCTGTATTAAAATTCTCATCTATTTCAATGCATAGTTATTGCACAATTCTTAAATAGTACTTTCTTCATCAAGTATGTAGTTTGTCTTCGGTGATGGAATGTAATTGTGCAATACTGCAATAGAATGATCGTGAAAATGACAAGGTGATCATGTAACAGCACCATGCCACATGCTTTCAGCATGACACAACAGATCTGAGATCAGGATACTATGTATTACCTGACTATGTCAAAGTCAACATAAATGGGGACCTGGTGACATTTTAACACAATGTGTAGCATCCAGTTGATCAGCTCATCTTGCCACTGGACCAAGACAATGTAGGAACCTAAAGCATATTCACAAAAATTACCAGGGATTAAAAATATTCCCGTTCTTGCAATTACTTTTAAAAATATAATCAAGAACTGCATTCCAGGTGACATAAAAACTATATTTCACTCTGTTTCCAACTTTTTAAAGTCAGTACACTTTAACCAAGACTCCAGGTCCTACATCTGAACTGCCAGTCTTGTCCAATATCTTATGTCAACAAGTACAGTACAGATACTACAGTAAATTCCTTCCTTCTACCATGGGTTATCACACCCTTAAGAGCACTACATGAGAAAACGTGGTTCCTCCTTGTCCCAGCTCAGCCATTGTCTGTGTTGAGTCTCAGTAACGAGACACAGATGGTGCAAAGAAACAAATAATCACTCCCCACCGCCTACAAAGCAAAAAAAAAAAATTATCCTCTATGTGCTGCTACAATAGTCAACTGGGAAGGGTATCGAAAGTCACATTGTCAAACTTAGGCAAGTAGGAGAGAGAAAAAGCCTTTCTTTAATACACAATAGCCCTGAAAAATCCCTTTGAGAATGAATTATGGAAGCAACTAAATATTAATTTAATTTTGAAAAATTTAAGCCAGCTTTTTAAGTTATAGTGTATACTGTAGCAGCTGCTATGCAATTGTAGCAACATACAAAAGGGACATTAAAAAATTTGCTAAAGCCCAAAGAGAAAAATAAATAAAATATGGCAGGTGCTCTGGACCTTGTATGTTGTGTGTTTTCTTAAAGTGTGGAGTAGCATTGCTTTTGCACTTACCTTCCACAGGTGCTGAAACCAAATATCATGGAAATAATGTCTGTGAAAATGTGCAGATGGAAAGTGGAACAGTAGCACTCAAGAACATTCTTGTTACTACAGCAGTTCAGAACCAGGGTCTTGATATGTCTTGCAGATGGTCAGAGCAGTCAGATCTCCAGGTTTTACCTGACAGCTTTGCTCAATCTCCCTCACTTGGATCCATGCTGCTTTAACTAGAGGGTAGCAAGTGAAGGTGTTTCATGTCCAGTGGCAAGAGAGTACCAGCAGAGCCAGCCCATGTCTGCCTGCAAACATCCGTATAGAATGCCTTCATTAATAGTGTCTGGTGTAAGGCTTGAATACAAGGCTTTATAGCCTTCTGAAATATTTGGTATCTTTAATTATACCCTTGACTCTTCCAGATATGCATATAAATGTCTAATCCTTTTTAAATCCTGTTACTTTCTTGTCCTTCAAGAGCCTCTATGATAAGGAGTTTCACAGTTTTTATACATCCTGTGTGAAAGAGGTTTTTTTTTTAATTTATCATTCTTTAGTTTTCTACCTTTTGGTTTTATTAAATGCCCCTTCACACTCTCCTGGTGATCTAAGAATAGCAGAAACATATGGATCTACATTTATTGCATTGTTTGTTTGAACAGTGTTTCTTCTCATGTCTCCCTTTTCTAAGATAAAAAGCCCAAAATATTTCAATACTCCAAAACCAGATTTTATTCCAAGTTGTTTTGTAATTCTGAGCATCCTTTTTGCGATCAATTGAACATGACCATGCCTACTTCTCATATCAGAAAGGTGGAGGAATTTAATAACAAATAAACTCCCACAGAGCAGCTGACACAAAGTAGGTATACCCAGTGGATATAACCAATTCACCTCTGGCAAAAGCATTTATATTCCACAGCTCAGATACTTGCAATACCCAAAAAGTCTGTTACTTAGGAAATACAGAACTGGACAGACAAGACATCCCAACAAAGAGTGAAACTGATACTTCCTGTAGGTCCATTGTATCTTCCCCAAATATCACCTATGCAACCTGGATTTTATTTCTTTCCTGTACCAGTTTCAGCTATGACTAAATCAAATCATTCTGATTTTGAAAGTTATGTTACAACAGACCTGTTAAGACAGGGAAATTAGATGTCACTGCAGACACCACAGGGCCCAACAGGCTCGAAATATTACCCCATTCTCTTCCTTCATGACTGCCATTGCTGCTACTGTGGAGTCAAGCTGTTGGCTTGTTATTTCCAGTCAATCATCTCTGTCTCTTTATTCATAATATGCTGCAGGCAAACCTTTTAAGATTGTCCAGGCATTTTGTTTTTATAGCATCTGGTTGTGTGTTATCAGAGTTGGTAAGCGAAACTACATGTAATAATAATAACAATAATAACAATAATAACAATATTAAGCAATAACAACAACAACTTATACAAAAGGGTGGGGACTGTGATGTTTGTTAAGGGCAATAATTTTTTCACCATATGTGTAACTAATCAGAAGCTAATGTGACAAAATGTTATATCCCTGAAGAGTAACATAGATAACAATGAGGAAGTCATAGCTCTCTTTATTCAAAGAGTAACTTGGAAATTTTGACCTCTTACATTCAAACTAGTTTGATTTACCTAACTTAATATTTCCCTCTGTACAGTTATAATGTAATTTATGAAACCAAATATCATGATACTCTGGACAAAGATTCTTTGACCAAGCAGATTTTTCTATTTCTGAATGACTTTTGAATTTTACTCTTATGCTTTTATCTGTTTCTTAAATTCAGTATAATTGATAAAGTTTTCATTAATTTAAAAATCTAGTTGTCATAGTCTGTCAATAAACAATTGTCCTATGATGTACTAGTTAAGTTTCAGACATCTGCAGAATATATTAGTACCTGACTACTGCTATTTTTTACACAGATTTAGCAGGCTTGTGTATAAAATAGTCAAATGAAAAATATGATCAAGTATACTAGTGTTTGTATCACTTTAAACTTTTGGACTCTTGTGTGGCTGAATTGGATGGTTCTCCTTTTTATGTTGTACTGAAGTGTACTTTAAATTACAGAATTAAATGCTCAAAGCAGAAACCTTGTCAGTTGCAATGTCACTGAATCAAATGCTGTAAAGATGAAGTAGTCCTGCTGTTATTTCTGTCAAAGCCTTCTGGCTATACTTCACATTTGGTGCCTTTATTTGTTCCTCTCTCTCTATTTTGCTAAATAAAATGTTGAAGCAACAGCACACACTGTGAAACACAGACTGTAAATATAAGTACTCAATTCAGGCAGAGGTTGAACATATGAAAAAAATACCACATGATTTGGAATTCTCCACAATTTAGGAAATAAAAGCAGTAATAATTCCCAAAGAAATACATAAACATGTATATCAAAACTGAACTAGTGCTATTTTGGCATGTGGGCTATAAAACAGTTATAAAGCAAGGTAATGAAGTCTCAAACTAACATCCCATACCCAAAAGCCTCACAGGAGTAACAGGATGAATTTTGGAGTACTTTCTGCTCTTTCATAGGTCCCTGAGTCTTTTTGCCTCCCAGAAACACAATTGTAAGTCGTTTGTATTTCTGCTTAATATTATTCTGAATATACACAGAGGCAGAAAAAACTCGGAATGAGAAACTATCTTAAGATATTATGTTGTTACTGCACTATATTTTTCTTAGGTTACAAAGTGCTCTTTTAGAAAATGTTCTAAATAATTATGCTTCATTTTTCAAAATAAAAATAGCTTTTTACACTCAGTTGCTATGATTCCTTTCAAGAGAAGAAGATGTTATGTAGTAGTCAGTGAACAAAGAGCTTCGCAGATGAGCTGATTACTCTCTTACTTCACTTTCAAGGTGCACTTCTACCAACCCTGGACCGGGGTTTTAAAATCCACTGGCCTGTTTACGCTCAAATTGCACTAGCAAATAACCTGAAATTATATACCACAATAATCATGCAAACCTTAGGATGCCTCCCCTTGGAGCTTCTTGAGTTTTACAGGGTTTGGTACTGCAACATTCGTCATCTGGCAAATTTGCCATAGTCAGATAGGAAAGATTTTTTTTTTTTGGTCTTGCTTCCACTAAACTGCAGATTTTGCTAACAAATGTTTTGCATGAGTTTCCCATACCATAATAAGCGCCCTGTAAATTCTCCTGATTGTGTGTTTTATCTATATATCCCAAGACCTTACGGTGCCCAGTCCTTTGTACTATCCTCCTGTAAGTCAAAAATAAATAAAGTTTATTCATTCTCAGTGGTCTGCCTGGAACTATTGAAGAAGAATATTATACTAATTGAATTGTCCCTTGTGCGATTTCTCCACCACTAACAACGTGGAGCACTATGTTAGTTCAGGCTTGCTAGTAAGGTCATTTTCTTTAATGAAATCAGTTTTGAATACTAAATCATGCACCTGGTATGATTTCCAGTGAGCAGGCTTCAAAAAAAGTGAAATTTTAATCTCCATAATTATATTTCCAATTTAAAGTGATATATATTACTAAACTACAAACAAAGCTGGGGACATGATAACTTCAGTACTCCATTTTTTCAGTCATGAAATACTGCAATATTAAATGATATGGTTTCCAAACTGAGAATTGATCTTTATTTTATATCATGTAGTATGCAAAATGAACCATTTTGCTACCACTTAGGCGGGATATGAGTTTTCCAAACTCCTTGTTTACTCTTGACTTTTGAGCACTACTTTTTAAGAGTCACTCTTCCTTTGGAAGCACAAATGATTTATTTGTGATTGGGCTGACCATCACTCCTCCAAGAATCTGTTGAGACAGTTTTTCCCTAGATCATCTGAAATACAGAACAAGGAACTTTTAAACGTGACCTATTCTTGTTTTCTCAGCACTAACACAGACTTGTGCTAAGGAAGATATAAAACAAAGGAATAGCTTAAAAATATTCTAAAGCCTGTGAGATGGAACTGAATGCACTTAAAAGGAAATGAATCACAGAGCAAAACTCCTGCCTACATTTCTCAACCTAGGAAAGTTACTGTGATTCAATTCCTATTCTACAAGCTGGCTCAGCTATGACCTTGACCCCTTTATTTGAAGCTTTAAGAAGTGAGTGCATCTAGAGTGGATGTGCCTTTCTGCCGGCCTGGTAAATTAGACATAACCCCCCAAAATATATTCAGGCACATATTTAGATAGATGCAGAAACAGACAGATGGCTGCGACTTAGCCTATGATCAAAAAGAAAAAAAGAAATAGTGGCAAAAAAAAGGCATTTTATTTTTTAACAATTTCTTCTCCACCATTATTCCTAGCAAAATCTTATTCTATACATTCAGTACTCCACAATCTTCAAATATGATTACAATTTATTAATAGTTAATTGATTCTTAATTCTTTTGATTATTCTGGCATTTGTAATATCCTGAACAATAATGATATAATCATGGCCTGGAAGCAAAGAAGACAATCTCTAATTAAAAAATGTTTTATTTTAAAATTGAAAACTATAACTTCTCCAAATGAGAGATCTTTATTCACTGCTCAAGACACTTTAAGGTGGCACATGCTATTTTTAATCAAGATATCCTTTTAGGATAACCTTCCAGCTCTTACATCTTGAAAAAGGACCATAACGTCAGCATTTAGTGGTTGTGCTTTGTCTTCATTTATATGTTTCACCTTTAAATATTTACTTGACAGCCTACTTGAATTCAAATATACCTGCAGTTGGGGAAAATAAAATGTGTCATATAACTCAAGCCAGCCATGATTTGTGGAAAATTTACATGAGCAGATTGACATAATTTATGTTCCAAGTTTAACCCAGAGTCAAAAAACAGCAGGTATGAGTCACCCACTATTTGCCTGTGTGTGGTAATGCTCAGTGCAGAAGACATGATCCCAGAAGGAGTTTTCTCTTTTGATGTTGCTTTTTGACCTCTTGGGGTGTGCAAAACTATATCCTTCATAAAATAGAGTGAACCTATAAAGAATTCTGAGTGTATTTTGTATGTGTCCAGTTGGTGTTTGACAAGCAGACTCCATTTCCCTCCCTATTTAAAAACTGCTGAAAGAGCTTACACAACGGAAACTCCGTTGGAGGGGAACACATCACCCTGTCAAGAGCTGGATGTATATATTAAGAAAGAAGGCAGCTTTCTGGCAAAATAGTCCCTGTTCCTCACTGGTCTTTCTGCTAACTTTTAAGGTGACACCCCTGGTAAAGAAACGTTTGAGAGAAGCAAACGCCACATGCAGCAGGGGATGGACTACCTTAGGTATTGCCTTCTGATTCATTGCCCTCCTAGAAACAGGAGCACCACTTAGGAAGGGATGGTTTCCAAAACCATCCCTCCTTGTGCCCCATTATTGCACATATTCCTGTCAATGGTGGTCTTTAAGGAGGATGCAGTCAATTTTCAATTTGAATTAATAATTAAAATCTACATTATACATACTTGTAGCAATTTTTGTCATCTTTCTTTCATTTTTCCTCACCATGAAGCAGCTGATAGTCAGCATTGACAACTAATGCCAAGCAAGTTTGCATTTTTACCTCAACTATGGGGTGTGCTTTTAATTATTATTGTGTCAAACACACAATCCAATGCTGCACTTGCAGAATACTGTTTCAGAGGTTCTAAGAACTTGGAAACTGAATGCCTAACTGTGAATATAGGTGGCTAGTTTTGACATGAAATTTGGGAAACAAGGACGGGGGTAGGGTGTGTATTCTGCTTACAGTGCACCAGATCAGCCAGCTCAAGGGGCAGAGGAGATGGGGATTACTAAAGTGCATAAAGAATCAGACAAGGAAGATTATTCACATGCCTATAGACTTGTAACAAGTAAGTACAGCCTGTTCCTGTTTTAAAAGAAGAATCAATTCACCGGTTTTTTTTCTTTTTTCCCCTGGATGTGTTTGTGAAAATCATAATGTAGGTAATGTCATGCTGACATAATGCTGGCATCACTCTTTTGTGAGTTCTTCAGACCCAAAGGCACATTAGCATTTCAGTATGTTACATTCGGATTAGATCTGCAGAATTATTTCTTATTACAATGAACTAACCAAAGTATTGCCTTGGAGCTTAGAATCCTCCAAACTCATGGGCTGTTGGCACACCCTGACCATTTGTTGCTCTGACTTTCATTTTCCAACACGAGCTGCAATCACTTAAGTGCTGCCAAGGTTCTTCAAAGCATTTGAATGAAACTCTTCAGAAAACAAACAAAAAATCAATTACCAGCAGCCACTAAATGCTGTGGGCTTGACAAACAGCCAACCTGGAAACCTGAAGGAGGTTCACCAGGCTGAAGAGCAGCTCTAGCTAAGGTGCTGTTTATTCAGCAATGTCTGTGCACACTGCAGCATCACCCTTTTGGAAGTCCAGGATCAACCAGGTTGCTAATTAAAGTACAGCATCAATCCTGTGTGTTTTAGAAGGGATTTGTAAATCCAAGCACTGTCAGCCTGCTCAAGATCTGAATTCATTATTATAATGATGCCTCAAGTTGTGTTGCCTGAGTCAGCCGCCTTGGCCTATCCAAGCTGCTGCTCCATGCAGCTTAGAGGCACTTACCACTGAAAGGCTCAGCAGCAGTTGCTCTTATCACAGTGTGCCCTAGCAGTAGTCACCCACTGCAGTCACTCTGCTGAAAATTGAAGAGAAGAGCACTGTGATAGCAAAATCAGAATAAATTTTATATGTATTTAAAGCTGAAATTACAAACCCTTACATCCATATGCAGAACTGTAAGATATTGACTAAGTAGATTAGTATTGGAAAGCGCCTTAATAAAAGAAATCTTTGGCAAGTTATGTTGAGATGTTGCAAAAACCCATGGGGGTTAAAAACTTTTTTTTAGTTATTATTTAATAAGAAAGCTATAGCCTTTCCAAAACAAGTACTCCTTCACAAGGCACATGGCTGAGTGCATTTAGCCTTCATGAAACACTGGCCTTTCTCTGCATAAGGCTGTGTTAGTAACTGCTGACATTGAGTGTGTTTCAGCAGCGGGACTGACTAGATGGGCACTGGTCATCATTGCACCTGGAAACATATTTTTTTATGTCATTACTAGACTATGTATAGGGTTGCCATTTTCCCTCTTGCTCATTTAAATGAGGGTGTTTCTCTAATTTCTCTTGTAACACTACTATCTAACTCAGCTTGCAGACCCCTAAATATCACAATCACAACATCTTACCACCATCCACACAGCAAACAGGCAGTCGGGTGTTGTCTTCATAATTATGTGAACCCAAAGATGGTTGAAAAGTGGAATTCCTTCAATGACTGTGTGTTTCAGGAGAAGAAAGTCAGTTGTAACCACAAAAACAAAACCACTGTACAAGCCTGAAGCCTCATGAAACCTGAACCTGAATGTCAGCAGCAGTTAGGACTCAGGGAAGTTAATGCAATTTGAATTTAACGCATGCATCTGTCTCCCTGGTCTGTCATTGTGCAAAACCAAACTGCAGCAGACTGAAGTAGAATAAAGAGCCAAATCCCACTTGCTATACGCACAGCACAAGCCTCCTTGAAGGTGGTAGGACTAATGGAGTGAGTAAGGTGAATACAATGTAGCACAAATATTTTGCTTTGAGTTACTTGCAAATACCATGTCATGAAAGGGGAATTTCACATCTCACTTATTAATATCTTAGCCAAGAAATAAGAAATACATTTGCCTTCAGCGGACTCCTTTTTCCCAATTGCTGGTTCAGCTGAATCTGCCCTAGAACAATATTTATATAGGCCCTACAGATGAAGAAATGTCTTATCCAGTCCGGATGTATAAATTCCAAGATGTCTTTAATACCCAAATTAAGCTGTGTGTCTTCACAAAGAAAACTATACTACTTGTGATGGCATATATGTGGAATTTGAGGAACCTAGAGATTTGTATGAGGAAGTGAAATGTTGGTAACACCTCTTTTAGTCCTTGAAAGAAGGACTGTATGCACAACAGATGTCTTTTCTGTGAAACATTGTTCAAAGGATCATTGTACTACTGGCCCCCATTTGATTGCCTCTAGCTATCATCCTAGTGAACAGGCAAGAGGGCTGCATAACAACTCAGGCATGTATTGACCAGTAGTAGAAAAATATTAATGAAACTAAACCTTCCCTCTGCAACACAAAAAAATAAGTGTATTTTAATAGGAAATTATCAATTATATTGGGGGTTTGGGTGTGCTAGGTAAGACACTGAAAAGCCCACACTCTCACATTTTCTTCCATAAGTTTTTTAAGATGTCACAAAAAATGATGTATGTGTCAGGAAATGGTTTTATCCTCATCCCCCAGAGATAAAAGAATTAAACCTTCCTTTAAGCACCAATGAAATCTGAAAGTGTAGGAAGAAAGACCCATTTGCTAATAGTATATTTTCCATGTCAAAAGTTGTGTTAAAAAAAATTATGTATGTATATATTCAGCCCCACAAACCTTTGCAGATATTTGTTACCCTGCAGTATATTGAAATATTAACAGAAATTGCCTCTGTCATTATTTCTGTTAAAATGCTGTAAGGATGCACATTCTTCTGCTATTTCAGTGAACAACAGAAGATTCTCCTGCTTGAAAGGAAAACTATTCTGTTTAGTTCTGTTAGCATCCTAAGGGAATCACGTGTGATAATACTTATTTCTTCTGGGAGACTTCCTAGATGCAAAAGGACAGGGCTTGGCCACTAGGTAGTGAAGAAGGAGCAGTGTTGAGTCCAAGCACCATGTTTTATTCCACTTGCTACAGCAAAAGCTTTTTTTTTTTTTTTTTTTGCTATAGAGCAGATATTACACAGTGTAGAGTATAGAAACACACAAAGCTCTCTTGCTTACTTCCCGAAACTCCTCCCTTGCATTTCAGCCTTTTTCAAATTGTTTTGATGAAAACAGGTTATTTTCCCTGCTTGTAACTTTTGCAATTTTCAGTGCTTGAGGAGGGGCACTACAGAATGAAATCCTACAGGTTTCAGCTACAAATCAGATACAATATTATAAGCTTTCTCACGGTATTTTAGTATTGACCCAGTACACATGTTTCTGGGAAAGACCTGTCTTCCCTTAGTACCTAAGTGATTTCGTGTCTTTTATGTAAAAATCTGAGGGGTTTGATGTACTTTGCTCACTCCCTGAATGCAGGTCCCTGGAACCAGTGGTATTCAGCACCTAGTAAGGGCAATTTCCAGCACTGAACAATTTGTGATATAATTCTAGACTGAAAGCAACCTCTACTGCCTGAGTCAACATAAAAATTTGACTGATTACACTTACTAAAAGGTAGAATGTCTGTGACTTAATAATGTTATGCCTATATTTCCTATTCCTGTTTGCTGTCAGTTAACAGGTTAGCAGGGTTTCTTTTCTTTTTTTTTTTTTTTTTAGTCTGCTTTGGAGATTGTGTAGTTTTTCTCATATTAATGTTAGCCTTTTCCCTTAATTATCTGTAAATTATAAGTCTCGGCAAGGCTGCACTTTTCTATCATGAACTGCTTACCTTCTGAGTAAGTTTCATAGTACCTGATCTGTACTAGCTTGTTGATGTTCCAACTCTGGCACAACTTTTCCTCCCAGAACATTGCGCACAAACCGCTAGCCATATCCTCACCTTCACAGCTCGCTTCTCTCTCTCTTCCTCTCTCTTTTTCTGAATAACAAGCCATTTCCTCTCTCATCTCCTCCCACAGAATACCGTTTTGGTCCTGTTCCCAAAAAACCTCAGGCATTAAATAATGCCCATTCCTGTCTTTCCAGTGGGCAGGCTTCCAGATATGTTTCATCTGGACAGCAGTCTGGGGCCAGGTCTGACTCAGTAAATCATGTTCATTGCATGGGTGGCATTCCTGGCATCCCTGGATAGTGAGGACATGGGCTAGGGGTGCTCATTCCCCACAGCGACAGGCTCTCTGGTTCATGTTTTCAAATCAATTGCAAGAAGTCTGTTGTGGTACAATATGAAACCAGGGCTTCCTTTTTTTGAGTGCAAGTGAAAAGGCTATTAAACTGGGAAGGAAAATGCTGAGTCAGTTGTATTTATGCAGCTAAAATACACTTCTCAATTTATTGAATGGTAAATGTATTATCCAATTACCTTCATATCCTTAACAAAGTTACAGGTCACTTAGAAATAAGTTCAACAATTCTGGACAAAACCAAGAGAGCTCTCTGAAGAGGAGAACTCCTCATAGATAGAATCAAAAAAAGAATGCCTTTAAAATTGTATAGCTTTGAAAAAAATTGTTTTTCATATTGTTTCAAGCAGTTCAATTTTGGCTTTTCTTTAAAAGGCCGAAAGGAATTAAAATTTCCTTAAAAGGGATAAAATAATATACTGTTTTTCTGATTTCTGGTTTTGAATTTTTGCTTAAATGACCAACTCGCTGGAGGCATTTAGATTTTTTTCTTTATTGAATTAAATCTGTTAATTTACTCAATAATACTAAATGACAGTGGCTAAGTAAATTAGCAAACAAGTAAGGCAAGGATCTTATGCAGCCCAAAATGCACCTTTAAATTTTCTGAAACATTATATTTACAGTGTTAAGATGTTTTGATCTTCACCTTCAGGATGCCGACAACTGAAGACCCGAGTGTATGAATAAATTATCACCAGGTATACTTTCCTGTGAATTTCCATTGCAGCAACCACTCCATCACAACTACATTTGTACGTGCTCAGAATAAAATACAGAGTAACTTGATTCAGTTCTTACCCAGCAAAGAAAGGGAATCCTTCATCCTCACATCTACTGTTGGGTAAAAGTGGAGATCCAGAGGGAATTTTTAGCACTACGGTCAAGAAGGAGTCCCCATTTGCCTAATCCCAAACTCTGCCCCACAGCCAGGATTCTGCTGTCAAAATCACTTGTTGTACCTTGCCCCAGATATCCCCTAAAAATTGTGCTACCACTCATCTCAACCTGCACAAGGTCCTCCCTCCTCCCACCATGAATCCAGCCTCTGTCTAACATGACTTTTGGAAAATCATGTCCTTAACTACTGCATTTCCAAACAATAATGCAGTTTGAATCGTAGCATGAATTTGTAAAGAAATGTACTGATAAAAGGGTATGTTCATTAGGAGTTTAAGTTGGCTTCTGCTATGTCAAGGAACATGGATTTTTTATGGGTTATTGTACTTCCATCATATGGCCAGTGGGCCCTCCCCTCCAAGTAGTTAGGCACTGAATTAATTAATATTTCCTGGAATGAGACTTGGTCCCCAAATACCTTCAGAAGATGGCTGTTTCAACTGAAACAACAAGTTTCAGATACCCCAATTAACAAGAGACCTCAGGTTAAAGGTCATTTATCAAATCTTACAATGTTTAAGTCTGAGTTGCAAACAGCTCGTTTTAATAGATAGAGGCAAAGATAGGTCAGGAGGCCAGCTTTGATCCCAGGCTAACCCAGAGAAGTCGTACCCTTGTACCAGAACAGTAGCAAGGGGCTTGAGAGTCAGAGCCTGTATTTCAGTCAAATGGATGCTCTTATTGAAAAAAAAGAGAAATGACATATCAGAGAGACGTCAGTTCCAATGTTCTATGAGTTCATCTTTCTTCGCCTGTTAGCTCATAAATAATATGGATCTTTCCTCCCCCCAGTTTTGACAGCATTCATCTGATACATAAACCTTAGAAACAACCCAAGAACTCTGAAATTCACTCTTTACCTGGGTCAGAATTCAGCCCATACCTTTTCCTGAATGAAGCATCCTACAGTTCATCAAGTGTAATCGCTATCAACTGGACTGAGCAGAATTTCAGTAGGTTTGTACAAGCCAGCTATCATATTCTCTCTGGCTCTAGGTTTAAATCTTAAACCAAGAAATTCCTTTGGTATCACTTGTAAAATGGTTATGAATTATTTTGCCATCATTTTTTCTGGCTTGAGAATTACACTGAGGACCCTTTGTATATGGATCTCCCGTACTTTTCAAATTCTTTCTAAGGACACAAACTTGCAGTCTTCTGCAAATTCATATGGTTTTACAGAGAACTTTGTTTCACAATAACTGCCAAATGCACCCCTGGTGCCTGCTGTGTCCCATTGTTTCTAGGTGGGGTTTTCTCTCCTTTTGTTCACAAGCACAGTTCTGTAAACAAATCATTTAGCACTGCAGATACTATAATCACTTTTATACAGTGCTTTCACTGTCAAAACATATATTTTTTGATGCTCAGTTGGTTACTTCAGCATATTTAGAAGGATCTAAGTTAACACTCTACCTAAATTACATAATGAGGCGTAGATTTCTTGCAGTTGTCAAAGCCTCCTGATTATTAACATCATTTCCATAGGACCAGTTAAAATGAAACAACTTCAGTAAAGTTATTTTCTGTCTATACTTTTTGACTATACAAAGGTCTTGTCTTCTGGCTGCTATGCACAGCTCTCTGAAAACCATTGCTCTTGTTTTTGTTTTACACATTCAGGGACTGAATGCATATTTTAAGCATACTGTATGCAACAGTAGGAATACTGGCCTTTATCTCCAGCTAAAGAAGAGATTTTATGTCTCATCAGCTGGTTAATCATGTATTTCATCTGTAAAATTCCTCATACCATCTGTTTCTCTGTGACTCTTCCTGCTTTTTGTCCTGTGCATTTGATCTTCTCTCCTTTAAAGACTGTTAAATTCTATGAGTTGTTGATGAGGAGAGGAAAGAGAGAAGGAGATGTTTTGTCCAAAATCTGGGAACAGCACATTGTTTAAAGCTCTTTCTATTATCTCATCAGTTGCCACACACACTTAAAGTCTGCTATTGTTTTCTGCCTTCTCCAAATTACCCACCATGCCATCATTTCCTACCACTTGCTTATTCCCTCTAGGCACACTTACACTTATCTCCTCGTGTGGTTTCAACAGACTTACAACCTGCAGAGCATAAGAGCTTAAGAAGGACCATACTGAGTGAAGCAGTGTACTGTTCCTTCTCCAAGAACAGCTGAACTCCAGCAGAATGGCTCTAGCAGGGTAAGAAGGGACATCCTTCACCATGTGCACAAAGGGTACAGTTTCAGTATCACCTATGTGACTCTCAAACCAATATATTTCCACCTTTGTCATGTACATCCAAGAAAATGTATCAAGTTCCTCTCTGGTTTCCCTTATACCTTTGAACTACACAACCTTTAGTGGCAATGAGTTTCACAATTTTGTCATAGAGAAAAATAATGTACAGTTTGAATGCTTGAGTAGTTTCACTTTAACTAATAGTTTAACTATTCTTCCTTTCTCCTCCCACACAAACAATTCAAAAACTTTCAGAGTAAGGTTTTTACAAATATAATTCCAAAGCATTATCACCACCCTTTTATGTGTCATCAAAACGTATCTTTTTTTGATCCCCTTCAATGTAAAATTACATGTGAAAAACATTTCTTTGTGCTAAATGTTGTAGGAAAAAAATATATTCTAAAACTTTATAGAGCAATTTAAAAAAGGAAAAATCCAAAGACAGTAACAACATTTGTTAGAGGACACATCTGTTTTCCTGTGCTCTAATTCAAGTGCCTGATTCAGCTGCTATTATCCCTATGACAGGGAGAAGATGTAACAGTGGTTCTATGGAAACGTCTGGCTGTGTGGTAGTCCCATATACTTTGAGCAATTCCACATGTAAGATCCAGGTTCCCATGATGCCAGAACAAAACAATGGCTATCAAGATTCAGTCTAAAATATAAAAGTTTGTGTAGAAGCCGAACAGTGATGCATAGAAAGCAACAAAATACTAAGTACCCCCATTATGATATTCCTAACTCTGGTATCTACCATACCTCTTGCTCTCAGTAAAGTAGAATAAATTCATTATACATTAACAATCTTAAAAGGACAGAAAAAAACATCACTGCCCACTGACTTTAAGTATACATGAAAACAGGAGGTAGATTAAGTTGTCTGCTCAGCCCTTGATAGTGACAAGACAGCTAAACTTTCCTGAGCTCTCAGATCATTTACTCTAGAGTAATTTTTACAAAATTCTAGGCCGTTTCTACACCATTCTAGATTTAAATCATGTCCTATAATATGGTGATGTTCTCAGTATTTTTATTTAATGTTATCATGGATATTTTTACTTTTTAAACTTTTATTCCTTTTTTGATATTTTGGCAGCACTGAACTGTAAGAAGTTTTGCATAATGTCAGGAATTTATCTGTTTACTATAAGTTTTCTGTATTACAATTTCTCTGATGGGCTGCTTCTTTACCTCAAGGGATTGAATGCCTCTACACTATCTTTTCATGTATACATGTTAGTACTTTCTGGTCATCCTCTGCATGTGAATCTTTATGCTTCATAAACTCAATGAGAGTTTTAACATTTACTCCAGGGAGAACAAGATCAAGCTTTAATTCATTTTCCCTCTCATCTAATTGATATTTTCAGTCTCCCCTCACACTGTCACTTTAGATCTTCCCAAACTTATTATTTTTACGATAGCTTTGTTGCAATTAGCTATCTCTGTAATTAGTAGAAAAAAAAAATCCCCATTTATACCTTGTAGGGGTTCAGTAATCCAACCCCACCTTATTTGATGGAAGGAGTATCACTTTGCTTTTATTTTGCTCCCCGTCTGAACCCTTTCCAAGATATTCTAGAGTTTTATTTTCATAATTTCAGAGAAGAGAAAATCAGACATAGAAGAGTTACATGATTGAACCAAAGTTTCTCTGCATGTTAGTAAATCAAATAGGAAAAAAATGCCTTGCATCAGTCTTACTTCTCTGCTTTTTTTAGAAACTTGACTAAATTTCCTTAAATTTTTCCCCTCACTTTATGGGTAAAAGGCACAAATAATACACTTCACTAAATAAACTAGATTAATGTACAATGGCATACTAATTAAACTGACCTCTGAAACTGGGCTCCTCCTTCTGTCAAACAAACAATTTTCACCTGTGGAACTGTGACAGCAAAGAATTGTGATAGAAGAAAACTGTCTTCTAATTTCAGTTATACATTAAAGAATCCAGGAGTGTATCACAATTTTTATAGCACAAAGATATGCATAAAGCCTTTGTCTTTTGTCTGTGTGTATCTTTTCAATCGTAACATTTAGCAAATATCTGTAATGTGGGCTTGGGGTAGGAGGTAATGAAGTGCTTGAATTGTAGCAGAATCATTTTCCTTATCATCAACTACAGAGTCAGTCCATTAGTTGGCTGCCAGCAGGTCCAATCATGCTAAATCCATGTGTGTTAATGGATTTGGAGTAAAGGGTCAGGAATCTTGGAAATTCAGATTTCTTCTTTCCTAGCCCCTCAGTGATTAGTGGAGATTTAGCACCTGGAAAAACATCCTCAGCTTTACACCAGTTTGTCTCAAAGGACAACCTGGCACAAAACATGGGCAGCAAAAATTACTTGGCTGTTTTGAATGGAATATAATTTACAGAACTATTATGCAGCTTATTGAAGTTTTTCTTCCTTAATTTTGCTCACATACAGAGCAAATATAGCAAAAGATGTACTAAGCAGTTTGGCAGTTCTGCCCCTAGCTCTCTCCACCATGACTTGATAAACATGGGGCTGAGGGTGTCATAATTGAGTATCAGTGCTGGTAGCAGCTATGTGATGCAACAAGTGGGAGCAGAAAGCACAATCCCTGGGAAATGAGTCTGAACTGTTTATGATAAATCCATTGCATAGAAGAATTTGAAAGTATGCATGTAACTAAATATACTTTTAATCAAGCCCCAGATGTTGCTCGGTATGGTCCAGGATTACAGCATGTTACAGTTTCATCGATTTGGCCTCCATCCAATGCCTAAGACGGCAATGCCTGAGGACCAAGTAATCACCCACTTTTTTTCTCCTGAAAAGGGTTTGCTTTAGCTACAGTTCCCAAAGTTTCTATGAATGTGACTTACTATCATAATGTTCTCAGACATGGGACTAAGTCTAAAAAAACCCCAAAAGTCAGATATACGTTTATTCCTTCCTATCAAATCACAGACAGAGTTTCCTCTCCTCTCCTCTCCAACCCTCTCCAACACTCTCCTCTCCTCTCCAACCCTCTCCTCTCCAACCCTCTCCAACATTCTCCTCTCATCTCCAATCCTCTCCTCTCCTCTCTGGTGGGAGAGCCTACCCCATGTGAAATCTACCTTCTGTCTCTCATATGCAAAGCCCTCCTCCCTGAAATAGTGCCTTATCTGGCATGCAAACCCTTATTCAGAATGTTTTCCTCTGTTCTTGTTGAAGTAGGTTTATCACCAAGAATAAAATTATTCAAAACAGAGAGTAAGTAAGAGGCTAAGTATGACAAAGAAAGCAAAGAGGAAAAATTAGAGACAGCTGAAAGAAGCTTGCCCATTAGGACATTTTCTGGAAGGATCCTGGTTCTGTCCCTCGTGTAAGGATGGTTTATTTAGTGTACATTAAACAGTTTCAGGATTACTATAACATAAGCATGAAATTTACTGCAAGTTCCTCATCACTGTAAAAGCTGAGGAACTTATGGGCAAAAATGATAGCAAAATATTAGTCTTTTTAGGAAAATATAACTACAGCAGTTACAATTACAAAGCACGTATTCATCTAGCTGCAGCTGAAAACTTGGCACAAATTTTAGAATCGTAAGTCTGGATTTAAACACAAAACATAAATCATAAATTTGCTGATTAAGAAAAAAATGTAAACACAAATACAGAGAGATGCTGACAGGACACCAAAAATTTGATTCACCTCCTCACATTGTGTTTTTCCAGTTTATTTTGATTTGTTGATTAGATCTTCACAAATAGCTACAATGGAGAGATGAAACTGCAAAATAGAAGAGTAATAATAAGGAAGGACCAGCACACTAGCAAGTGCATTTTTATGGAAGACAAGAAACATTTATTTAGAGATCTTATAATAGGAAGCAATTAAATGAATTACAGATCACTGGGAAGAGAAATGGAAGCAGCAGTTGTTAAAGAATGAAGTCAAAGGGTTTGAAAACACCTCAAGTGCATTCTCAAAGTAGCACAAATTATGATTTCTTTTTCTGTATAGCCCACCACACCATGATACGGTGTTATTAAGAATATGTTCCTATAGCCACCCACAAAATTCTGGCCTGTTCCCAGTATCCTCCTTGGTTCCACCTTTCTGCACCTGCAGCTGATAAATACGTGTTCTCTCCTCTGTGTTCTGGGAGGACAATTCTCTCTGCTCTTTAACTTCAGACTCTTCAGTAGGGAAAGACTGTGACCACATCCCTTGCTAGTCTTCATTTCTATACACTGGACACCCTTAGTTCATTCTTTCTTCATGGATCATGTTTCCCTGATTTGTTCTTGTGCCTCTCCTCTGGACTTTCTCCAAAGGCCCTTAGTCATGTAGAATCTGAAACGAGATAAAGGATGACAGCAGAAGCTTCATTAACGCTGACTGGAAAGACAGCTTCTTGGGAGGGATCATAGTTAAATCATTGGGTCCCTTTCTGAAACTGTCTCTCCCAATGTCTGAGGTTCAGTCATTACAATTCATGACAGCAAACACAAAAGCTGAAGATAGAAAGCATTTATATGTGCATGTATGTTCTGTCTGATATACAACATACAGCTGTTCTGTTTTATGTCTGAAGTAAGAGGAGAAATCATAACAGAGCTACTCCCAGTAAGCATAATGAATTCCCTGACACAGCAGGGTTTTCCCTGACAAACAGGAATTTGTTAAAAGATTGTTTATCAGACTTTGGGGGGGAAAAAAAAGACAGTCTAATTAATGTTACCAACACAAAAAGTCAGCATGCTTGCACGAACTTTTTCAAGTCTGAATATAACTACCAGTCCAGAAAACCAGTTTAGTTGCTCAACAGAGGTCAGGACTTTACACAGAGAAGTGTTGCCATGAAGGGAGACCTAAAGTAACAAAGTCCTCTGTTGCTGTTGTCTGTTATCTGTTATCCTTGCAGACTGCTCTTCTTTACTACCTATTTATTGTTTACACAATCTGTACAGTCGTTCCTGATGATCTCAGAATCATAGAATTATTAGGTGGGAAAAGACCTTAGAGATAATCAACACCAACCATACCTACCTACTATTAAATTATGTCCCCAAGAATCTTATCTACCTGCTTTTCAAACAGACTCAATCACACCCCCAGGCAGCCTCTACCGGAGCCTGAGAACACTTTCTTAGAAGAAATTTTTCCTAAACTTCCCCGATGCATCTTGAGGCCATTCCCCCTCATCCTATCACCTGGAAGAAGAGACCAACACCCACTTCTCTGTAACCTCCTTTCAGGCAGTTGTAGACAGTGATGAGGTCTCCCCTCAGCCTCCTATTCTTCAGGCTCAACAACCCCAGTTTCCGCAGCCACTCCTCATAAGACTTGTTCTCTAGCCCCTTCACCACTTCCATTCATCACTTCCATTGCTCTTCTCTGGACACACTCCAGGACCTCAATGTCTCTTTCTTGTAGCAAGGGGCCCAGAACTGAACACAGTAGTTGAGATGTGGCCTCACCAGTGCAGAGTGCAGGGGTAGAATCACTTCCCTGGTCCTATTGGCCACAACATTTCTGATACAAGCCAAGATACTGTTGGCTTTCTTGGCCACCTAAGTACACTGCTGATTGATTCATATTCAGCTGCTGTCAACCAACACCTCCAGGTCTTTTTCTGCCAGGAAGCTTTCAAGCCATTCTTCCCTAAGCCTGGAACTGCGCAGGGTTGTTGTGTCCCAGGTGCAGAACTCTGCATCTGGCCTGGATAAACCTCATCCCAATAAACCTCATCCCATTGGCCTCAGCCCACTGATCCAGCCTGTTCAGATCCCTCTACAGAGTCTTCCTACCCTCCAAAAGATCAACACTTCCTCCCAGTTTAGTGGCATCCACAAACTTGCTGAGGGTGCACTTGATACTCTCATCCAGTTTGTTGATAAAAGTATTGAACAAGAAAAATGAAAAGTCTTTGTAACTTCTTACTGGGTGGAAGTGTGGATCTGCTGGAGGGTAGGGAGGCTCTGCAAAGGGATCTAAACAGGCTGGATCTCTGGGCAGAGACCAGTAGGATGAGGTTTAACAGGGCCAAATGCCAAGTCCTGCACTTGGGGCACAACAACCCTGCACACTGCTACAGACTAGGAGAAGCCTGGCTAGAAAGCTGCCTGGAGGAGAAGGACGTAGGGGTGTTGGTTGACAGCTGGCTGAACATGAGCCAGCAGTGTGCCCAGGTGGCCAACAAGGCCAATGGCATCTTGGCTTGTGGCCAGCAGGTCCAGGGAGGTTATTCTCCCTCTGTCCTCGACACTGGTGGGAACGCTCCTTGAATCCTGTGTTTAGTTCTGGGCCCCTCACCACAAGGATGTTAAGGCTGTGGAACGAGTCAAGAGAAGAGCAACAAAGCTGATGAAGGGGCTGGAGAACAAGTCTTACGAGGAGCAACTGAGAGAGCTAGGGTTGTTTAGCCTGGAGAAGACAAGGCTGAGTGGAGACCTCATTGCTCTCTATGACTACCTGAAAAGAGGTTGTAGAGAGGAGGGTGCTGGCCTCTTCTCCCAAGTAACAGGGAACAGGACAAGAAGGAATGGCCTTGAGCCCTGCCAGGGGAAGTTCAGATACGACATAAGGAAAAAAATTCCTCACTGAAAGGGTCATTAGGCAATGGAACGGTCTGACCAGGGAGGTGATTGACTCGCCTTCCCTGGAGGTATTTAAGGCACGGGTGGATGAGGTACTGAGTGGCATGGTTTAGAGATTGATGGGAATGTTTGGACTCGATGATCAGGTGGGTCTCTTCCAACCTGGTGATTCTATGAGTTTATGAATCTATGATTCTTCCTCCTTAGACAATAGTTTCTCCATATTTCCTCCTCACATGTTTTCATGATCCATTCTGCTTTCATAAAGTTTATTCTTTCATTTCAGAGACATACATTTTCTCTTTTGCCAGAGCCTCACTACTTACGTTCCTAATATGTAGTCTAAATCTATCTAGTCTTCCTAATATCTAGTCTAAACTTTTCTTCTTTCAGATTAAAACCTTTGTCCCTTGTTCAACTGCTACAGGCCCTGCTATAAAGCTTTTCCTCGTCTTTCTTTTTAACCTTCTTTAAGTACTGAGAGGCCACAATTAAGTCTCCTTGGAATCTTCTCTTCTTTAGGCTGAACAACCCCAACTCTCTCAGCCTCTTTCCATAGGGGAGGTGTTCTAGGCCTTTGATCATTTTAGTGTCCCTCCTCTGAACTTTCTCCAACAGATCCATGTCTTTCCTGTGCTGAAGGCTTCTGGGCTGGATGCAGAGCTCCAAGTGGGGTCTTACAAGAACAGAGAAGTGGGTCAAAATCCCCTCCCTTGCTTGCTGGCCACACTTCTTTTGATGCAGCCCAGGATACAATTGGCTTTCTGGGTGCAAGGGCACATTGATGGCTCATGTTCAGTTTTATCATCCACTAGGACCACAGGGTCACTCTCTGCAAGGCTGCTTGCAATCTCTTCATCCCCTAACCTGTACTGACACTGAAGATTGCCCCAGTCCAGGTGTAGGACCTTGCATTTGGCCTTGCTGAACCTCATGAGGTTCACATAGTCCCATCTCTCCAGCTTGTCAAGATCCTTCAGGGTTGTCAACCTCAGCACTCAGCTTGGTCTCATTTGCAGACTTGCTGAGGGTGCACTCAATCCCATCATCTATTTCATTGGTGTTGAGATAGTAACCTAGGCACTGCTACCCAGTAGAGAAGGGAAATTTAAAATTAAAACACAAAAAGTAAGACAGGCCCCAACCACTACTGCAATGAAGCTCTCTTACACTCATCAGAATTCTTCTGGAAGTACAGTAGTCTCCACTTAACACAATTTAGAATGGATTATTATGAGTGAAATTAATATGCTTTTACCTAAATTTGAATTAAGTGTCCCAGTGCTGCGAAATTTTTAAGTGCATGTCCATCCCCTGTCTAATAAAACTCAATTCTAAGTATATGTTTGAGCTTAAGTTTGCACTGCTTTGTCAAAGAGGTGGTTAACTCATGCACATGTTTAAACTGAGGTTCAGTCCTGATTCTTCACTGAATAACAATACAAAAATGTACAGGCTAAAACAAAGTCCATAGTGACATAGTAGAAAATTTTCTCTTGATATCACTGTCTTGAGAAATCTTTATGCATAAAAATATAGTCCAAAGAGGTGTAAAGATAGTGATATCTGATGGAATTTTTTTCCAAATACTAGTTTTCTTTTTTCAAATATAGATGTGCTATTGTTTCAGTTATTATCAAATCTGTGTTTTCCGTCGTGACAGCATTAAGTGTTAATGTGGGAATAGTTAAAGGAAACGTTTTTCTTTCCACAATTAGAAAGTTTCCAAAGGCAGATATAATCACTGTGGTCTTTTGAGGACTGATGTTTGAAACTAGTGAGGCCTGTGTCTTCTCTTGAAGTTGGACTCACCGTATTGCAGTACATCATAGCCAATTTGTCCTTTAACATCCTCTGAGATTCAAGAGAAGTTTTCTAAGTATTGAAAACAGTGAGAAAGTAGAAATTGATTCCTAAAATCTCTCTCATTGAAAATTATTTCCAGCAGTGTGGAAAACAAAGTACTAAACCTACTCCCACTATCAAATGAGCATATTTCTAACTGTGTGAGTATGTAAATGTCTGAGCAGGAATTTCAGCATTCTGCTTTTTAAGAAAAAAATTTAGTAAACCAAATAATCAAATATGATGGGGTTGGGGAGGAGTGAGGAGAGTTGTGGACATGGTATGTCTCCCCCTTTCCTTATTCTTGGGTGTCATGAAGAAGAAAAGGTGAGCGATGCTTAATTACCAAGCAGAGAAGGAAAGGTTTTGGCTCAGGAATCCTGCTCAGTTGCATAGCAGGTGGGTCATTCCACACTGTCAGACCGGTTCTTCCCAACATGCCCACCTCATAACTACACATCAGTCTCTCTTAATGAGTTTGATCTGACTGTATGATCCAAGCTCAACTGACCTCTGGTTTTCTTTGCCATTAAACCATTCAGTTTTATGAAGTGGTGGTGGCTTTGGAATGTGTACTGCAGAGCTTTGGGGACAGGGGAGAGCTCATCAAAGTCATTGCACTAGACAGTTTATTCTAGTCAGAAGGTTGAAACAGTCTTGCTTCCAAATTGAAATATCTATAAATTGCTGCCTAACAACATACAAGTAAATACATATGTAAATAACTGATTTGTTCAGGCCCTCCACTGAATCACTAACATGCCTTAATTTAATTTGCATGCTACTTTTCAGACATCTCTTGATGAACCTCGTCACAGACAAGAATCAAAAGGAATTGTTGACAAAAGTGAAAAAACCCACTTCTTCAATCCACTCAAAATGCAGGAAAAAGCTTGAAATTTTATATCTGCAAGATATATTGGTATTCATGCAGTGCTTAATCCAGATGAAATAAGAGGAGCTCCTGAAAGTCTATTACCAGTAAATGTTCTTTAAAAGCATGGGTTTATTACGTCAAGACGCAGAAGACGTGGAGATTAAACGAGGCATCTGGTCTCCTGGGTCTCCCAAGTTGAAGGGAAATGCCCTCATCCCATCAACCACTACCAGCAAAATACACCCACACAGAAAAAGAGGCTTTTTATTCTTGAGGTAAATATAGATCCAGTTTTCTCTTCATTGTTCAAAATGTGTGGGATTTTATAGCTTAGTGCCAGACAAGCTCAATACCTGACTGAAATAACCTTAGAGAAAGATACATATTGGGGGTTGAATTCAGACTGCTCTGTGAAAGTACATCTGTTTTATATGAGACACACAATCTGTCTCATTCCAACCTGCATTTCTGGGTCACTTGAGACATTTAAACTGCACTTATAATTAACAGCTATTTTTAAACAGCGAAAAAATAGAGCATTGGTAAGGTACAAAAGCATTAAAATTGCCCCAGTTTTGCTTTTCAATAGGACACACCACTGCAATATGCTTCAAGATCAAAGAGAGCTCAGAAAAAAGAGACAGGCCGATCAGTGGGGATAAATTGTTCCCATTATGATGGTGTAAGAATAGGGTTCTTTCAATTGAAACAATTTAATAACCACATTCATTACATTGGTGTCCACTTGGTTTTATCTGAGCAGTTTTTGCATAACTGGGGAGCAAGTTCAATTGAGCTTATTCTCTAGAAATTAAGATGTGCAGGGTTTGACATTCAGAAATTAGGCACTAATAGTCAGCAAAGCGGTTGTCTTGAGACTCCCCCTGGATGTAGCTGGATCTGCCTACCACTAATTATGTCAAATGCAAATGTATTCTCTAAAAGACACACCAAAAATATTCATTAGCTCATTTCCGGACAGTTAAGGTTATATCAGAGTAATATCAGCTATCAGAGCATGATGCTTTCTGTGTTTATAAAATCACTTTCACAAAAGCAGAAGTCAGGCAAGTGTAACACCGTTGTTTGTAAACTTTTTCCTCCACTATCAACAGCAGAGATGCTTTTCAGGGACAGACTTTAACAGACCTAAGCAAAACAAGTAAACAATGTTTCTGAAGTGACATTTCCAGCAACATTTTTATCAGGAACAAAAAAGTCATTGATAGATTTCCCTCTTCTTCCAATGCTGACTTCAGCAGTATATACCTATCTTTTAGCAGAGAAGAGAATGTCCTGCCAGTCCCCTCATCTAAGGATGATTGAGTTTGCCAGTTCTCAGCTGCATGGCAGAGCACAATGCACAGGTTGAAGTGCTGTTTGGCTTGAAATATGATGGGGGTTTGAAGAACAAATCTGCATAAATGCTCCTGAGAAGAAGTGAATCAGGAGTTTGCACACAATGTATAAAGCCCACCTTAACCATTTCTGTCTGCTGGCCTTGCTGGTAAATGGAACATAGCTGGAGCATTTAAAAGACATTTGCCAGTGTACACAGGATCCTTCCTTGCTGCTGCCAAATCAGTGAAGAATAAAGGACTGCTGAAGCATACATTGGGTGGCTACTGCATAATAGCTGCATTTCTTCCCTCTCCCTCTGTCCCCCTCTTTTTTATCAGAAGACAAAGTGTAAAAACTGGGAAGTTTTCCTTGCCTCAGTGAAAGGTTTTAAATGGATGGTTTTTCCAGAAGCATCAATGCTTCTCCTTACTTCACTATTTCCCCTGATGGGATTTGCAATATAAAACCATACATGGATCCAATATTGACGAAAAAGAATAGACTTGTACAAATCACCAGAAAGATAAATATGCCATATAGATCAATAAATAAAATCTAGTCCCCCAAAAATCAAACTCCAGCATTCCAGGTCAATTAAGACATTATTTACTGTTTATGTGATTGCTAGTTTGACGCTCTCCTTATTCATTTTTACACTATAAGCATTTGTTTTGTTGAAAGATATATAACTGATTTGTAAATAGGAAATGATATAGATAGATTTTATGTCTCATAAAACTGTTAATCTGTGCTCCATATTAAATGTATACTGTAGTATTTTTTTGTATTTAGACACAGCTCCAGTATAATTAAAATAAAGTATGCTGGCTTTATTTTTTCAGTAAGTCATTTCCAAGCATAGAGCTCAAATAACAGTGCAACTGCAGCATGAAATGTGGTTATAATAGCCTGAGACCACATTTCCTGAAACTAAAACATGGGAGATAATAGTGTGAAGGTACAAATTAAATGCAAATAAAACAGATTCCCCATTGTTGCTAATCCCTGGATTGGATTTCAGTGAGAAAATTAGCTGTAATATTTAACTTCTTTGTATAGCAATCATTGACATATTATCAGTTGCATTTGCAGAGTTTACACAGGAATTATTGCATGGGAATTTGAGAAAGCCACCCTTCCACTTTTTGCACCCTGAATGGACTTATTCTATGGTAAATAATATAACAATGTCTAACACAGAGACAGTTGCAAAAAAAAATATTAAGCGATAATTTGGAAATGGGTATGCATTTCAGTGCTATCATTTGACATTCTAGAAGTATCCCAATTTGGATCTTGTATTACATTAAACAAAAGGTGTACTGGTGCAACTGCCATTTAAAAATTAATTTTTCAGTTAATAGGTTTATTAAGAGCATATTTCTTTTGATAAAAATCTAGCAAAACTTAGTAATTAACCAAGTTCATAAATTAGCATAAATCCAGAATAAATTTATTTAAAATTCCACAGGAAGCACTTGCGTCATTTTAATAAAATAAAATAAAAGTAAAATAAATTAGGAATGCAGATTTTTTTACATGGACAGTACTGTAACAATTGAGGAAAGTATCAGGATGTTTAAGGAAGTACCTCCTATCTCTTTGAGAGCTCATTAGCAAGTACTTTACTTACAACATCACAGAGTCACATGATGTGATAAATTTGGAGCATAGTTTGTGGCTGTGAGTAGTCTGATGTACAGATGGAAAGTCATAGAATCATAGAACAACCAGGTTGGAAGAGACCCATCAGATCATCTAGTCCAACCATTCCTATCAAACAGTAAACCATGTCACTCAGGACCTCATCTAGCCGTGCCTTAAACACCTCCAGGGAAGGTGAATCAACCACCTCCCTGGGCAGCCTATTCCAATGCCCAATGACCCTTTCTGTGAAAAACTTCCTCCTACTGTCCAGCCTAAATCTCCCCTAGCAGAGCTTGAGGCCATTCCCTCTTGTCCTGTCCTCTGTCACTTGGGAGACGAGCCCAGCTCCCTCCTCTCTACAACCTCCTTTCAGGTAGTTGTAGAGAGCAATGAGGTCTCCTCTCAGCCTCCTCTTCTCTAGGCTGAAATACACACAATGGAAATAGGCAAATTGCTTTAGAGAGCACTGTGTCAAAGATCTACATAGTAATATTTGAATGGGCATTTCAACAGCCTTGGAACACAAATAAAAATCGTAGAGGTTGCACATTCCTTACATATTCTGACAGAATGTATATTCTGACAGAACAAGTCACTGATTTCTTCTGGTTGTTCAGATTTTTGTGAGATTTATGTGTTGTAGTTAGCTCACATCTATGATATCCTGAAGTCTGAATTTGACCTGTTGCTCAAGTTCTAACACATGGACTTAGTTCCTGTCTTCATAGGCTACAGGGCAATCTCGCAAATGTGTGTTTCCTCCTTAGCCAAATTAGTGTGAAAGCACCTGAAATACTGCAAGATTCAATTGGAATGAAAGAAATGCTTTTAGAAGCATTTCTGGAATAATCTTTCCAATCTCCCTTTCTCTCCCCTTCCTTGGTGCACGGAAGATCCTAGACCATTCGGGGATTAGTAAATCATCCAGTGTCACTTTTCCACTGATGGGAAAGAAGGAATCTGGTCTAAATTCACCAAGATCAACACCTGTTTGCCTCAGTGTGATCAGACCACTTGATATTTCTGACGCGGTTCATATAAATATTGCAGTGTGAACTGAGAACATATAGAGAATGATAGATCCCTTTATAATTTCATTTTACGCTGCTACCTATTCTACTGTCTGCAGGAGTATGGGAACAGCTATCTTGCAAGCTTTAGGTTAGTTCACATAAAATGAAGCCTGTGACATGAACAATGGCACAATGTGGGTATGATTGCAGAGTTTGACTAACTACAAGGTGTTGTCAAATGTTAATTACGTGTCCATTCTCTCCTCTGTTTCAGAAAGCTTTTCACTTTAAAGGTGGCACAGATTTCACAATGCAAAAATATGTTTGAAGTGTCTCTAAACTACAATTAGACTTTTATTTTTACATTTCAGTAGGAAAGAAAAGCTAACACTATCATCTGAGGTAGGTAGGTGATATACAAGATAAAAAAAATAAATAAAATCTGCTCTTGAAACATCAAGCACTGGCTATTCCTGGACATTAAAGATACTATTTGTTGCTCAAGTGATTGCTAGCTACAGCTTCTGTCTGATTTGCAAACCTACTGTAAGACCTTCCCAACAAAATCACCATATCAATGATACCACTGTTATTCATATGAAGAAAATTCCCCATGGATAGATGAAAGCATATGAATCCTGCACTCAATGAAAGCAAAAATAGTGGTTTGGTTGAGGAAAACAGCGGAAACGTATCTCCACAGTTCTGATGCCAGACAAGATGACAAAGGAAAGACAAGACTTCCATCTGTCCCAGGAACGTGTAGCTCAGTCTTGTTGTGAGCTTTCTGTCAAAGGCTTATCATATACCAGGTCACATTTTAATGATAGAGATCTCTTAAATCACAATGGTTTGCTTCTCTGCCTAACTCAGTTTCTGACTGTACTTATGGTTTGGGCTTAATTCCAAGGCTGCCCCTTGGATGTCCACCTCACAGTCAAGTTACTTACAAAAGCTGATGGCAGAAATGGCTCTATGAGACATTGGTTCTCAGATAAAATTCCCTAACATTTCTTCTAAAGGGTGTATCTGTACATTTTATGTCAACAGAGGTGTTGGTCTTTTCCCAGATTCTGGTATACATAGTTACTTTTCGTTATTACCAGGCAGACACCATAGAATCATAGAATAGTGTGTGTTGGAAGGGACCTCAAAGTCCATCCAGTTCCAAACCCTTGCCATGGGCAAGGATACCTCCCACTGGATCAGAGGCTCCAAGCCCCATCCAACCTGGCCTTGAACACCTCCAGGGATGGGGGAGCCACCACTGCTCTGGGCAACCTGGGCCAGGGCCTTGCCACCCTCACAGTTAAAAACCCATCATCCTAAGATCTGATCTAAATCTCCTATTTTTCAACTTAAAATCATTCCTTCTCATGCTATCACTGCAACCCCTGACAAAACATCACACACACTCACACACACAAAGCTTTCCTGTAGCCTCTTTCAGTACTAAAGGTCTCCCTTCTCTTCTCTAGGCTAAACAACCCCAGCTTCCGCAGCCTGTCGATGCTTCCCCTTCTTTCTAGTGCTCGCTCACCCCTTCCCTCTCTAAGATAGGAAACACTATGCTGTGTATTGCCATTGTTATAGAGTGGTTTCTACAGTCTTTTGGTGTAGGCTATGCATATGAACTTTTATTTTAGTCAGTGGCAATTGTTTACACATTATTTGTACTGTCTGTGGTTGGTACAATGGTGTTTTCTATATTGTTTTATATCATACTTTAAAAATAAGCAGATACCCATGCCTCTCAAGTAGGTAGTTCTGAGGTTCTGAGTGATTTCAAGTCTAATATTGCATTTTTATGGTTACTGGTAATGTGAGGCTGAAACTGGTCTGTTGTGAGTGGAGAATGGCTTGTCTGGAAAAGGAAGGGTAGGTGAAGACACTATGATCCAAGAGCAATCCAGAAATAAATGGGAAAACATCTGGCAGGTGACTTTGGATATTAAGAAGTCATTGGGCATAATATGGGATGGGAAAGAACCTACCACATGCATCATTTGGATGTGTGTGTTCATAGTGAGAATCAGGTTCAGTTTCTCGCTCTGCTCCTACATTCATATTCTCTTAATACCATTAGCAATTCAGCTGCAATTCGATGAGTTCAAAACTTATTAGAAGGCATACACAGCCTTCCCATGACTAAAAAACTCTGTTTCTTGGTAGCTAGGCTAGAAAAAAAAACCAACAAATGGGATATTCTTGCAGTTATGCCTTTAATTTATAGGCAGTTCTGGCCATGATATAAGCAGGCATATAATATGAACCAGTGTCAACTTCCCAGGCAAAAGAAACTTCACTTTAAAAGGCTGTGAGTGGAGAATCAGACTTGTGGCAAATAGCTGCTGCATCTTGAAAGGCCAAGGGAAGTCGACTTAAGTCACCTGACAAGGGATCAAAGATGATCTAAAAGAAAAGGTTTGTATTTTTTCTTTTAATGTATTTTTTCCCATTTCTTTTCCTTCATGTTTTCCTTCTTTCTGACTATCAAAGGTCACAAGTATCTCAGAACAAAGCTTTTTGGTGTTATTACTAGTAGCACCAAACAGACATGGACTTGCATCTCATAATCCCAGTACATAGTCTTGCTTAACACGAGGGAATTTAGCACCAGCCCAGGGACAGAGATTGTGAATAGGAATATCTTCTTCACCATGTAGTGCCAAGTTTGATGTTGTGGCTGTCGCCTTTTTGTTTTATTTCAACATGCACTCAACTATTTTTAAACTATAATTTGAAGAAAAACTTGTATTAATTTAGGACATCTTAATTATATCAAATGCCATTAGCATGATTGTTTTAGTTCAGTCCTGGTGTTGCAAAGCATTCACAAAGCTTCTGTAAAGGAAGCTTCTCTAAAGGGGAAAAGGTTTAACAATGATGACAAATTCCCCAGAGAGGTAGAATGCACTTATGCAGCTTTCCACTGACAATGCTCCCTGCCTACTTATAAGGGGAGTGTTTTTCAGGGAAAAATGAAGGAAAACAGCCAGCCCAGAGGTGTAGAGGAATATGAACCAAGAGACTGGCTCTGCATACAGGAATGGGATTAAAATAATAACATTATCTCATATCTTGGAGCTTTGAGATGTCCAAATTGTGTACTTCAGTGTAAGATGAAGGATAGCCAAGCTAGTTTTAGTGAAATAATAGATGAACTGGCAGCAGCTTATTCCCAGCTACACCAAGCTAAGGATGAACATACTCATCCAAGGTGCTCCTCATTAATGGTTTGTTGGACAGAGCTACAAGAGGACTTAATTAGAGCTTTTCTACATCCCAGGTAGAACCTTTCAAGCAGGTGACCCACAAGCCGTATTACAGCCTCCTGCAAATTAGGTGTACATGTTACTCTCAGAGTGGGGAACCCATCCTGTCAGAAAAAGAGAAAAATTAAATGAAGGTGCTATGCCAAAAGTTTAATCTGTGTGAATATACAAAAAAAAAAAAAAAAAAAAAAGCAGTGGAGCAAGTACCAAGATGTTGGTTACATGGGAAAATAACAGTTACTGAATGTTCATTTGTCATACATATATCTTTCATACCAAAAACTCACCCTCTTTTTACCTTTTCTTTTTTATGTAGGTGTTTCCCCAAGAGGAAAAGACAATCCAGTGCATAACAGAAAATCAGGGACACCTCTGTGCACATTTGCAAATTGTTTATGTCCATTTTGGCCAAATACTTATATATAAATAATGAGGGAACAAAGAAATCCTGCTGCACTTAAACTAATGGAAGATACACAACTGTAATTAGCTGTGCTGAAACACATTATTGCACTCTGAAGTCTTCAAATTTGTGACTATCCATTCATTTTCATCTCAGGATGCCCACATTGTAAATACAACTCTTAACTTCCCCACCAAAAACCGCTACAAAGAAAGAAGGAAAAAGAAGTGGGTTTGCAAAGAGAAGAGGACATATTCTATTAACACGGAAGGATAACATAGGATTTCTTAATAACTCATTTCTACCTCCTTCCAGGAAATCTTTCCTGCTTCTGCTGCAGCATCTACCAGTTGACTCTGAAGAGAGCTAGGAGCAACTAAGCCTGATGGTATAAGACTAGAAAGTGTCATTAGGATAACATTCAGCTTACATTTTTGTTGCTTCAATTGTATTATCAGTCTCCTATAAAATAAGTATTCACTTCTGGTCTTGTCCCTCCTTAGTTTGCTCTCTGGAGTGGGACATAAGTTTTCTCAGCAAGGTGGGTTCTTTGATATTCACACTCCAAAAGCTTTAGTATCAAGAAATCCAATAGCATTCACCCTTCCTTACCTTTCAGTCTTCCAAACACACATGAATTATTTAAGTGTAGTTCAGTTTTCCACTGATACTAACAAAAATTTGAGCATTTTTTTTAAAAAACCTTCTCCTTTTCCTCCTTTTTTATACATTTTGCTATTCTAAGGATTGCAATAGAGTGCTAAGTAGTATAACACCACTCCAGCAAAGCTTTCAGTTGTAAATAAGCCTGCTGCTTTAACCATGTGGTAACTGGTTCTGCCAGTGGCAGCGTGTTTAAAACTTAATAGGTACAGAGTCAGTGTCAAAATGCTCAGCACCTCACAAAACAGAGCTCTAGCCAAGTTATATGGAAAGTTCAATGTTATTGGTCGATCATAGATTTTCCAGTTTGGAAACCATCCTGCATGGTTTTCTTTCTTGGTAGTCCTTGTGAGGCAGCTTCTCTGGTTCTGTTGTTGTAGCACTACCTACAGTGGTTGTGGACATGTTATATATTTGGAAATCTTCTACCTGTTCTCTGAGAAGGTACAAAGAACACAGGTGTGATCTTGGGCTACCTGGAACAAATGCAGATGTCTTGCGGATCAAAGTTAGATGAAGTCTCTCTGTTGATCTTCAGGAGTGACAATGTTGGCCACCCTGTCTTAGAATCAGTGCAAAAAAACCCTTGATAACTGGGAAAATATTTGTTTTGTTTGCTGGCACTTAATCCTGAGTCTTTTGGTGGAGTGAGATAGAAATTATACGGAACAAATAATGTTAGATAAGCCAATACATATATGTTGCTTCTTTATCTGTATACATTGTATGTGTACATGCAGATAAAGTAATTACTGTACCTCTTATTGTACTGAAAAGTACTTTTTCTCTTACCAGTGCTCATTTTAGGTGGAAACACTCACTAATGTACATGGAAGGCATGAGTTTTATTCCATTAGGTGGTTTAATATGCTTAGATTGATGTGCCCGTATGCTGCGATTTTTCTGCTATTATGGACTATTTATATTGGCAGGTTTAGATCATTGCTCACTGCAGTTAATAGACAGATATCCACTCTTTAAGTGAAAATTCAGAAACTTCTTTCTCAGAGCATTTTAAACCAAATTTCTGGTTTATAAGCTTTTTTGTTTGTTTAATTAACTTAAGATTTTTTTCCAATGAAGTATTTTACAGGTGCCATTGCATAACAAAGTTGTTTAAGAGTATGGGAAAAATGCAGTACAAGAGAAATGCAAATCTGCATAAGCCTCATTGTGATTTAACCCTTTTCTAGCTAAGCATAGCATAAAAGGTTTGACTTTTTTTTCTCCCTGCATATATATATAGACTGCACACAGACTGAATCCTTTACTTATACTACAACCTTGGCAATAAAGTGTTCAGTTAATCTACACAATGTAGAGTCATCCCCTCAAAAAAGTAATTCACTTCTTTAAAAACTAGGAGGAAAATAAATATGGTGCAGTAAAATTGTTGAGTAGAGGAATCTATCTGGACATTTCACAAAACATTTCATTATGCTGATAATTCCCAGAAGTGCTCTCAAGAGTGCTTTAAGCTGAGGATTACTGCACTGGATCTGATGGACTTTTTTTGTAGCCCCTTTAAAAGGCAGTGAACCGTTTTTCTATTTTATTTAAATAATGCCCCTTAAAATGGATTTTTAGAGGTATAATAACTCCTTAAGAGTCAGTTATGCTAAACAGTTTCTCTTGATAGAAATGTTGTAAAACTCGTTAACTGCACAATTTCAGATGCCGGCTTGGTGAACACTAACTGACATGTGAATGGCCAGAGTTTGTAAAATAAATTGAAATAGTTGTTGTATCACACAGCTAGCAATGCACAAGCTGTAGGCCACAAGGGGCTCAAACTTGACAGAAAATTACTTCAAGATGAATGAAAAGTGCTTGTTTCTCTTTATTAGTTTTTAGAGAACAATGAAAGTGTTGAATTGTTTACAGAAGGGTTGATTAAATGTGGTCAGTAGGGCCATGTCCCTACTGCTAACTGTTAGCCTTCCCAGCCCCCAGCCCCTTCCCTCCACCCCATGCATCTTCTTACAGACTATTACGGCCACACATCTGTGTGTGAAATGTGCTCATTTTGACATTCCTCTGCTGCTCTGAGCTGTTGAGGCCTTTGTTAGGTAAAATACTGTTGTCAAGCCTAACAAGCAGGTCATGCAATTTGCTGGACACTGCAGCAGAGAATAGCCCTGCTATGAATTGCTTCAGCATGTAACAATGCTTGGTTCAATATTGAAATACATATGTATTTTTTGTTCCTTTGTTCAACCCTGATACATTTTGTGGAAATACATATTTTGCATTTAACAAAAAAAATGAAATTAATTTGACATCACAGCACACTGTTTGTTTTATTCTTTTGTTGTTAGGTATATTATCATGGGAGGGGAGGGAAAAACTTTAGCTGTCCTTTTGTGACCTAAATTCACTTTCTATGTGGTACTAAAGGTACAAAAAGGAGATGCATAGTGCTGTGCCATACTCTACCAGATTATTTTGTCTGCCTGCAAAGCAATTCAAATTAAGGCCATTTTAAGAGAAGTGGTATTTGCACAAGATGGCAACAACAGAAAATGTCCCTCTGAGGCAGTGACTTTAAAAATAACTTCTTAAAGATCAGGTTCATTTAGCAGCAACCAGAAGAGCGAAAACCACTGGATATGTTACTATCGTAGTTGAACAAAATTGTCTTCTTTCTTCCTCTCCACCGTATTCCATACCCTTCAACCCTTCCCCCTCTTCCCTAGAAGAAAAATCAACCACCAATGTGTAAGGGTTTGAATACTGTTTGTGGCAATCTGTCACTTTACATAGTGTACTGTCCTGATGTGAAAGCAGGATTTTCTTTTTTTTCCTATCTGCAGAACATGCTTTTCCAGGCCTATTATGTGTATAAACAATGGCATATGTAATTACCTTTCTGGGGTGGCAATTATTTCTCTTCATCAACAACTGAAGTTACAGCAATCCATTCCACTGCCCCCCACCTCCAAATAAAGGATAACATAAATATCAAAAGAAACCCAAAAACATTTGGGGATCAAATCAAGGCTGCTTACGTCAGCCTGGGAAGGGACAGATACTATCACTGCAGCCTTTAAATGTCAGCATGATCTTTTTTTTCCTAGCAGTAATTGCTTTACATTTTGTTTCAGATTGAGTCATTTCAACCTTTGCCTACAAGCCAGTTTTTGCACCCCACCTCCTTACACTGAAAACTTTTGCACTTTTGCTAGGGCGGATTTCCTTGGCAATTCTGTGGGTAAGAAAATACCATACCTGTCATGTCAAAGCTGTTGGAGGATGCGAAATGCTGACTTTCTTGTCTTGCTTTAAGCTATGAGAGGTTATGCAGGGTGGTGGGCTGAGAGAGTGAGGGATGAAGGGGAGTTGGGTTTTTTTCCACCATTATATGTCCATCTCTGTGTGTATGATTACAGTCCTTAGTGATACTGCGGAACACCCATACATTTGGATGTACATCCATGGACAGATCTGCCATCATTTCACTTTATCTGACAATTTAACCTATTTTAGATTTCCACTGTTGCTTTAAATCAAGGACCTGATCCTACAAAGCATTTTAGTGAGATTTTTGCTGAGAGTCCAGGTCAAATTACCCCAGATTGCTTAATCACATTGTGTGACAATGGTCCCATTCCTGGTCCTCTGTTCAGAGACCGAGATGTTTCTTGCTGCCTCCAGTGAGAGCCATGCATGGCTAGGGCTTGCAAGAGGAGCAGTGCCCCATCTGTCCCAGTAGCCAGGAGCTGTAACTGATGTAATTCAGGTTCATTAGAGCAACCTCATTGTTAAACAAAATAATAGTGCAGATACTGCCCAGCCATATGTTTACAAAAGCAGTCTAAGCTGGCTTTTATACCTGAGGAAGCAGAGAGTATGATACTATGGATAAAATTAAATTCATACAGCAACATGCACTTCTTTTTCATTGTTGATGCAAATTAAACTTACAAAATGGCAAGACTTTTTATCAGCAACAACGCATACTTATATTTAATAGGATGTCCTGCATCCTTTTATCAAATAGGTTTAAGAGAAGACTTCCCCAGAAAAATTCAGCCTCAAACATACATTTAGTTCTAAGGCGCTAGAGCCAAACTGCAGTTGATTTCTGTAAGCTTCTTTGACTCTCTACAATGTTGTTGTCGGAGTACCTAATAAGGTTCTCCTAATACAGATGCAGTAAAGTGAAAGGTGTTTTAGTAATGGCTCCTTCGTTCTTTTCCACACTATATACACTGGGAGGCTGGCTGATTCCCTCTCCTGCTTGGATACTCTCACTGTGTTATGTGTTTATATGAATTAAAGAACTAAATGAGGAACAGGACCAAGAAGAAATATAAACAAATCATAAACCCTAAACCTGTGAGCAGTGTCCACTTTTTAGTCTCATAAGCACAGGCATTTTGTTGTTCACAAAAGTGATAACTGGCATACGTTCTGATTTTCTATTTTTCTGGCAGAAAAGATGGTACAGAGACAGAGGAAAGCAGAGGTTAAAAAACTAACTACATTTCCTCCATTTTTCCCTCCAGTTCCTCTGCTGAAGGGGTGGTGAGCAGTAAACATACAAAGTTGCAGGCATTCTCCAGCCCAGAAACAATTCCAGCATATTAATTGAATCAAAAACTGCAAGTAGCTTTCCCAAATTTATATCTGGTAGTGATGACAACAGAGGGGAATAAGAATTAGTGGAAGTCTTTGGGTTTTGTCTACCCGGTAATGGATAAAAGAGAAACGAAAATCTCCTACAAAATGGAAATCACAAACAGCTCTGTTGGGGAATACAAACACAGTTTTGAAACCTTTCTTTCAATAGCTGTGAACATAAATCACAAGTGCCAAGCCAGGGGAAATATTAATCCTGCCACCAGGATTTGTCTCTAACTCCCTTCCTCTCCAGTTTGAGGTGGTTTTGGAGTTACCGCAAGTGCTGATTCCGTCATTGCTTAGACTGTTAATAAGCTTTCTCCACAAAAAAAAACCATTTTCCTTTGTCTCAGAGACAGATGAGAGGACCATGTTCACCTCTGTGTCTCTGTAAATAATATCTTGATAAGGTTTGAGCTAATGTCTGTTAATACAAAGGGGAAAAGGGAGTGCTGTGAGGTGATGTCATAACCCTAAGGTGATGGTAGTGTAAGCTAGCGTTCTTTGCCAGCTAATTTCCAATTACAGCTTTCCTTTCCTTTCCTATTCCTCCATTCCTATAAGGATCTCCAAACACATTGCTTGCACAAATCAAGGTTCGTAGCCTCACCAAGCAATTTTATTATACTTTTTTTCAAGTGAATGCACTAATATGCAGAAAAAAGTAAATGGCATTATCAAAAATAACCAAAACCTTGTTGTAAAGTTAGAAATAAAACGACAGGTCCAGAGTGCAGCTAAATGGATAACCTCCTTCTCCAGCCCATCCTGCTGTGAGTAAGCAGTAATACCCCAAAATAACTGAATTATGCTATTCATATTCAGGTTTATTTAAACCTGTCTGCAGGGCTGAGAAAAAGCTGTGAAGCCATCCTTAGCCGCCAAAATATTAAAAAACATTAATTTTGTTCTGGGTTGTTTTTTACTAAAAACTTCTGTAAGAAAAAGACACAAAAGTCTTTAACAGACTGAGGGATATCTAATTCTGCCCAGAGTGTTGTTTGATCTGAAACCTAACTGGGAACTTCAGTTTGCACAATACGTAACATTGTCAGTATTCCTGGGTGAGGATGTGATCACCTTGTCTTCCCTAACCTACCCCTTAAAACTGCGAGTGGCTCCATGTGGGGTTTTTTTAAGTAGTGAAGTTTTTTTCCCATTTAAAAGTAGAATTATGATGTTTAGTTCAGTGAACAAAAAAAAAACTGTTTCTTACTCATTTCTACAGCTTCAAGATCCAGAAAACATCACAGATGACAGTAAGGCTGTCTTTCAGTAAGACACCAAGTCTTCTTCTATTAGGAAGTCCCTAATAAGCACAGACACCTTGCTGCTTTTATTTCAGCTCAGAGTATGTCCAATTCAGCAGTCACTGAATTCAATCTTATCTGTTCAGATGATGGGTTTTGACAAACTGCATAAACCTGTCATTAAGGGGAGGACAGGTTATAGTCACTGCTCAAGATGTTACAGCTTTTTTCCCTGTTTATTGCTGATGGGGTAACACAGCACAAGCAGAGACAAAGATGAAAGTAAGGTTATTTAAACACTGAGTTATTTTGTGATTAAAAAGAGTGATAATATCAGGCCAATAGTTCAAGGGTTCCGTGTAAATATTGTTCATCTGTTTGCCTTTTTAGTTGTAATGCTGGTTAGTGGAAAGATACCAAATGTCCATGTAAGACAAACTCTGATTTCACAAAGGAAAACCACAGATGTAAAAGTGGCCTCCACTCCCTGATGAAATAACAATTAAAAATTTAAACCTTTGACCTCTGAAAACATTTTTATTTCTGGTTTCCCTTGGCTGTGACCTGCAGGTGCTTTATGCCTTTCCACAGCCCTTTTACTCCAGTTTTCTTATCGCCAATTACTTACACAGTAATTCAAATCCAATTTCGATATTGACTATTAGGTTGTAAGCTCTGTGCCAAATACTGGTTCTCTAGCATGTTCTGTTTCCATTAAGAACTTAAGAAACATTAAGACTCAGGAAAGGGAAAGGAAAAAATATCTGGCAAATGATGGCAGCGAGTCAATTATGTTTGTGTTGTAAGGTCCTCTGAGCTCACATCAAATTCTTATTGCTCCTGGTACTTGAAAAGGAACATTTCTATTAAAAATTAAAACAGGTAAAGAGTGTCTATAGTGTATAACATAAATTGTTTGTTTTTTTTTTTAATCTGGCAGAACATCACATGTTTATCCATCTGCACAGTGTATGTGTCCCTCCTTGAATGATTCACCAACACTCACTGGGCCAACACTAATTAGTCTTCTTTGGGACTGGCCTTTACCAGTCTTTGCAGAAAAGCCCTGGCTGAATAACAGAGGTCATTTAGACCCAGTACTCAGCCAGCTGTGAGGATGGTGTCTGGAGGACCTACTTGGTGATGATAACATGGTGCTGCTTTATGTCAAGCGCAGGAGCAGTCAAGTCCTGGTCAAACTCAGAATAAATGCAGGGATGCTGCTGAAGTGATGCAAGGGATGCTTTTTTTACCTCTAAAGTTCAGCACCACTGCATGCATGGCCTTAACAGGACAGTAAAGCGTCTCCAGTGAACTCTCTGAGGTTTAGAGCACAGAGAATAGATACTTGAATTCAACGTTTGTACTGCACCTATCATGGAGGAAAACTGTCCTCTGGCTTCTACATTTCAGGTATTTAAAGGAGTAGATGAAACCCTAATACTGAGTTTGATAATATTGCAGAAATCTAGCTTCTCACAATGGTCTACAGTTCATAATTAAAAACCTATTCCACTGACGGCCTTAATTACTGGGGAATAAACAGGTGAAAGATCCACTACATCACCAGATTGTCTCCCTTCTCTGTACTGTAGCTTTCTTTTGCAGTGTAGCATAGATACTTCTGACTATCAAATAGAGTTTATTCTGTGAGCTGGTGGGTGTATTCCTGCCTTCTGCTCTTGCAATCATCTTCTGCTTCCCTAGAGTTGCCTTCAAAGAAAACACCCTTCTTCTACATCACATCCCTCGTGGTGAATGGTCTTTAGTGCGATCTGAGGGACTTCTCAGATACTTTCTTCTGGTCACTTCCATTTCTATTAAATATAAGTATCAAAAAAGAAAACTGTTAAAGCTGATGATGACCCACATATGGGAAACATCTCATACTCTTCTGTTTAGCAGTGTCGATGAAGCTAAGAATGGTGCACCATTGTCTTGTGTGCAGCTACTTGGCAGGTGGCTGGGAAAATAACCTATTATATTGATAACACTTGTAACAAGAAATAAGTAGTTCTGGATTGCAAAAGTGTTCTCTTCCCTTTATATTTGAACATTTGCAAGAGACTACACAGGTTACTTGTGTGTCACCAATGTCACCTGAAAACGCTTGATAGTTCAGCACCTACTAATAAAATGCATTTATGTTGATAATAACGTGGGGGCGGGGGGAACGGTTGATTTATCTCAATTTTACATATACGTACATTAGATGGTCTGGTTGAAATTCTTAGGATAGCTCTACTTCCCTAAATTCATAGACTACACTTCTGTTACCTGCAAGCCATCCACCACTCTCACTTTAGGAAGTTTTTATGTGAAAGGCAGCAGAACAGAGATCCTATACTTTATGTGTTCCCAGAAAGGAATATCTTCCTTCTCATATGAAATTTCAGGTCTTCATGACATCTCATCATGCCAGGCATTAAGCGAAGTATCCAAAATATCCAGAGACAAATGCAAGAATTTGGGTCTTTATCTTCCCTGTGATCTGTCCTACTGATGTTTAATAAGCTGTACTGCTTCCTAAAGTCTTTCATGTAGAGAATCAGGTAATTTTTACATGAAAATTATGAAGGAAGTAGAGGTAATATTTGCTAACCCATTTGTCTATCAGAGAAATCTCCAGTCTCATTCTTTTATTCTTTACAAAAATATACTCGTGTCTCCACTGTCCCTGGATGCCATTTTCAGTTTACAACAGCAGGGTTGGGATCTCCTTTACATACTGAAGTTGTGTCTAATTGTGCCAGGAGAGCAGACTGGACACCTTGCAGGTCTCCTTACAGAGCAGTCTGCTCTGCCACCCCCTGCAAGACTTCTAGCCTCACTGCTCTGTCGATCCATGTCTCGTCAGAGGAGGGAGGCTCAGCATCTTGCTGACACCAGAAGCCATGAAAAAAGCCCTGGTGACAGCAGTGGCTGGGCAGAAATTAATCCTTCACAGAGGATAAAAAAAAAGCAATTTTATTTAAGAAAATAACCATTCATAATTGGGACCCTGTCACTTTAAATTTTAATGGTAATAGTAGTACTGGAACTTTAAATTACAGCTTTCATTGGCTTCACACTGAATCTCTCAATCAGTCTTCATAACTCCCTTCCTGGAGTGTGTGCACCATGACATTGATATTGCCGTTCTAAACAAAATTCACACTCAGGGGTCAGACTGCAATGTATGCCACATATAGGTCCTGCCTGGCTCCATAACCAGCAGCTGGGCAGACATATGGGGAAATATCACTCCCAGGTCTGGACAATTCCTTGTAGCCTCATGAAAAACTATTACGTATTTTTGTGTCCAGCCCACCCACTCTTATCCCACGGGGTGAGCTGGAGGATGATCCTGAAGGCATGGATTTTGGTGTGAGGAGACGCAGCCCTGGGAGAGTTGCAAGGCAAATTTGCCAGTGGTTATTACAATTATTATTGTGGTGGTTGTTGGGGTTGCCACAGTGCAATGCTTCCGGAGTAGCCAGAGACAGTAAGGTGGTAGGTGTCTCACAGTTGGGATGTAGAATGAGAATGAGGAAGGATTTTCCTTCAGGGACAGTAAAACTATAAGAAGAATGACCTAGGAGGATAGATAAATCAGGAAGAAGACAGAAAGTTTCAGGTGTGTCACATTCTGATGTAAATTAAGTTCATATTATGAAATAATTATTATATTATTTCTTATGTTGTTACTGCAGGTGGCATTTTATTAATTAACCTGTCATTGCAGTATTTGTGCATACCAGGTGCCCGGTCCCTTCACTGAAGCTCCAGTCCTTAACCTAGAGGCAAGCACAGCACTGGCAAGGGAAACGCTTGCATACAACCTGAAAATAGGTTTCAAAAGTCTAGAATGGAAAAGGGTCTCAAACATTACTGCTATAAAACTGGTTGTGTAAGTAATCAGCTTTGAAAATGCATGGGATTTGTGGTAAGAAAGGATTTGAGTGGAAATGAAGAAGTATTTTGTACTCATTGCACTCTACAATGATGGGAGCTAAAAGTAGTTGAGCCTGCAGTTTACAATAAGTGGGTGGGAACAAGAGACCACTTTGTCCTTCCAGTAACCCTGTCCAGATAACTGGAAATCTGTATATGATGGCTTAAAACCAGTTCAGACAGGGCTCCTATCTATTCCTACTTCTAGCCTGGATGAAAAGCACGAGGATGGAGGTCACATAAACTCACTCTGTTCCTGCAGTTCAGAGTTATTTGCATAATCCAAGTTTTCATTTGAAACAAATTAAGTGCTTGGCACTTTATGGTTGTGAAGAAACCTCCCCGAGGTGTGAGTGAAGTATGGAGCCACTGAAAACTAAAGTCCACTGCGGGTCGAGTAGGAAATGACAGTGCAGAGGAATGAATGCTTCATAATGCAAACAGAAGTGCAAGAGACAGGAAATTTTTCACATTTTATTAAATCAGACTTTTACAGTAGTTGTTGAAAGCAAAAAAACACTGAATTATATTTAGGTAATCATTCCATAAATAATGTGTGTTTTCACAGCAGTCACAAAGTCTGGAATTTATGTGCTAATTACAGACCCCAAATCATCTCTGCACAGATTTGCAATTAAAACTGAAATATTTTCATATACAACGTGAGCCCTGTATTCATAGCAACAGCTAAGAGACATGCTGGTTACAGTTTGCTCAGTAAATCTGAATATTTTATGTTTGAACACAATTGTTTCACAATTGTTGTCCTTACATTCAGTATTTTTAAAAGCTGAGTGTCACATTGTGGATTGCTATTCCTTTCAGAAATATTATTCTCTCTATAGTAATGTATATACTGCAACAATCTAAGGGAACAAACAATTATTGAAAGACACAGAGAGAGAGAAAAATTCCTGTGTATGGTTATCTTCTTAATAAATATTGTAAAAACACATACTTTTAAAACCCTGCAGTGACAGCAAAGTGCAGGAAGAATGCAAAATTAGGGAGAATGTTGAATAATTCAGTAGCTTGTTATGTGATTAGATCTGATTGGCCCACGCTAAGATGCTGCCCATAAAAATGATTTCCCATGGTAGCACTGGTCTAGGGGTGGGGGGTTTATGATGCCCATAAAATGGGAGAACAAGGCTTACTGGAACTAATAATATCATGGCCACACAGAATGATTGATGGTCTTTAAAAAGGCCAAGATTGGTTTCATCTTTCTTCAGATTTTATCACTCACTCTTTGTTAGTCACGTACAATCACTAAGGCCAAGAGAGGTAACAAGTGTTTGATGTATGATACTTGATCCACTTTTGTCAGAACTGCATTCATTTTAAAGAGTTCTTGTATTTGATACTCCCAACATGTAGATGTTCTTTATGTTTATTTTTCCTCCAGCTGATGAGGACAGACACTCCTGGGGTTGGGTCAAGAGGCAAGTCAAGATCACATTAGAGCAATGGTGTCAAAAATCACAGTAAAAATTAACGAAGCCTCCTTCCTTGCACTGGGAAAATTTCCATTACTGATTAAATGGATAAAGATCTCCACAGGGCTGATGTCTTCTTGGGAGAACCTCATACCATTTATTATTTGCAGTACACGCACACCTTTCAGAATGCTACTTATACTTCTTGGAATATATTATCTGTTTCAATTCATTCTAGCCTTCACAATCTGCAGAAAGCCACAAAAGCTACTTTTATGTCAGAAGACATTTCCTATGAAAAGGGGAAAAACTACTTAATTTAATCAATTGAGGGGAAAAAAGGTCATTTCCACTTGTTTCTGAAAGCTTACACAACTCCTCAAATATGACAAATCAACCCAGATATCTTAATCATTTGTTGGAAACATCCTTATCAGTAACTTATTCACAGAGACCACAGATGTGTGAGCTGAAAAATGTTTGGCAGGGTCCCAAAGGGAAAAGAAAGAGTATTAAAGGGTTGATCAAATAGCAATGCATTTGAGTCCTGCTCATGTGGATAACTTTCCACTTGGAAGAAACAGATAAATCAGCAGGAGTTCAGGTTTCTGCAAATCATCAGTGGTTACATGAACATATGTTTGCATATGTAGGTATGATTACAAGATTGTTCACATACTTGTGCCATACCTGTATGCTTGTGCATGGCTGTGCATACAGACACATGGGTCCTCTAACTTGTGATGATTTTGTCTCCTGTAGGGTTTAATGGTTTTCTGTTTTGACAATTTAAACACTGTCTCAATACTGTTTAACAAAATCAAGAGAGGTCCCTGGCAATTAATTTCTGCCGTCAATAGTATTCCCAAACTGGGCAACTCCCCTTGGAATGGGGAGCTGTAACAGCAAAGCCTGCACAAGTGAAAGAGCAAGACAATTCATTAGATGACTCTGCAGCAGCTAAAAGTGGCGGGGGATGTCAGCCCGTGCTCCTGTGCTTCAATACTAATGAGAGTCATTGCATATTCATAACCCTAAATACAGTCAGCTTCTGATAAAAACTTTTGTCTTCGAAGCTTCACAGCAAGAGCAAAGCATTGCACTCCTCGTGTCGTGGCACTTCCACCAAGCTAGCGCAAGTGCAAGATTGATTGTTTTGCAACGCAGCCTGACAGGGAACTAAGAGATACTGCCCCAAGGGTCCCAAAACTAAGCTTAGTTTGATTACAAGGCTCCAAGTAATCAAAGCGAAAAAAAGAGAGGGGAGAAATGGGGGGAAGAATGTTGTTTTACCTTGTTGTTGGGGATTGGGCTTGGGTTCTTTCATTATTTTTAAAGATAAAGGAGACTCTAAAGATGTAGCTTTCCTTATTGACTGTTGAGAGTAATTATCTGCTAGGCGTTTAAAACAGTTCATATCAATTTTTATCACGGAGGAAGGAGAACAGCAGGCACTAGCAAACTTGTTCCCATGTTGTAGGAACACTGCTGCATGTCTTAATAGATACAAATCTCTAAAACTGTATGAAGTTTCACGTCAATATGAATAGCAAAGATTAGTGAACTCAGTCTGTCAGATATTAAAATCAGCTCTGCCAAGTGTTGTGCTACCCAGAATTCACTTCCTGCTTTTCATTTTTGTTGTCAGTTCCTTCTTCTTCTCTCCATTGTTGCTATTTTTATTATTAGTTTTGAGAAACTACCCATCTATTTTGCCAGCAGTCAAATCCTGGAGGTACACAGCTCTGCTAGCCTTTGACCTTGCAATACCTGTCTGCTGGGGCAGCTGTAAGCATCCCCTGGAGTCAAAGAAGAGAAACGTATGTTTCAGCACCCACTTTGAAAAAGCCTTGAGCATTTTCTCACTCATAATGATGTCTTCAGCTGGAATGCCAGCACATTTCCACATCTTTTTGACAGGCAAGCAGACTATAAAATATACATTAAATTAAATAAAACAGGACATTAACACAAAGGTTTCAAAATCTGATTGCAGTGCAGGGTTGGATTATTTTTCAGCAATTATAAAATCATGCGTTTGGGAAAAAAAGAACTGTACAGTTCAAGAGAAATCATGAAGGATTAAGGATAGGGAGGTTTTATACTGTTAAATATCTCAGTCATATGTATACAGGCTTTGAAAATAGAGAAATCTTGTAGTTATGATTGATTGAGGTAACTGATTATCCACAGATATTTTAAGTGTTGAGACATTAAATTGTCAGCCATATCAGTTTGATTGCGGTAAAACATGAAAACATTGACTTTTGTCTGGTTAGAGAAATTTATTTTTCCCAGAATGACAATCCTTTAAGTAGAAACCAGGCAGCTTGCCAGCTCTCCATGTCATACACTGAAGTTTGCAAATGCAACCCATATTTTCAAATGTTTTTCAAGGTTCAATGAAGGGTGCATAGGTCTTTGGCAAATAGTCTTGTAATAAATAGATTTCCATACAGTGCTTCAATCTTCCTTAAGCCTGGTGTAGACTAGTATTTATTCATTACAGATAAATGAATGATGTAGACAGTGGTTTGCATTCAAGGTGTGTACTCAGAGCTTTTCACTGATGTAAAATATTTCTGTAAAAGAAATAGTAACCCTCCTTGGACTGAAGCTATAGGAACAAGTTTGATTAATATGTTTTACAAGCCTGAAGTAAATGCTCATCATAACTGTCAGCAAGCTGACAGCTTTCAGAAAAGAGCCTTTGTTCCTGGAATGAGTAATTTGTGTGATCTTCTTTAAGATACCACACTCAAAACTTTAGAGGGAGAAGGAGTTACATTCAAGCAAATTCTACTCAAAATATGATCACTGTTAAGTCTGCTTTGTATTCTGGATTCTTGATATCCATACACTATTTAACAGAATAGCAACTTTTTCTTTTGTAATTTGTTTTCTCATTAGGCAGGGGTATATTCGATGAGTTTTATATCGGCATGCATGGGACAGCTGCCATCATGCTGTGCCCTGCACCATTTGCTTGTGGTTTAACAAGGGTAAAACCCAGGCATAAAGAATTACAGGATACCTTAAAATTTACATTTGATTGACTGAAAGTGTTAGGAAGTAGACCAAAAGTTGGAGGACCGCAGAGGAATGAAAGAGGTATACCTTGAGAAATAAAGGGAACAACTATTCTCTCTTTTCTGGATGTTAAACATTTTCTCCAAACTGGAATAGTAAAAACTCTGCCTCAGAGAAGTAGGTAGTGGCACACTGTGTCTCCAGCATTCACAAGTAAACACCTTAAGAATATGTCAACTGCTGAAAAATAAATCTGAGGTTCCTGTTAGCATGGGAAAATACTTCCTCCCTGAGCCTTTCAGGTGAAAAGGTACTGCATAAAACATTAGATGTGATTACTTTTACAGAGCCAAACTTCTCTCTCAGTTGTATAATTTCAAAGCTGGAAAGAGCATTTGGATTAAATAGTCAAATATTTATCTGTTTACAACAGTAAATAATAACAATTAATTAATCCAACCCTTTCTAAAAAAAAATGAGTCAAAATATTTGACTGAATTATGCTGGATCTCAGTTTGATTTCAAACCAAATAGAGGAATTAATCTTTATTGCTGTCCATCCATGTTCCCCACTGTTCTTGGTCTGCAGGTCTGCACAGAGCAGAAGATATGCCCTTTGCCATTCAACTCAATTAATCTCCTCCTTTACTGACTTCAGGTGAACCAAAGATATCTCAGTCTCAAACTGAGGTCTAATGGTTGCCTTGCAATCTGACATACTAAAGACATAAGGGTGCCCTTCCCAACGAACCCAGATGTACTCCTACACCAAATAAGATTCTTCTCAAGTTTTGCATTACCATCTTGTTCAGAAGAACTCAACAGTTTTTCCAGCACCAAAATGAGTCTGGATTTTAATATGATTTTTTAAAAGAAACTCAAATCCCTGAAGTTAGCAGTATTACTGCCTTTCAATCGCAAAGAAGGTTGATGGGGGCTGTCATTATTACTATCTTAAAAAGACAATGTATATTCCCATCTATACATACTGTTCTTAATTTTCTACCTTCAGAATTCTGGAGGGAGATCGTTCTGTCCTGATAATCTGCTATTACTGATTCCCTCAAATTGCTCCATCATTTTGATGCCATACATCAGCCTGTTAAGGCCACATTTTATTTCCTGTGAAAAGTGACCTTGGATTATAGTTTAGAAATAAAAATATATTAAGAGAGTGGGAGAGCTGATTCACAGAATCATAGAATCATTAGGTGGAAAAAGACCTTAAAGATCATCAACTCCAACCATACTTGTCTACTAATAAATGCTGTCCCAAAGCACCTCATCTACCTGCCTTTTAAACACCTCCAGGGATGGTGACTCAGCCGCCTCCCTGAGCAGCCTCTGCCAGTGCCTGAGAACACTTTCTTTGAAGAAATTTTTCCTAATGTCCAATCTAAACTTCCCATAATGCAGCTTGAGTCCTACCCTCCATCCTATCACCTATCACCTGGAAGAAAATACCACCTCTCTGTAACTTCCTTTCAGACAGTTGTAAAGAGTGATGTGGTCTCCCCTCAGTCTCCTATTCTTCAGGCTCAACAACCCCAGTTTCCGCAGCCACTCCTCATAAGACTTGTTTTCTAGCCCCTTCACCACTTCCATTCATCACTTCCATTGCTCTTCTCTGGACACACTCCAGGACCTCAATGTCTCTTTCTTGTAGCAAGGGGCCCAGAACTGAACACAGTAGTTGAGATGTGGCCTCACCAGTGCAGAGTGCAGGGGTAGAATCACTTCCCTGGTCCTGTTGGCCACAACATTTCTGATACAAGCCAAGATACTGTTGGCTTTCTTGGCCACCTGAGTACGCTGCTGATCGATTGGCTTCTTCGGCAGCACCCAGCTACAGGACAGTGAGTACTGTGGTGGGGACTGACTTGTGAGGCTCTGCGGTTTTTCCCCTGAGCCGAGATCCCATAAAATCCCAGGCGGGGGTTGGGCTGCCGGCACCCGGCTCGGTCACCTGATCCAGCGCGGTGCCTGACGGGGAGGGGGCAGTCCCGGCAGCTCCGCGGGAGATTTAAACAGCCCCCTGGGAGCATGGCGAAGACCGGCGTGGCAGTTTGAGTGGGCAGGGCGAGAAGGCAAGGCCAGAAGGCAGGGCGCAGAAAGGACTCTAAGACCACAGAGGAGGCAGCAAAGACCATGGTGGCTACACGGCAGAAGGTTAAAACTGCTCCGAGCGCCACAGCCAGGAAGGATGTTGCTACCCAGATGCAGCCACAGTGGGTGCATGCAGCTGCCCAGACCCTGAGCTGTAGACAATGCCCCCCTCTCAAACCAGCTCGTGCGTCTGCTCCTGTTATGGGCTCCACTTGCGAAAGCTGCCTTCAAGTGGAGGAACTCCTTCGCATGGTGGAGGAGTTAAGGGAAAAGGTTAGGAGACTCAGGACTATCAGGGAATGTGAGAGGGAGATAGACATGTGGAGCAGTTCCCTCTCACTCCCTCAGCAACCTGTTGCACCTGGTGTGCCCGATAACCAGCCACCTGCACACTGCAAGCTTGGGGCTATAAGGGATGGGGAATGGCAGCAGGTTCCTTCCAGGGGAAGGAAGCCTGCTCCCCTTAAGCAGTCAGCAATACCCAAGATCCCCCTGGCGAACAAGTACCAGGTGGTCCAGGAGGAATCTAGTCCTGAGGATGATGGTCACCATAGCCTAGAATCTTTTCCTAGGCCACACCATCCTCGGAAGAAAATTACAACCTCCTCCACTAAGAAGAAGAGGAGAGTGGTTGTTGTATGGGACTCCCTCCTCAAAGGAATGGAGGGACCCATTTGCAGACCCGACCCGCTCCACAGGGAGGTCTGCTGCCTGCCAGGGGCATCAGGGAGGGAAGTAGCTAGGAAACTCCCTTCCTTGATCCATGAGACGGACTACTACCCTCTGGTAGTAGTCCAGCCTGGTAATGATGGCCTAGCAAACAGTAAGGCTAAGGACATCAAAAAAGACTTCAGGGCCTTTGGGAAGATGATGGAGGGCTCTGGGGCACAGGTGGTGTTCTGCTCCATCCCCAGGATACATGAAGTGGACCTGCAGAATACTAAGAAGGACTCAATTAATGCCTGGCTCCGAACCTGGTGTGAGGAAAGGGGCTTTGGGTTCTTTGACCATGGGGTGGTTCGTGCACCCCTTGACACGGTTGCAAAGGTTGGGGCACATAGGTCTCCTAGGGGGGCTAAGGCCCTTGCTAAAAACTTAGCTGAGCTCATAAATCGACCTTTAAACTAGTTGTGAAGGGGGAGGGGATTGAGTCCAGGCTAGGCAAGTGTGTGCCTGGATGTGGGGCACTAGAGTTTAGGAGAGGGTGTGCTGGTGAGGACCACCAGCACATCACCACACAGGAAGTGGGGGAGAATGCACCCTGGATCAGAAAAGGAGATATAGGTATCCTGGTACCAGCTACTCCAGTTAACAGGCAATAGGGAACAAGCACTGTCCCCTCTAAGAGGGCTGAAGGCTCGGCTACTCAGCTGAAGTGCATTTACACCAATGCATGCAGCATGGGGAATAAGTTGGAAGAGCTGGAAGCCATTGTACGGCAAGGAGCCTATGTCGTTGCCATCACGGAAACGTGGTGGGATGACTCATATAACTGGAATACAGCTTTGGTGGGGTATAAACTCTTCAGGAAGTATAGAAAGGGTAGGAGAGGAGGTGGAGTAGCCCTCTTTGTAAGGGAAGACTTGGACACCTCTGAGATGGATTGTGGCGATGAGGAGATTGAGTGCCTGTGGTTTAAAATCAGAGGAGCCCATAAGAAGCTAGATTTTGTGATGGGAGTCTGTTACAGGCCACCCAGCCAAGGAGAAGCAGCTGATGAACTCTTCTTTAAACAGATGGGGTCAATCTCCAAGTCAATGCCTCTTGTCCTTGTGGGAGACTTCAATCTCCCTGATAACTGCTGGAAGTACAATAGAGCAGAAAGGAAGCACTCTAGGAGGTTCCTGGAGTGCATGGAAGACAACTTCCTTGCACAGCTGGCGAATGAACCAACGGGGGAAGGTGCCCTCCTGGACTTGCTGTTTGTGAACAGAGAAGGCCTTGTGGGGGATGTGACAGTAGGGGGACACCTAGGACTAAGTGATCATGAGATGATACGGTTTTCTGTTCTAGCTGAAGTGAAGAGGGTGGTAAGCAGGACAGTAGCATTAAACTTCCAGAGAGCAGACTTTGAATTCTTTAGAAGTCTGGTTGGCAAAGTCTCCTGGGAGACAGTACTTGAGGGCAAGGGAGCCCATGAGGGCTGGGAGCTCTTCAAAAAGGAGATCCTGGCAGCTCAGGAGAAAGCCATCCCTGTGTTCTGGAAAAAAGGCCGGCAGGGGAAAAAAACAGCTTGGTTGAGTAGAGAAATCTTGAGTGACATTAGGAAAAAAAGGAATATTTATAGGCTCTGGAAGAGGGGACAGGCCTCTTGGGTGGACTACAGGAGGGAAGTGAGGCTGTGCAGGGAAAAAATCAGAGGGGCTAAGGCTCAACTAGAAATCAGATTGGCTAAGTCTGTAAAAGATAACAAAAAAATCTTTCTATGAATATATAAATAACAAAAGGAGGACAAGGGAGACCATACAGTTCCTTTTGGACACAGAGGGAACAACGGTGACAGGGTATGAGGAGAAGGCTGAGGTACTTAATGCCTTCTTTGCCTCAGTCTTTAGTTGTAAAGAAAGCTGTTCCCTCTGTGTAGAAACCCTGGAACTAGAGGAGCAATACAAGGCTCCCATAGTCCAAGAGGAGATGGTCAGAGCCTTGCTTGCCCAACTGGACACCCACAAGTCTACAGGTCCAGATGGGATTCATCCTAGGGTTTTGAGGGAGCTGGTGGATGTATTGGCGAAACCCATTTCCATCATCTTCCAGCAGTCCTGGAAGACTGGGGAGGTACCTCTGGACTGGAGGCTGGCTGATATAGTTCCCATTTACAAGAAGGGTAGCAGGGAGGATCCGGGGAACTACAGACAAGTCAGTCTGACCTCAGTGCCAGGGAAAGTCATGGAACAAGAGATCTTGAGTGCTATCATGAAGCACATGCAAGAGAACCAGGTGATCAGGCCCAGTCAACATGGGTTCACAAAAGGTAGGTCTTGCCAAACCAGCCTGATCGCCTTCTATGACAAAGTGACTCGGCTGCTGGATGAGGGAAAGACTGTGGCTATGGTCTTCCTGGACTTCAGTAAAGCCTTTGACACAGTTTCTCACAGCATTCTGCTACAGAAACTGTCAGCCTCTAGCCTGGACAGGCACACACTCTCCTGGGTAGAAAACTGGTTGGATGGCCGGGCCCAGAGAGTGGTGGTAAATGGTGTTAAGTCCATCTGGAGGCCAGTGACAAGTGGTGTTCCCCAGGGCTCAATGCTAGGTCCAGCCCTGTTCAATGTCTTCATCAACGACCTGGATGAAGGCATTGAGGGTACCTTTAGCATGTTTGCAGATGACACAAAGCTGTGTGCAAGTGTCGATCTGCTGGACGGTAGGGAGTCTCTGCAAAGGGATTTGAACAGGCTGGACTGCTGGGCAGTGTCCAATGGCATGAGGTTTAACACGGCCATATGCCAGGTCCTGCACTTGGGGCACAATAACCCTATGCAGAGCTACAGACTGGGAGAAGTCTGGTTAAAAAGCTGCCTGGAGGAGAAGGACCTGGGGGTGTTGGTCGACAGCCGACTGAACATGAGCCAGCAGTGTGCCCAGATGGCCAAGAAGGCCAATGGCATCCTGGCTTGTATCAGAAACGGTGTGACCAGCAGGTCCAGGAAGGTGATTCTCCCTCTGTACTCAGCACTGGTGAGGCCGCTCCTTGAATTCTGTGTTCAGTTGTGGGCCCTTCACCACAACAAAGATGTTGAGTCTCTGGAGCGAGTCCAGAGAAGAGCAACAAAGCTGGTGAAGGGTCTGGAGAACAGAACCTATGAGGAGTGGCTGAGAGAGCTGGAGTTGTTTAGCCTGGAGAAGAGGAGGCTGAGAGGAGACTTCATTACTCTCTACAACTACCTGAAGGGAGGTTGTAGAGAGGAGGGAGCTGGCCTCTTCTCCCAAGTGATAGGGGACAGGACAAGAGGGAATGGCCTCAAGCTCCACCAGGGGAGATTGAGGCTAGACATTAGGAGGAAGTTTTTCACACAGAGGGTCATTGGGCATTGGGACAAGCTGCCCAGGGAGGTAGTTGATTCACCTTCCCTGGAGGTGTTTAAGGCATGGGTGGATGAGGTCTTGAGGGACTTGGTTTAGTATTTCATATGAATGGTTGGACTAGAAGATCCGATGGGTCCCTTCCAACCTGGTTGTTCTATGATTCTATGATTCATATTCAACTGTTGTTAACCAACACCTCCAGGTCTTTCTCTGCCAGGAAGCTTTCAAGCCATTCTTCCCTAAGCCTGAGGCTGCACAGGGTTGTTGTGTCCCAGGTGCAGAACTCTGCATCTGGCCTGGATAAACCTCATCCCAATAAACCTCATCCCATTGGCCTCAGCCCACTGATCCAGTCTGTTCAGATCCCTCTACAGAGTCTTCCTACCCTCCAAAAGATCAACACTTCCTCCCAGTTTAGTGTCATCCACTAACTTGCTGAGGGTGCACTTGATCCCCTCATCCAGTTTGTTGATAAAGATATCAAATGGGACTGGACTCAGCACTGAGCCTTGGGGACACGACTTGTGACTAGCCTCCAGCTGGAGTTAACTCCATTCACCACTACTCTTTGGGCGTGGCCATCAAGCCAGGTTTTAACCCAGCAGTGGGTACACCTGTCCAGGCCACTGGTAGCCAGTTTCTCAAGTAGGACACTGTGAGAAAGTGTGTCAAGGGCTTTACTGAAGTCAAGCTATACTTACATCCTTAGCCTTTCCCTCATCTATCAAGTGGGTCACCTTGTCATAGAAGGAGATGAGGTTAGTTTGGCAGGATCTGCCTTTCAGTATCCCATGCTAAGAGGGCCTGATTATCCGCTTGTCCTGTATGTGCTGTGAGGTGGTACCCGAGATGACCTGCTCCATGACCTTCCTTGGCACTGACAAGACTGTAGTTTCCCGGATCCTCTCTCCAGCCCTTGTAAATGTGTGTAACATCAACCAATCTCCAATCCAATGGACCTTTTCCAATCAGCCAGAATTGCTAGTAGATGATGGAAAGGGTTTTGGCAAGCATCTCCAGCAGCTCCCTTAATACTCTTAGGTTAATCCCATCCAGCCTCATAGACTTGTGAAAGTCTGATTTGCCTACTAGGTCTTTAACAATTTCCTCTTGGACCAATGGAGTTTTGTTCTACTCTTCCCCCCATCTACTGGCTTGTGTGGTTGAGTATCCAGGGGGAACATCTCAACTTACTACTAAAGACTAAGGCAAAGAAGGTATTAAGCACCTCAGCCTTATACTTGTCCCTCGCCACTATTGTTACCTGTTTCCAGTAAAGGATGGAGATTCTCCTTGGTCCTTCTTTTGTTATTGATACATTTGTAGAAGGACTTTTTGTCTTTCACAGAATGGGCCAATCTAAGTTCTAATTGGTCTTCAGCCCTCTGATTTTCTCTCTACAAGTTCTCACGTCATCTTTCTAGTACTCATGAATTGCCTACATCTTCCTCCAGAGCTCATATACTTTCCTATTTTTCCTGATCTCCATCCAGAGCTCTTGACTTAGCCAGGCTGGTTTTCTTCTCCACCAGCTCATTTTCCGGTACATGGGGTCAGCTTGCTCTTGTGCCACCAAGAATTCCTTCTTAAAGACCATCCAGCCCTCTTATCCTCCTTTGCCCTTAAGCACTGTCTCCCATGAAACTTAATCCATCAGTCTTACAGAAGTCCAAGGTGACCATTGCACTGACCCCCTGCCTTCCTTCTCCAAGAACTGTGAATTCTAGCATCTCACAATTACTGCACCCCAGGCATCCTCCAGCTGTCACATGTCTCACAAGTCCTTCTCTGTTAACAAATAGCAGGTCCAGCAGGCCACCTTCCTTATTCAGCTCACTCACCTTCCTTATTCAGCTCACTCACCAATTATATTAGGAAGTAGTCTTCCACACACCGCAGAAACCTCCTAGACTCTTTCTGCTGTATTATACTTCCAGTAGACATCTGGTAAATTGGAGTCTCCCACAAGAACAAGGGCTAGCAAGTGTGAGACTTCTCCCAGTTGCATATAGATCTCATCAGCCTTCACATCCTGGCTGGGTGTTCCACTGCAGACTTCCACCATGATATCTGCCTCAATAATTGAACTTCTTATTTTCACTGGGAAAAAGTTAAGTTCTGAGTACTGGTAGGTGTTGACAATGTGGAATTGTAACAAAAATCCATAAATATTTGAGGACTTTCAACAGAAATCGTGGAGAAAAAAAAATACTACCTTTGTCATTAAAACATTTATCCTGATATATCTATCTTATCAGAGAATATGAGCTCAGACACTGTGGTGTTATTTTAAATCTTCAATTACAATCACTATAAGATAGTCAACTGAGATAATAGGGTAAAAATATAAAAAAGAAAAGAGAGGGATATATCTGGAAATTTTATCCAAAAATATAATCCACTTAATTATGCTGCAACATCCTAGATTAATTTGCAGAATCCCCATTAACTAAATAGAACTCCAGTGAAACTTATGATCAGAAACCAAACTCTTTGATGTGGGGAACAAAAATTGGAGAAAGAAAGGAGTGAAGAACAGGGAAATTCAACATCCAACCTAGCTGTCCTCTCTTCTTAGCCCATGGCACTGTCTACACATGTACCACTTGCACTGGTAATTAATCCAATAATTTGGTATCTGTTCTAGAGGTACCTGGCTATTTCTGTTTCTCATAGCTTCTTTGATCTATTATTCCTAACTGATCTTGGCTTGTCAGTGTACACTCTATTTGTGTCACCTGGCAGAGTTTCAGCTCTGAAATTTCTTTGAGTTCTTGAGGTTTTGCCTGAACTTTATACTTCCTAAACTCAAACAAATTTATTAAAACAAATAAAGATGAAGGAAGACTGCTTCCAACTGCTTTGGGGAAAACATGAATACATAAGAGTTATGGCCAGTTTTCTCCATGGGAATGGCCCTCATCTGGTTATAAACTGAAAGTTCCACGGAAAGGTAGACCCAAATGACATTAAGTTAAATTAGTTACGTCTTGATAGAGACACGTAATAGTTTCAAGGGTATTGATTGCAGATTTATTTCTTATCTCACTAATTGCCCTCATCCACCTTATATTTTGCTGACATCAAGATGAGTGGTGTGGTTGACACACCTGAGGAATGTGATGCCATATAGAGGGACCTAGACAAGCTCAAGAAGTGGGCCAATGTGAACCTCATGGCTTCAATGTCTTGCAGCTAGGTTAGAGCTACTCCTAGTATCAGTACATTCTGGGGTGTGAAGGGATTAAGATAAGCTTTGCTAAGAAGGACTTTGGGGATACTGGTGGAACAGAAGCTCAGCATGACCCAGCATTGTGTACTCACAGCCCAGAAGGCCAGCCACCTTTTAAACGCTTCCAGGGATAGTGACTCAACCACCTCCCTAGGCAGTCATTCCAGTTTTTGCTAATCCTTTCTGTGAAGAAATTTTTCCTTCTGCCCAATATGAACCTGCCCTGGTGCAACTAGAGGCCATTCCCTCTCATCCTATCACTTGTCACTTGGAAGAAGAGACCAACACCCACCTCTCTACCATCTCCTTTCAGGTGTTTGTAGCCAGTGATATGGTCTCCCCTCAACCTCCTTTTCTCCAGGCTGAACAACCCCAGTTCCCTCAGCTACTCCTCGTAAAACTTCTTCTCTAGTACCTTCACCAGCTTCATTGCTCTTCTCTGACACACTCCAGGATCTCAATATCTTTCTTGTAGTGAGGGGCCCATAACTGAACACATGATTTGAGGTGCATCTTCACCAGTGCTGAGGGGCAGAATCACTTCCCTGGTCCTGCTACCCATATTGTGTCTGATACAAGCCAAGAGGCTTCTTACCTTGTGTCTGGGAAGGAGGAGGCTATCTGATCTCTGCCTATTCTGTTCTTACAGTTTCTAGGTTCACGATCCTGGTCACCTAAAGGTATACAAGAAATAGAGTTTCTTTGACAGTCATCTTTTTTGTGTGTGACCATTAAATCTAGTCATCATCTGGTTTGGTGTTATGGCAACATGACAAACCGGTATTTTCTTTTAGAAGCTGCAAGGTCAACAATGATGAATAAAAGGACTACAAACACCTCCAGCAGTGGAAATGATTCCCTGGTTTCCACTGTTTAACAATCCTTTTTTTCTGTGAAAATGCAAATCAGAATCATTATATTTGGAAGGTACAAATTTAACTTTTTTTTTAATCAAAATGAAATAATCTGTAAATTTCATCCTTTTTATTTTCCTGAATCTTCATCAAGACTTCATGATAATAGGTAATAAATTTCAGTACTTTCTTACATATACCAATTTCAGTTCTTTTTCTATACATTTTCTAAACATTTCTTTTTTCAACATTTTTTATGATATTACATTAAAAATAAAGCATCCAGTTCACCAGACAGATCTTTTTCAGGTTCTAAAACACAAAGTGGAATTTGGAAAAAAATTTACAAAGCCATTGCTGGTATTTTGTTTTTAATTCCTGTAGGATACCTTGGGTTTACGAATACAACTGAGGAAGAATAAATATTCTCTCCTATAAATATTTCTTAATGTAACTCTTTGGAATTCTGGCACAATATTTTAGGTTCTTTTGCTATTGTTATCTTACTACTAGTTTGTGCAAATAGACTATATTAAATAAACTCAATGGTTACAAATTTCAGAAGTTTTTTTCTTTTTTACTGATTTTTTTTTCATTTTCCAGACTTTATAGCCTGCCCCAGAAAATCATACAATCATTCCTGAAACCACAACTCAGCCTCTCCCTTCCTTTGTCTGTGGTTTAACATTTGCTGAAACAGCCCCACTGCAAACTGATTAATATATTCTTTGCTACCATTTTGTGACTACAGCCAGTAGAGTCACATAGCAAATGGAACAGGTAGATACATAATGCAATTATTGGTTGATGCAGGGGATTAGCCATTTGCTTATAGATAGGTTGTTGTTATGGCACTTTAGTTTGTGTTTTTGCAAAGTAAATATTTACATATATTGTTCATGTAATTTAATTCATGTATGTGTGTGGGTTAAATATCTGAAGGTTATTTATGGTCTGTGTCAAAAGGTTATGAACAAATTGAATCTACAGAGAGGAATCACTATTCCCTTGCGATCACAGCAGTAGCTGTTTTTCAAGTGTTCCCAAGGAAAATAGAGACTTGTCTGAGCCTATCTTGTGATCACCAAAACTGACGACTCTTAAGATCCTGGCAGTGGTTATTTAAACGATGCAAGGTTATCTGGAGATAAAACAGAACAGGCATTGTTGTAACATCAGTTATTAAGGGTAAGAAGCTTCCACCTGCAGATCACAAGCTGCAGCACTACTCATCAGCAGCGTTCCCACTTGTAGGAGACATTCACCTGGAAATCTGCCGGTCTTTCTTTACCATGTCATTCTGTTACATTCTGTTGACTGGATGTGATGTCCTCTAACAAATGCTGTGATACTCATGGTCTGAGAGGAAGAGAGAAGTTTCCAGTTCATAAAATGTTTGTCTCCTTTTGGGCAAGTCTCTGTAGCACATCTTTGAGGCAGAAAAGCTGTTGGGTAAAAATACATAGTCACCTGATGGTATTAGCACAATACCTGTTCCTATAATTAATATAATCACCATTCTAGAGCAGAAAAGTAATCATTTTCTTCCTAAACAACTTTCCTTCCATTCCTTTGGCATGCCAGGAAGTTGACAGCCCCTCAGCAAACTACAAAACACCATTTTAATAGCCTTGATGTTCATCAGTGAAATGAAATATGAATATGAAATATGACCAATAATTGTACTTGCTGTACTAGATATATGAAAAGATAACTTTTATCTAGGTAAGCACAAAGCCTTTTCTGTTGAATTTCTGGCCCATTCAAATATTTTTTTCTCTATATATTTGCATCAAATCATATTCTGCTATCCTTCGTGACAGGTCAAATGTGCTAAATCTGTTTTGAAATTAAAAATTTCTTGCACAGGAGTATCAGCACATTTTTCTCTATATTTTTTTTCACTACAGATTAGGAAGTATATTAACATTTAGAGGAAGACTACCTAATTCAAAATTGGTTGTTAGTTATAATATATTTAAGACTTCAACAGGATTTTAACTTTTGGCTATCAGAATTCAGATGCTTTTGACACATTTATTTTTACAGAAATTTTGTAATGAAGTTATAATGATTCTTTTTCCTCTATAATCAAAACACATGCTTTTAACTAGCCTGTAACCTCATCTATTACAGATGATGTAAAAGCTCAGAGTACTTACATAAGCTGTCCAGACACAGTAAACAATCAGAAAAACTTTATAACATCAGGTTAAATCTTGAATTAATTAATCCATTTTTAGTCAGTACTTATATGCGTAAACATTTGGGGAAGTGATTGCAAAGAATAGGTGATGGCCTCAAGATTTCACTCAGCACTAATAGATTTCTTCTGAGGTTTCTTCTTTGCTGTTAGACACTAAACGATCCCATCATCAATTAATCTGAATGTTTGCTTTAATAAAGTTCTTTTATGACTGAAGTTTGAAGATATTTCCTTGAACTAGAGGTCTTTTAGTATTTTAATCTCATAATAAATATTAAACATAACTTGACAATACAGATTATCAAGCTGAATGGTTTTAATAAACTTAGAGTTAATTTGCTGAAAAAAATGTAATTACTTCTTTTTTAATCAGACCTTGAGTTCATGAAGGGGGGAAATTAGCATTCTACATATGGCCATATCCCTATTTCTCTGATTCAGAGAAAATTCCTCTTCAATGTACTCTTGTCTGAGTGAAGCATGAATAGAGATTTGACTGTGGTAAATACAGTGCCCAGAAAAATTACGCCTTTTCCTGTTGTTACTATTAAGACAGTTACTATTCACCATTGTGCTTCATACTAAATTGGCTTTGCCAGAGCATGCTAAGTTTTATGAACTATCACTATACCACTTGTTCTATTTATAAACAATGAAGCAAGCCCAATTTTTGGTTACTATAAATCGTGTTCCCTATTTTTTTTTTAAATTCCCAAAGGTTATGTCTCAAGGCTGTTTGTATCTCAGCTTCCAGATGCATAAATGATCAAATTAGGAGAAGTAAGAATTTTTTTACTCTGAATTTTATGTGATAATTATCCAAGTGCACATGAGCAGAGATCTTCCTCTGAAGAATCTCCGAGACAAGAGATGTGGTTTAATACCAAGTCAAAAGCATTGCCCATCAGAAGGCTCCAAGGGGTAGATAAAGTCCATCCTTGGTGATTTAACTCCAGTTATTCTAATGCGTAAGCATTCAAACTGCAGGTGGATTGTGTAGGGATTTTGGCAGTATACTCAAGATATTTTAAAAAAATTTTTCCTGCTAATATTTTCCATTCTAAGTCAGTCTCATGCCAATGTTTGTGGTGAATTTCACAAAAATACAAGGAATAGGCAGATGAAAGACCCTTTAGAAAAAAGAAAAAAAAAAGAAAAGAAGATATTTATTAAAAGGCATTGTACACTGAGTCCAGTTCTCTATTGTTCTTGCCAGTACACAGCCTCTGCAATGTGGGTTTGAAATTACTGAAGCTGAACTTTAGTAATTTCTGTGTCAACATGGTCACAATGAATAATGGTTATGTCAACATGGGCAGCTTATCCTGTGCTCCAACCCCAAACTGCTTGCAGCCCCACCCAGATGAATCTTGGACCCTTAAAATGTGAAACTGATGTTTTAGTTTTGGCCCTCTGGGAGCATTGGCTGGTCCTCAAGATCCAAGCCCTTGTACTCTGCATGGTATCCCCTGGCTGTATAAAACTGCCAGGACTTATGTCCAACTAAAGCAAGTAACTTGCCATTGCTGGGAGATTGTGTATTGCCATTCCCTCTAGATGAAGAGTTAAACTGTTTGCAAACAGCCATCCCTTGGGACCTGAGGTCCTGGCATAGACAGGGCATTAAACTGCTTGCATACAGCATTTCCTCTGCTCTGTTTTCCCATGGAACACAACTGGCAGAGGCAGCAAACCAAACTTCATGTTCTATAGCAGTACTTCAGATTCATTTTTTTTCCTAAAAGCCTGTCATTTTAAAGTACTTCATATATATGTATATATGTAGAAGAGAACATATACATATATAATCTCTATGACTTAAAAAGTAAGAAACTGTATATATACATATATATGTGTGCGTGTCTGGGGGTGATCTCTCCTACTTGAAGAATCTGTACAAAAGCTTTGTTAGCATTTTGTTATGGAGATAGAAACTGAGGATAAAGTGTCTTATTAACACCTGGAATATCACCCACCATCTGGAGAGGCTCAGGTCACACTGGAGATGTAAGGTTTGGACACAAATTCCTAGTATGCGATCACAGACCTTAAGCTCAATCAGTTAGAGGCTTGCTGTGTACTTTTAGACAGAGTTTTACATCCATTTGGCATCAGTATAAATGCCTACACAAGGTGCAGAGCAACAAAGAATTAGTGCTACACAGCTTAATAAAAACCCAGGGAGGGGGAAAAATCATAGTTCATTTGTGGAGCCCTGAGATACAACTTTAAAATGTTCTAGGACATGCCAGTATAAAACAAAAGAGCTCCAGTATAGACAAGAGGAAAGTATACAACACAAACAAAAACAAACAGAGACTTTTAGGAACAAGCTGGGATTTGTCTTCTACAAAGCCCTCAAAACCACATTCTCCTGTACATCCTGCAGCTCATGAGGAAAGGATGGTTCAGGGTTTCCTCTCCAGATGGAGAGCTCAGCAGCATATTCCCATTCCAGCACTTCTTCCTAAACTGCTGTGTTATCCCACTTTCTCTAACACCTGCTACAAAATATTTCACACTTGTTCTTTCTCACTTGAGGTGCAGGGAGGAAAGGACATTGGTACCATCAAAGGTTGTGCCCAACACTGCAACTAACGCTTCCAAAACAAGCAGTCGCAACTGCCCTGGAGTTGTTTGCAGAATTATGTTTGTTTCACAGACATGATCCAAGGAACAGTAGCAGCAGTACAGGAACTGACATCTACAGCCTGGTGTAAATGGATGGTCATGTGGGATCCCTGTGGCCAGCCTTTCTGTACATGATTTTCTCTTCCATGATATGTGATTTTTTTTGGAGATGGAGTGTTGCTGCTGTTGCACAGAAGTAGCCTGTGGTAATAGGTAAAGAGGAGATTTTCCCAAACATCACACAAGCAAATACATTAAAAATATAAACCATGGTAACTGACACATATTTGTGTGTCCAGATGGTTTATTGTGATGTAACCTACCATGACACTGCAAAATCTATTACATACACCTATGGTTGTTTAATATCATACAGCTTTCATTAAACACATTAGCTTAAGTTCTCCAGCTCTTCTGGATTGGATTTTGTTGATGCAGACCACAAATCTGAGTCTAGATCTTTCCTTGTCCTCCTACTTGTCAATAGAAGAAGAGACTGGAAACTACTTTATCCCACCTCAAATAACCATCTATCCAAAGACACATGGACAAGCTTTGAATTGCCACAGCTTTGTCTCTCCATGAGAGGGGCAAATCAAGAGCTCAAAAAAAAAAGGTTTGCATTCAAAACATTGTGTGGAAGAAAAGAAATGGACATTTCAGGTGCTCAATAAGCTGTCTGAGTTCACCTGCCATGGCCTGATCTCCAGTGTGAGCACCAGGTGGGAACATAGTAAGAGCAATGTGAAAAGTCTGGGGTGCCCCTTAGATACAGACTTCTTACCTTAAGCCATTAACTCAAGTGTGAACTCAAGAGGAGAGGAGGGAAACTATTTCAGCTGAAAGGGACTTGCAATGACCATCTAGTCCAACTGCCTGACCACTTCAGGTCTGATCAAAAGTTAAGAGTTGCTCCAAAGGGCAAGGAGAAAGGGACAATGTTGGGCATGCTATGGGAATGGTGAAGAATAGAATAAATTAAATAAAATAAAGCAAAACAAATCAGCTGCTTATGCTCTCCAAAACAAGATAATTGTTGGCAATAGATGTACCATACTGAAGCAGAAATTTCCAAAAGGAGCCAAAAGGCTGTACTCCTGCCTGCTATTAGTGCTGACCTGTACCATGATTTGTCATGTAAAACGTCACAGCCACACAGTTCTCCATGTAGGTCGTCACCATGGGTCCACCACAATTACTGATGAACTCTCCGCATCTGAAAGTAAGAGTCACGTTCTCTATCCACGCATTAAAAGACAGTCAGATGGACACATAAGGTAATTTAGGATTCTTGAGATAAGCACTTTAATGAAATATACTGATTTGGGAAAATTAAACTCTGGTGTGATTCTAGTTCTCCTGAAAGATGGCTGATTCCACATTAACTGTTTCTAGACACTGAACAAAACTTTATCCCACCAATAAGAAACACAAGTAACATTACACTATCACATGGAGCACTACCTAACCAGAAGCTGCTATACCTTTTGAGCATCAGATATTAGATTTTTCAGTACTTCCACCGCCCAACAGAAATTATATTCACACAGTACAAAAGATTTCAGACAATGGTAATGGGGGGGGGGTGGAATTCTGTTTTTCTTTTATTTTTTCTAACTTGGTGTTAACTTAATGATATGTGACATTGCTATCAGTGCAGCGCAATAAAAATGAAATGGTACCCAATGTGCACAGACACTATGGAAATTTCAAATGACAACAGCAACAACAAAAATTATATTTTCCCTTTCCTTTCCTATGCCCTTTGCGTTAGCGTAAGGATATGTCACTTTGCTATCCATGTACTGCAATAAAAATAAAATTGGTGGCCAATGTGCCCAGACAGAGCCTTCAAATAAAACAAAAATAAAATTATACTCTTTTGCATCATGCAAAGGATACATGATACAAGGCACAAATTTCACTTTGCTGCCACATCACAAATAATATGCCAGCTGAGAACATATATTTCTTTATCATCATGAGGGAGGAAAAAAATGCACTTTGGAACAATTTTTTTTAAATTCCTCTTCATTATATAAACACTAAAAAATGTGTTTTAAAACACTTTCTTATATTAGACTCATTGTGTTTATACACTTCCTAAATGAATGCTTTTTTGGTAACATGTTTGTGTCTAACATTACTCATATAAATAAAAATATACAGTCATTTTATGGGATAATAAGCAAACAGACATCTGCATGCAACATTTCCCTCATTAGATGTTATCATGTTAGCATATTTTTATGACTTTGCTGCAAAATACAATGTGCTGATTTGAAACCTTCTTAAATATAAATTATTATGTATGTTAACAACCCAAATGCTTTAGTTATGCTTAGAGAATTGTTTAATAACAGAGTAGTTAATACTGTTGTAGCATGAGGCTGACTGACCCAGAGGATTATTACACTGTGGGAGCAAGAACAGCATCTCCTCCTCTGTGATCAGTGAACTGCTAGTTGTCCACAGGTCCTTTCTTTGAGACAACGGGGTAGGCAGCTGACTGTCCTTGCTTGCCAGACCACATTGCAAATAATTAGGTACACATTAGGTGCCTTAGCTTTTTTTCCAACTAAGCAGTTTTTATCATTAAGACAAAGATGCACAGATTTTATCAAAAAAAAACTGTTGGAACAGAAAGTTGTCCAAATGACCATATTTTTTGATAAAAACTGGGTCACGTTTCAAAACAATAGCAAGTAAATAAAGGGCATCAGTCTGAAGGACTCACAGTAAGGAACTTTCCCAGTTTAGGGGGAGGTGGCTCTGTCTGCCAGTTGCTGTAATGGTTTAACACAAGCAAAACCGTCATTTAAAAACCCTTCTTGGAAACAGAGGAAGAGACGGAGAATTCAGCTACTGGCAATGTCAGGCCAAAAAGCCAATGGCACATGAGCAGTTGTGGGTATCTGCTGTTTTCAATTACGTTGGGATGCTCAACAAAGCAAATATCAAGGAATAAGATGGGTTGATGATCTGGCTTCAAAAATGCTCAAATGCACTGCTTGATCACTGTCACATAAGAAGTACCATGCAAGAGAAGCCTCAGAGAGCAGAAACTACCAAGGAAGTGATTTATGCACTAGGCATTCTGAACCGTTCTGCTCTGAACGTATTTAAAAGCTTTCTTCGCTGTGATTGTAAGAACAGAATGAATCCTTCAAACCATTAATGCTTTCAGCTGGGTTTGATCAAATTGTTACACACTCCATGCCCAGGCTCTGAAAGATGAGTACATAATTGAGAAATTCTCTCTTCTGAAATATTTCTTAAATCCAACAACAAAAGAGTTTAATCAGAAAGTTACTCCCTTTTCAGGGATAGTTCTGCCATAGCTGTTTGGATAAAATGACTAGAAATCACAGCTACAGTCATTTAAATAATCTGTTAAAAAGCTATTACGTTTCCCTAATGCTAGTCATTTTTAAATGGCTCTTGGTTTGACTCATGAACAATATATGAACAGTACATGATTCACATGGGCAATTTTTATTAAGCACATATCCCAAAAAGAATGTCAGACTGGGTGAAATCTATTGTATATTGCAGTATTTTGATATATATTTTTAAATAGCACGTGTTAAGGTTCAGCTTCTCACAGACCAAAGTTGACAGAGAAGTTGGGCATGCCACAGAAGATCAAGGAGCCAGTAAAGGCTGAAGGATATTACGCAGATGATTGCAAAGATCTTTCTTCGGTTCAAGTGCTTTTGAAGTTCTGTAATGACTTTTTACTATCAGAAACTGTCCAGTTTAATTGAAGTCAAAGCTTGCTACTTAATCATGAGATCCATAAGTGTGTAAATATTGGTGCTGCTGCTAAGCAATGAATCGCCTTAGTGTTAATCGAGGGAAAAAATTGTTGCACTGCTGTAAGGACATGACACACAGTGGGCTGTGCTGAAGGGTGCATTGTTGTATTTGCAGCAAGGATCATGCAGCTTCAGGGTATCTGGATCTTCTGCTTTTAGTTCCATTTCTAATTGACTTTCTCAAGGTCTCAGGTAAGTTACAACTCCATACAACTGATCCTCAGTTGTCCCCAGTATAAAGGGTGCACTAGATAAAATATTACCCACTTCACTTGGATGCTGCAAGGACTAAAACATTCACTGTAATTTGAAAATCTTCTATAGTTTAAAGTGTTCATACATTCCTATAGTTTGAAGTTCAGCATAATTCATAAAATATGAGCATAAAGGCAGTCACCTAAGGTTTTATTACCCTGATGGTTAACACGCCCATTCTTACTATGCACAGCCAATATGGAGATGGTTTTAAAAGAAATGCCATTGCTAATTGCCATTTTGAAACAAAAAATATATTGCCAGTTGAGCAACATGACCAAAATCCAAAGCATTGTTTCTGCTGTGTTATAGAAGAAGTTGGATTATGCAATTCAGTGCCAAAGTGACTTAGATCTGCTTAAAGAGTTCTAAATTATGGTAAGCATTTAAACTGATAAGCAGAGATTTAATATGGGCCACAATAGGATTAATGAATAAATATCAGCCTATTTATGTTACCTATTTACAATCACATTTAAAAGTGGTACTACAGCTGTTATACTTGGGGTGCACTTCATGCTGGACAATAGACAGTGAAGTGATGTGTCTATAGAGCATCTTTCCTGTGCTAAAGGACTCTCAGGACATGGTTCCTCAATTTTTTCGATCGCTTCATGAAAGTTCATCTACTTTCCACAGTTTTGTGGATAGCCTAATACACTTTTTAGCACATTGTACTCTTATGCTGCTGCACACCACATAGCAAAGGGTAGCCGTGGGGAAAAAAAAATGGTGTGGCTGTGAACCTAGGCAAAGTGTACTTCTAGGAAACATTATATTTTAATGCCTCCTAGTTGTACTCCATTTGGGGGAAATTATGTTTCTTTTATTGTTGAATTACTCAGGTTCATAATCAGGTCTCTAATATGTTCAACAAAGCATCAGGATACATGAAATATCTTACCAGATAATCCTCTTTGGAATCCACAGTTCAGTTATTAAGTATTCCTTTCACTAATCTCTGTAATCCTCTGTAGATATAGGTCAGTAAAACAGTGGCTAAACCCCATATGATAAAACTAAGTCTAAATTTCATAATCATTCCTTTTATATTTTTGGGTTCAGTCTTCTCAGAGGTTCTAACTCCTGAAGGGATGTGACCAGCCTTACAGGTGCTGCATGTGGCAGCTCCCAGGAACTACAGGGAAAGTCTTTACATCAATGTCTCAACCATGAGTTGAGATCCATCAGCAAATTCACAAGCATTAAGAAAATGTATGTAAAAGTCAGGACCCAGGGTTATATGCTGTTTGATAACTGAGACGACATTCACTTACTGGTGTTCACAGCCACTGGATTAGCAATCGATGTTAAATCTTCACATGCAATGAAAGTTAACAATGCTGAGTTTATATGGTCCCAAAAAAATCATCAAGTCTGTTTTCTCCTTTTGATTACAGTTCATTTAAGGGAAGAACATTACTGCATGCTTTGAAAATGTTTTATGTGTCTTTGGCTGATAGAACACACAAATTGTTTGAATAGGCCCATTTATTTGAGCAGACGCATTAAATAATACTTTAAATGTGAACATGCATGTCATAAATTTTGTAGTCTCTTTAAAGTAGGATAAATCTGTGTATTTAAAATAGTCTTTCTTCAAAGCCATCTTTTTCTTTTTTTTAAAGAGTCATAAAGGAAACTCTGATTTTTGCTGCATGAACAATGCCAGTATCATAATTTTAATGTTATCCATATGGGCTTCTAATAATAGATAAGAGACTACATTTGTATTGTATGTCTTAGAGACATTTGAAATCTTGATAAGGAAAGGCTGATTTCATTGGCCCCACAGTTAAAGGAAAGCAGACCCTAATTAAAAGAATTCTGTTCTGAATTAACTAGTTTGACATGTGCTAATTGACAGTTCCTGTGAAATGGTTCTAATTAAAGTCAATATGTCTTTTTCAATTAAAAGGAAATTAAGAATATACTAATATACATTAACAACTTAATCTGCCTTCAATATCCCATACATCAGCTGCTTTTTTTCTAATGTTATTGGAGAACCATCTGACATGCATCTTCTACTGTTTGGTTATGGTATCTCATTATTACTCAACAAGAAGGTAAGCACTGGTGGATATCCCTCAGAGCAAGATGAGAACCCGCCTATACTCCATACATGCAATTTCTTATCTCTTGCCTGGTAAAAGGTAAACTTGCCTTTCCACATAGAAGAAAAAAATGCTTTTCTTGTGACCAGAGATACCTCTATTAACTGCACACTGGGGCAAGAATTGACAATTAGGCAGTGAATTCAAACTTTTAATAGAAGCCTTAGAAGCAATGGTGTACTGCTGGGCTGATCTTTCATTATTTGGCCCAAGAAAAGACAGGATTTTTACTTTTGAGAGCCATCTCTCATACTATGTTTCAGAAGTGAATGCAGGGCAGAGTTCTTTGGCAGGAATGCTTTTAATTTTATATACAAGAAGAAAATAGAAAACATGCCTGCTTGGTAGAGGGGTGCTGAAAACCATCCCATTGTTGTTGCTGGAAATGTGACTTGGCTGTTTATAGCCACAGAATTGAGTATTTAAATGTGCAGTTGACTTTTTGCTACCAGTTCTAAGGCTTCTCTGCTACTGACTTTACTAACTGAAAAAACTCCATTAAATATATCAAGATTAGTTAATAACCATAAGGTCATGTTACCTATTTACAACCACTTTTAAAAGTGGCACTACAGCTGTTAGTTATATTTGAACACGCTTCATGCACAACTGCAAGCAGGGAAGTGACGTGTCTACAAACACATTTTGATAGGAGTGGTTGGACTCGATGATCCGATGGGTCTCTTCCAACCTGGTTGTTCTATGATTCTATGATTCTATGATTCTATGATCATAAAATACATTGTCAAACAGTATGTCAGTCACCTCGTGCCAATAAGATCACTATCTTTAATGTATAGTGAACTACACAGAAGATGAACATCTGCTCATGTTAACTTTGCTATTGATTTTTCATAGGTTTAATTTTCTTGTTTGGGAAACTAGAATGAAATACTCAGCTGACAAATTTTGAGGTGAGTAGAGTCTTGGAGGGTACAAGAAGACTAATTGACTCAAGTTATTAAGTTATATAGGTATTTTTTAAAAAAATGCCTCATAAAGTCTGTTAAGAAAATATTCTCACTTATATTAGAAATTTTGTATTTCAGGGTACACCACTGTAGCTATGAATATTCTGTCAGACAGATTTATCATATAAAGAATATATTATCTAGCCAGATCTTACCAAAGCCTGGCTTGGCCCTAGCAGTTTATAACATTTTTGTTATTTTCAAGGGACTCTATTAAATCATAACAAAGACAGATTTCTTTTTCCAAGAAGATGAAAAGTCAACAAGTAATCATTTACCTGTGATATTATGAGACAAATTAAATGACAAAGAATAGATTTTCGAGATCCAGTAACTGGACCAGAGGGTTTTTGAGAATGCAGCTGAGCTTCAGAGACTGTAAAAAATGCTCTGGGAGGATTTGGAAGTTGTGAAGAAATGTTATTTTTCATTTTTGTTTGAGCTTGTTAGCTTTTGTGCTATTTGTTGAAATTTCTGATCATTTTAAGAAGCAATGAATAATCCTTGAAGGAATTAAACGCACAGACTTCAATCTGATGGATCGAAGACATTTTATTGGGTCAACCGTTTCTTTATATACCCTTTTTAGTGCCCATGAGTGTATCTACAGTGTATTATTGGCCAAAGGTAGCTGTCCATAAGAGTAGTAAAGTTATCTTTACTAACATATTATGGGCTATACTACTGCACATGCTAAGAAACTGAGTTACACTAAAATTAACCATGTTGATAGTTCTCTTCCATTGTTTTTCTTTCAGTTGGTACTTGTTCCCACTGAACTAGCTCTTATATTCCCTTCAGCTGACCTTTTTTTATCAGAAGGCTTTCTTTTATTCTCACCAAACTGGCCTTTGTTTATCTTTCAGTTCTGTGTTTCAAGGCCTTGATAGAATGGCTCAGTATGAATCAGTCCCACAGCACCCAGACCTTCTTCTCTGTAAAATGCCTCCATAAATCCTCTCACAATATTTTGCATAGTTTCTGAAAATCAATCCATAGTTTCAATACAAGCTGGGGGATGACATGACTGAGAGCAGCCCCGAGGAGGACTTGTGGGTGCTTATTGATGAGAAGCTCGATTTGAGCCAGCAACCAACCATGTCCTGGGCTATATCAAAAGAAGCATGGCCAGCAGGGCAAGGGAGGGGATTCTGCTACTCTACTCCACTCCTGTGAGACCCCACCTGGAGTCCTATGTCCAGTTCTGGAATCCTCAACGTAAGAAGGACATGGAACTGTTGGAACAGGTCCAGAGGAGACCACAAAGGTGGTCCAAGGGCTGGAGAACCTCTGCTCTGAGGCCAGGCTGAGGCAGTTGGGATTGTTCACCCTGGAGAAGAAAAGGCTCCAAAGAGTCTTTAGAGCAGCTTCCATTACTGAAAGGGAGCTATAAGAAAACTGAGAAGGGACTTTCTACAAGAGCCTGTAGTTATAGAACAAGGAGAAATGGCTTTGATTTGGAAGATGGAGGAAATTCTTCACAATGAAGGTGGTGAGGCCCTGGTCCAGGTTGTCCGAAGAAGTTGTTGCTCCCCCACCCTTGGAGGTGTTCAAGACCAGGTTGTATGGGGCTTTGAGCACCCCGATCCAGTGGGAGGTGACCCTGCCCATGACAGGGTGTTGGAACTGAATGGGCTTTAAGGTCCCTTCCAACATAAACCATTCCATGATTCTACAGTTCTACAATACTGCTTAAACAATATTGATAATGTATTATTGTCCAGTTCTATTTAACAGAAAGAATACAGACAGATTTTTGGGACTGTGTGACCACATTTCAGATAGGCAGATACTTAATTTTTGCAAAAGCAGATATCAAAACAACGCTTTAAAACTTTGTCCCAAAGCATCTACTCAGAAGCTTAAAATGCTTCATCTAAACTAAAAATAACTTCCTTGATCATTCTTCTGAAAAGCATACAGACCATCTCACAAAGTTTTGGACCTAGCAAGATACTTAAGCTAAAGCACCTTGATTCTCAGCCTGGATGAAGACTTTTGGCTAGTGATTAAGAGACCAAGGGCCTTAGAAATTTTCTTACCCCTCACTTGTGCTGCTGGTGGGCCCCTCCAATTCTGATAGAAGGTTTTAAAGGGAAAGAGAATCTAGAAAACAAGACAGAAAAGAAGGAAGAATGAAAGACGGAGAAAGAAAAAAAAGTACCAATTGAGATACAGATTATGAAAAGTGTTTGTTTCATTCTTCAGAATGGAGTTAAATGCCCAGCTCCCTTTGACAGCCTGGGATAAAGGGCATAATGTATCTTTTCAACATAAAAACTGCTTGACCAAACCAGGTGCTAAGCTAATCAGGTCCTAGAGACATCCTTGTCCAAAGTAAAAACAGTCATTTATTTACAACAGAAACTCACATCACACCTTAATTTTTCTTTTATTTTAAATGCAGGAAGCTCCTACAGCAAACTAGACTGGACGCTTTGACATTATATCTTTCTATTCATCATAATCTTTTAATACCTTATTATCAAAGCTGAGAACAGTATATTCAAAGATCATTTACACATGTGTCTAGGACCATATATAACTCAGGGTCGCCACTCTTTTCCCAGCGTCAGCTATTTAACCAATGCCTCCGTGCGGTGCTGGTACAGATGTACCATTGAAGTAAGATGTTAAACACTTCTCTAAATTAGTAAATAAACAAATCTCTGGGAGACAGCAGAAATTCTGACTACTTATATTCATTAAAATTCCATGGTACTTTGCACAAGAGGAATGCTAATCCCAGAGCCCAAACTAAGATCAAATCCCACAGACCCTTGAAATGTGCTTAAAATAGAGTAAGACTACTTCCAAGGTTCAGTTTATGGACCTAGGTGAGTGCAGCTCAACAGTATTCTGCTTAACCAAAATGCTGCTTGTTTTTCCACTGGCTGCACTATTCGTTCTTCTCTCACTTCCTTTTACTGTGGTTTTGCTTTAAACTACTAGGAACATATTTCATATATTCCATAGATCAGCTGCATTTCTTGTACAAGTGAGAGGATGAGGATAATGTTATGTAAAGCACTCTGAAAATCATTTTCATCTCACTCCCCTTGCTAAGCCTGTTTCACTATTTCAACTTTTTGATCTAAAAGTAGGGAGGAAGGGGGAAAGAAGATGGAGCATTATTTTAAAAGCAGTTGGCTCAAGTCTGAGAACACTTTTGAATGAGTTTCGCTTGACTCATAGAAGTAGTCACATTGGTTTGAAAAAGCCACTATTTGCTGGAACACATCAGTGTAGTGCCTTTCCAGGAGGCGGAAGAATCTTCCGCTCACAATGCAGACTTTTACAGTGAGGTCAATGCTGGCAGCTCTAAAGAACTTCTTGCTCACACAGGTAGTGTCAAAGAGAGGTAAGCAGAAAGAGAAACTCTTTGTCCATGTACAGATCCTGCTTTATGTAAATACTTCCATATTAAATAAGCAGTATCAAAACTCTCAAGAAAATAAATAAATAAATAAATAAATAAATAAATAAAAGCATTATAGAATAGCAGACTTATGAATTACCTTCCTGTGAATGAAGATATAGGTGCTTTGCAGTGGAGTCTGACAGCCCTAAAAGTCAAAAAACACAATAAGATAAAAAAAATTATCCAGTTCCTGCAAACCTTCCAGAATGCAGCTATCTGTGTCTTTGTATAAATAATTAGTGAGGCAGTCTTTCTGTTTATATCCAGACTAGCTAGATAGAGTTGTTTGTGTGGGGAATGAAACGCTGTGTTCTTGATGCAAGCCAAGCACATCCTATAAACTCTAGAGTCCAAGAAAAAAAATTATCTTGGCAACAGATCTACTCAAGAAATCAGCATGTGGGACATGGGATGCTATGGTCCATGTACAAACTGTGCTTAGCAAGTTTTTTCTCCTCAAGCATCTGTTCTTCTTACCACTCTTCCTTCTCTCCCCTCACCTGTCATAGTACTTACCGTATGTAGTAACATTTCACTGTCCACAAATGCTGTACAAGTTATACATCCTCTTAATACATACATTATAGAATGTGTTCAGGTTTGCTGTTAGAACAGATAAATGTATTTTGAACATGGATTTGCTGATGAACTGAGAAACAAAGTCATATGGGGTATTTTTAATATTTTGCTGGCTTTGCTATTGAGAACACTTGGCCCCAGGCTGCCTTCATTCACATACCATGCCCCACATCTTTTCTGTTACTCTTAATTGAATATTCACATTTCAGTGTTCCTGATCATGACCCCTATTTGTTTCACACATTCTTTTGTACTCAGTGGCATTATGTTTTCTAGCATTATTTTTAATATTTTCATGCAAATAATTATTTTATTAAATTAATGCCCTTCATTGAAAAAAAAAAAATTAGTTAAAATTTGCAGCGTCTCTGCCTTCCCTTATATTGTTCAAACAGTACAGAATTAGTACAGAAAATAACCATGGCTGTGGAGGTGTACCAGCTACCATTATAAGCTTCCATATTTAAGTATTAAAGTTTTTCTAACATTTATTTTCAAGCCTTTACATCACGGGCTAAGTTTTGTGGTCTTCACCTTTGCTCCAATGTTTCCTTTTTAAGTGAAAGCAAGAAGTTAACTAGAAAGATAAACTTCTTCTTAACAATCACAAAAGTTTCACTCAAAACAACTAGCTGTAGATAGTTGAAATATGACATGGAGCAAAATTCCAAGAAACTTTCCTTCCACTAAGACAGAGAAAAATTATTCAAACTGTGCCTTAATGCAGATTTTGAGGGTCATTTTGAGATCACATTGTGTGTACACGCAGGGAAAACTAGGCTGAACACGTACACAGTTATCGTTGCCAAATGGAAAATGAATGGAAGTGGGAACAGGTTAGGAAGACTGCACTCATCTTTATTACCCTCTGCAATGTGTTTGAAAGCTCAGAAAGCAAGAAGAAATACCACTAGAATGCCCGTTTAAATGTTCTGCAGCTCCTAGAAGGTATCAAAATGACCATCCAAAACCAGGCAGTAGGTTGGATCCGTATAACCTGCAACAATGTTATGTTCAACTCTCACAACTTTGTGGGCTTTTCACGAGCAGAGAAGAGGCAGAAAGCATTCAGTTCTGTGAGGATTCATGTTGGGACCTTCCAGTCTTACTGTAACCTGGACAAGTCTCAGATACATTACACACCAGAGTTACTTCATGAACCAAGACACTCTGAAGCCCTAAAGAAATATTTTCTTCCAAGTCCTCCACAATTTTTTCTTAGAGTCAGGGAAAGTATATTTAAAAACTGAACCTGTAGGTACATTCAGACTTCATGACAGTGTGTACTCAACAGTTAGCAACCAAAGCTTATACTAGTGTTCATGCTTTGGAAAATAATGGTCAGATAAAGTCACTACAGATCATCTCATGTACAATATACAATACAACAGGACACTTTTATTCATGTAGAGCCTACTTGTCATGTCTGCCTGACTACTATAACAATGCAGTGACACAACTGGGTTCATGTGGGTACATCCATCTATGTGTATGCTACACATTTTAGGAATGAGGTGTATGATATATCTGTGAAAAGGGAATATGCTGAAGTGCCTCAGAGATCAGTGAATGTGCCAGGCAGAGTTCAGTCAAACTACATGAAAAATGCCCTGTAGAGAGTTTTTATACTTCTGATCACAGCTAATATTATAACAGATAACAGGGAAAGCAGACTGGCACTGCAAAACTCTCTAAAATTTGCAGGTATCTTTGTTCCACTGTCACAGAAATTGTGCATTTGTTTAATGATCCGTTAAGATTTTGGTGTGGTTGTTTTATCTTCTGTACTCATGATAGCCAAAAGAGAGACTGTGCCGGTGACTGAGCCAGAAAAAAATAGGTTGTAGATTTCAGGCATGATTCAGTCTGTTTTGGAAGTCACTGGGAGAGTTTCCATGGCCTTCAAAGGATGTTGGTTCAATATCCACCATACTGCAAAAGCAGATCCCTGTGCAACACAAGAGCAGTTAGAGCCAGCCTCTAAATACCAACATCTACAAATCTAAAGCTAGAAATCTCATCTCCAGCACCAAAGTATAGCTTATTTCTGAGGTCACATCCATCTTTTTGTGAACTGAGCAGCATTCATAAAAATTCATTTTTTCTGAAAGCAAGCACCTAACTCCTCTGCTAGCACATACATAAGCAAGTTTGGAAACTTCAGTGTAAGGCAGCAAAGATGAAGGAAAACAAGGATGCTAGAGTTCAAGAAGATAAATGGGTCCCCTGAAAGGATCACTTTTTCTGCAGATATTGCTGTTCTGGTGTAGTCCACTTCAGATATACTAAATACTGCTCTTTCTCTGTCCTTTGTGTGTTGTTTGTCTGTGTTCTTAAAACTGTGATAATACTGTAAGAATATTACACTTTTTGGTAGAGAAACATCATACAACTAAGCTTAAAGTTAAAAATGAAGCTTAAAGTTAATCTAATCTCAAATACATTTGATTAAATGTTGCAGAGGATCTTCATCATGTTCTTTTTGGAGTAGTTGAGTTAACTATTATGGCCTTGATCAAATTACTTTCCAAGCCAAAAAAGCAGCCCACTGACATCACTTAAGGGTGCACCCATCTGTGCATAGATCACATTTTAAGTCTGGACCCCTAAAGTGGTCTTAAAACAAGGCCAGATGATGGTCTTATGTGAGACCTCTTACTCATCCCAGTTGAAAACAATGGGATTGTTGGATGAAAAAATATTACTGAAAAATGACACTGAGGAATTTCCAGACTGACCTTTCACATTCCACATCATTTGCATACATGCTTATTGAAAATGTAATGTAATTTTATATTTTATAGTTTGAATCATATAGAATCAGCATAATTTATGCAGGATCCCACATGCCTGTTAAGTAGTCAGAATGCTTTTCATGAAGAGAAATCGTACATAAGACAGATCTGAGATATCTATATGTGTATGCGTGCAACAAGTAGACCAAATTTGCTGAAAATAACTTACAGGAAAGAAACTCTCTAGCTGTGACATTTTACACCAGTTTTCAGAACACGAGAGGACAGTTTTTGTACATATCAATAATTAAGAGTGTTTTTTAAATTCATTTCATTCCTTTTCCTGTTTTTCAGTAAACACAAAATTGCTGTTTGCTGGGATGATGGGGGAGCATTATTCTGCAGTTTCTAAAAGGCCAAGCTCAGCAATGAAAAGTGACAGAGGAGCATGTAGACGAGTTATGTTTGAGAGCATGCAGTGAGCCAAGAGTGTGTCAGGAATACCGAAACAGGAGCTGGCTTGGGCTGCAGAAGAGACATTATGTTATGTTTGTTGAGGTTGGTGCATGAAAGGTGAGCCCCCCTCCAGCCCTTTCATCACCACAGCCATGATTAAAACATCTCCTGCCTGGGATGAGCGCAAGGTGTGCCGTCTATACAGGCAGCTGCCAATCTTTCAGCCAGCTGGTTTGCAGGTTGAGAGAGGACATGTCCCTGTTTTCAGTATGTGGGCAAAAGATCATGTTCTGACAAATTAAACTGGAATGAAAACCGAGTCTTTTCTCTGTGTTTATATTATAGCTTCCTCCTTATCTCTGCATACACTGCACAAGTGACAGCTCCCAGATCTGGGATAGTCCTCATGTCTAAGTCTTGTTTCTCACTGCCGTACACAGTACGTGCTTGCATGTTTTGTTCTTGTTTTCTTGAGAAAGGACCTATTTGTTGCTCTTGTATTTGAAGAGTACATGAATATATTCAAGCCAGGGCCAATGTACACTCATTGACAAGAAATAAATCCCACTTTATGTAGTCTGTGGAAAATATCTGCAGATTTTAATTAAACTCATGCACTTCAACCACAGGGATAGCCAATATGTTTTAGAGAGTAGTGAAAAAACAGCAGACAAAGGTGTAAGACAGAGCTATAGCCTAACAAACCGAAATGTCCTAAGAGCCTATATACAAGGTACACACACCAGCAATAGCATTAGTGCAGCCCAGATTACACGTGATTAAAAAAGTACTCAGGGTTTTTGAAAAACTTTTTCAATGCTTTGCCAGCATATTGTCTACAAATATCACTATTTATTTTACATACCCACTATTTGGCACAGGATGATCTGCACAAATTATCTTGGCAAGAAAGACAGAAAAAAAAATAATAAAGGAAACAAGATCAAGGAATAATGCTGATCTCTGGCTAAGTTTTAAGATTTACACTAAAGAAAGTACGGGAGCACAGCACAATGTTTTAGCTTCAGTGCTAGAATATGGCTGCATGTAAAGTGTACATCATTATTATAGAGTCTTGTGATCCTTCTCTGTGTTTCTCTTTGCAGCCATAAGATGAGGGGGTGATCACCAGTGGGAAATGAACAGTCACTGCCGTATCAGATTGGGCTGGAATCTGTCATGCTTAGAAACTAGTGTGAATAGCGTGGTCTTACACCCAGAATAAGAAAGGAATGTTAAACTTCTGATTGGATAAAATGATCCTCAGATAAGAATAAAGTAAGGTCACTCAGTTCTTGGCATGTATTTCAATGTATTTTGACATTTCACGTAGCTTAAGGTTGTACATCTTCAAATCGTACTGTTATGGTTTTGTTTGGTTGGGTTTTTTTTAAAGCTAAACTAAAAAAAAAATATTGTATTTGTCGATTGCACAGGACTCTTTCTAAATATTCATTGACATATTAGCAGAAATTTACAGTAAATCTAGTCTTATAAAACCATGATTCTCAAGAACTCAGTCCTTCACGGGGTACAGCATTTGTTTTTATTCCGATAGAGGAGGTACAGCATTTTCCAGAATGCACTAACAATTCTTAGCATAATTTATTTAGGTCAGTACATTAAGTACTTTTTTACTGATACCATATTTCAGCTAAGATAATATTTGTAGGTATAGGAAGACATCTTAAAGGTTTCTTCTAGAAAAATAACTATACTTGATTGAGATACGGTTCTTTGAAAAGACATTAATGACATATTCCTGGGGTTTTTTTCCCTCTCCAAAGTGACAAATTTTAAAGTCAATTAATCAAAGTAGAAGTTAGGGTCACCTTGACATGGGTTTTTCTATCAGCCTTGTTGATGTCAACAGATGCATAGAGTGACTTCAGAACACCAGATGGGCCACAGGGCATGTGAGAGATGTGCATTTTATTCTAAATTCCCTCCGTGGTGTTGGTTGTTGGAGTGATAGATTGGCTGTACTGGTCTTGTAACACAGGAGATTTTCTGGACAGGACTAATCTTTCTTATAAGGAGATCATAGATTTAGCAACAATGGTTGAGCGCTTACCTCTTTGTATGCCTTTTGTGATCATACAAGCTGGTGAAGGGTCTGGAGCACAAATCTTGCCATGAACAGCTGAGGGAACTGGGGCTGTTTAGTTTGGAGAAGAAGAGGCTGAGGGGTGGATTTTTTTCTCTTCATAACTACCTAAAAGGAGATTGTAGTCAGATGAGTGCTGGTCTCTTCCCCAAGTAGCATGTGATAGGATGAGAGGAGATGGCCTAAAGCTGCAACAAAGGAGGTTTAGGTTGGATATTAGGAAATATTCCTTTATGGAAAGAGTGGTGAAGCACTGAAGGAGGCTGTCCAGGACAGTGGTAGAGTCACCATCCCCTGAGGGATTAAAAAAATGTGTGAATGTGGCACTTTGGCATGCAGTTTACTGTTAGAGTTTACACGAAGGTGGTAGGCTTTTGATTCTACTGATTTGAAGCATTTGTGACCTTAGCTGCTTGAGAACAAGTACATGAGGTTCAAATGAAGAAATCTGTAAATTTTATTTGGAAATCTTTCCACACTTGCATCAAAGCAAATTTTGCACATGGCACCAACCAAGTCATAATTTTGCCTGAACTGACCATTCTTGACCCTTCCAATGTCATATAATCTTGATGTGTAGAAACAGTTAAAATTAGGTCTTTCTCCCTGGAATGCATGTACATATGCCAAAACACAGTTAGAACATTGCTCATAGAATCATCGAATCATCGTATCATAAAAAAGTTTGAGTTGGAAGTAACATTAAAGTTCATCCAGTTCCAACGCCCTTGTCTTGGGCAGGGACACCTCCCATTGGACCAGAGTGCTCAAAGCCCCATCCAACCTGGCCTTGAACACCTCCAGGGATGGGGCAGCCGTGACTTCCTTGGATAATCTGTACACTGCCTCAATACCTTTATTGTGAAGAATTTCTTCCTATTGTTAATATGAATCTTCTGTCTTCCAATTTAAAGACATTTCTCCTCATCCTATCACTCCAAGCCTTTGTAGAAAGTCTCTTTTCAGATTTCCTGGAGCCCCTGCATGTACTGGAAGGCTGCTCTAAGTTCTCCCTTGAACCTTTTCGTCTCCAGGGTGAACAACACCAACTCTCTCAGACTGTCATCATAGTAGAGGTGCTCCAACCCTCAGTTCACCTTTGTGACCTCCTCTGAACCCATTCCAATAGTTTCATGTCCTTCTTATGTTGGGGATTCCAGAACTGGACACAGGAATCTGAGTGGGATCTCACGAGGGCAGAGGTACAGAATCCCCTCCTTCACCCTGCTGGCCATGCTTCTTATTATGCAACCTAGAACACAGTTTCTGGGCTGGAAGCACACATTGCCAGCTCATGTTGAGCTTCTTATCTCCCAGCTTCCCAAGTACTTCTCAGGGCTGCTCTCAGTCACATTGTCTCCCAGCCTGCATTGAAATCATGGACTGCCCCGACCCAGGTGTGGCTCTTTCACCTCATGAGGTTCAAATAGCCCCACTTCTCCAGCTTGTCCAGGTCCTTCTGGATGAAATCCCCTTCTTCCTGTGTGACAACTGCCCAACTCAGCTTGGTGTCATCTGCAAACTCGCTGAGGGTGCACTTGATCTCTCTGTCTATACCATTAATGAAAATATTAAACAACACTGGAACAAGTAGGGATCCCTGAGGGACATCATTTGTTATGGATGTCAATCTATCCTTTGACCTCAAGCTAGGAACGTAAAAGAAGATACAAAAGATCCCAGAATGCTTAGTACCTTTCCTTAGTTTAATTTTAGTACACTGAGCCTAGCCTACTATCTCTCCTTAGCATTCTCAGTACACCAAGTCCAGCCTTTTTGCAGAATTTCTACGGATTTTCAGGAATATAGGATCAAGCTGTTCCCTGCAGCCTAAGGCCTTGTGCTGTCTCTCTTAGCTACTGTCACACATGAAATGATATCACAACCTTTTGAAACTTTTTCATGCCTTATGGGAGATGTGTAGGTACTACCATAAAATGTGACAAAATTTATCTTTATTTGACAGCAACTTTGTTTTATACTGCTCATAGAAATACCTTGCTGTAAAAAAGTTGTAGGACTCAACTCACCCACCTTTAACTGTCTAAAATTTTGTTCCTTTCTACTAGAAGTATTTATTTCCTTCCACACACATAAAAGGGCAGGAAATGAAAAGCAATACTGTGCAGTTTGTGTCTTGATTTCAGGCTGGATACCCAACAAATCCCTCTTCGTCTGGAAGAGATTCTTCCATCTGGACAGGACTATCACAATGTATTGGCTTCTCTCATTGCTATTTTGAGTTGTTAGTTTTTTTCAAAGTTTTCAGGTGTGGAAAACTTAGAGAGCAGTTTGGGGAACATAAGACAAGGGATGATCTAATTTCTACACTGATTTGTTTCATGAAAGGAATGGAGGGAATGAAGGTCATCAGTGGTGCACAGATCCTCTTTGGGCTTCTACCCTTGCAAGAGAAAGTGAGATTATGTCTGGAATGTAGGTACACATCCTAACTATTTGATCAGTATGGGATAGTGGACTAAGGACAGCTTTTATGTTATTCTCTCAGCATCTTCAGGGCCACTCTAGAAATCAAAGTGACTAGGTTTCTTCTTGTCTGTTGTTCAAGAGGTGTTTGTCCCAAGCCATGTCCATTTGTGCAAAACAACAAAGCCATATTGACTGTATGGGAGCCACATGTGAATGACATTCCCCACTGCCAGCATTAATGTTAAAAATTAATTTCACTCATTCTGGAAGGCAAAAAAAAATCTATCATTCATTAAAAAAAAAAGCTGCCATAAATTACACAGTTATAGATAACCTCCACAATATCACAGAATCACAGAATAGCTTGGGTTGGAAGGGAACTCAAAGCTCATCAAGTTCCAGCCTGCCTAGGGACACCTCCCACTTTGCTCAAAGCCCCATCCAACCTGGCCTTGAACACCTCCAGTGATGGGGCAGCCACCATTGCTCTGGGCAACATGTGCCAGCACCTCACCATCCTTAGAGGAAAACATTTCTTTCTAAGATCTCATCTGAATCTCCCCTTTCCACTTACAATTCTTGACTTGCAAATGTGTTAGAAGCAGAAACAGATTTTTTAAAAAGTCTAGGGGGATAAAAAATATATAAAGTAACCTAATTTTACAGTGCCTGGGGAAATCCTTAGCCCTGAGTTGATGCCTGTATCTGCTCTGTTGCAAGTCAGATCTGTATGTGTCTCTCGGAAGCTGACATCCAACCCTATGTCTCCAAAAATACGCTGCGCTGTCTTCCATGTTGACGTTGTTTTATAACTGACTCGGGGATTAGGACTGATCCTCTAATGTTTTGGGTGAGTGACTGAACTACCGGTTTATGCAAAGCCATATTCCCAAGCCATATCCCCCTGCATTGTTCCCTCTGTTTCTGTCCCAGCTCATTAAAAAAATGTGCTCTCAGAGAAATTAAACTGCTCTGTGACAAAGATGGAAAAGGCAACCAGAAAGGCGAACACAGGTTTGGCTCCCAGGACTGCTCATGGACCAGCTCATACCACCTACTCCCACAATAATACTACTAAAATTCTCTGGTAAGTGAGGTTTCACAGTAGTTTTCTGGAATTCTAGTGCTAGAGATATTAAATCAGTTGCATGCACTTACATGTAACTAATAAAAGCTGGCCTCTTCTCCCAGGTGACAGGGGACAGGACAAGAGGGAATGGCCTCAAGCTCCACCAGGGAAGATTTAGGCTGGACATTAGGAGGAAGTTTTTCACAGAAAGGGTCACTGGGCATTGGAACAGGCTGCCCAGGGAGGTAGTTGATTCACCTTTCCTGGAGGTGTTTAAGGCATGGGTAGACAAGGTCCTGAGGGACATGGTTTAGTGTTTGATAGGAATGGTTGGACTCAGTGATCCGGTGGGTCTCTTCCAACCTGATGATTCTATGATTCTATGATTCTATGAAAAGAGGATAGATGGAAAAACAGTCTGTAAGTGGCAGAGTGTAAGTTATCTGTCTTCCAGGAATACTGGCCACCTCTGCTACTGGGATGCAAGCAAGGCAATTCACCCTGGCTGCTTGTACAAAAGTAAATTTCAGTGCTATGGGGTGTGCTTTCTGGACTCACATGGAGTCCTGCATTCAGTTCTGGAGTCCTCAGCACGGGAAGGACATGGATCTGTTAGACTGAGTCCAGAGCAGAGACACAAAGTTGATCCAAGGGCTGGAGCACCTCCCATGTGAGGAAAGGCTGAGGGAATTGTGCTTGTTCAGCCTGGAAAATAGAAAGCTCTAGGAAGACCTTACAGCAGCTTCCAGTACTGAAAGAGGCTCTAGAAAATCTGGTGAGGGGCTCTTGATCAGCGAGTGCATGTTTTCTCATAACCTTGCATGGAACCATTTAAGAGGTGGCTGCCTCTTTGTTGTGGTAGCATTTGCTTTTGCTGGTCTCAAATGAGGGACACGCCAAGTGTTATTAACAATCCCCAGCCACACAGCCATCTCTGGAGCAATGGTGTTTCATGGGTCCACTACTGCTTGTTTAATAAGTAGGTTATTAGTGGGTTTATTCATCATGTACTTTAGGCCAAAGGATGAATGTACATTTGTTTATACAAAAAGTCAGTGTCTTCTACAATAGTTTGCATATCATGCACAAAGAGACATATACATACATATTAGAAAACATAACAGATCTAGACTCAGTAATAACTAAAGAAAAGATCCAAATATTTTACCTTCCAGTACCCAAAGGGGGCCTACAAGAAAGCTGGGGAGGGACTTCTTACAAAGGCTTATATTGACAGGACTAGAGGCAAAGGTTATGAACTGGTAACGGGTAGATTTCAACGAGACATGAGGAGGAATTTCTCAGTATGAGGATGTTGAGGCACTGGCATAGGTTGCCCAGGGAAGCTGTGGATGTCCCATCCCTGAAGATGTTCGAGGCCAGGTTGGGTAGGGCCTTGGGTAGCTTGATCTAGTGGGATACATCCCCGTCCATGGCAGGGGGCTTGGAACTAGATGATCTTTAAGGTCCCTTCCAATCCGAACCATTCCATGATTCTATGAATTTCAAGCTTAATTTCTTCATTCTAACCAACTTCTCCATAGCACAGCCCTACTAGATCTGAGGGGACTCTGCCATAGATGAAAGCAGTCAACACACCTTGCTGTTCAAGTGCAGAGCCAGACAGAACTACTTCTGCCCCCTCAAAAGTAAGGCTGATACCACTTCAGAGCACCAAAATTCATGATACTCATCAGAGTGAAGAGTCAAGTACTTTTTAAGGCTTTATTCATGGAAAAGGGATTATTCTTTCCATCAGCACTTCTCATCTACGGGTCTCATCTATTTTAGGTGAGATTTGTTTCTTCAGTGAGATGTTCAGACTTCCAAAATGTTTATTTGTTTTCTCTGATTTTCATTCCCCCAACTTCAAACCAGCTCAGTGAAAATAATGGACAGAGATCTGAAATGGAATAAGTAATTGCTTGATAGCTCCTTGCTAACTCTTTAAAGTGCTGTGCAGCTGCTGATGTATGTTTGTGCTGGCATCGCGGAGTGGAGCCTTGGGAATAGGGAATCTGATTTCAGAGAAACAAGAGTCAACTTCAAAGAAGTGAACAACTCTCCCCAGCTGATAGAACTTTTACTGAAGGAAAACAACAATGAAGTAAGAAACACACCAGCAATATCTCCTGTTACTCCTCTGCAATCCTTTTCAAAACTTTCTTCTCATTTATCTGATTATACACTTCCGTTTCTAAATTCTCCCTTGTGGTGGTTTTACCTTTTCTGTTAGTTTAGGTGTTTGGTTGTAGCCTTCAGTGTAAGACCATATTACTTCAAAGCACGTTATATTAGTTAGCAAAGATGAGGGGAACTTCTTATAATTGCAATATATACTTAGAGGTCTTTTCAGAAGGGGAAGTCAATTTGAGGTCTATTAGACAAGTTATTTTTTAAAAAATACATATTAGAAAGGTATTATCCCCTAATAATGAGCTAGTCTAGAGTTTTTGTTCACTGATGCTATGTTATTTAAATATTTCACCTAATCAATTTTGACCATATTTAACTAGAAATGAGCTGGTTGAAATAAGCAGTTTGGCCGCCAAAGTGTGTGCTCAGTATTTCAAGAAAAGGCTGACAAAATCAGAGTTCAAGAGGCTATATTGAAAACTTTAGTAATTTAAAACTTATTTTTCAAGCAAAGAGGAAAAAAAAGCATTTCTTACAAGGTCCAGTCTTCCTTCCATTTCACTTAATACCAATTTTGCATCTTACTTTAAGAAAAGTAAGTTCAGATTCTTGCCGTTGTAGATCCAGTCACTCCTATGGTGAAAATTCATGGACTGAACAAAATCAATAACTACAGCAGTTATGTCATTCTGAATTACAATAGCTGAAGAACTATTTACAAGCAGACCTCCCATTGCACATTATTGACATACAATAACATGTCTGCCTTTCACTTGCAGAAGATTTTTCTCTTAACTTTCCAAGCACAATTTCCTGACATTAATAGGTTGGGATATTTCCATGGGAAGGCTCTATGAAAGTTGTTCTTTGAGCAAGAAGAGAGTAGCACCAGTTTGTTTAGTTATTCTGAGTGCATGATGGATGAAATGTCAGAAATAATTCCACATACTGCTAATGTCTAATCCCAGGGTATAAATGCCTGCATTTAAAATCCCACTGCAGGTTTAATTTGCCCAAATGAAACCTTGTTGCAATACTTATTTTTACTTTTGCAAACAGTAATAAAGTAATGCTGACAAATTTTAAACCAAGACCAAAGAACTCTGGAATTATTAAATATCACTCACAACTAAATTTAGCTGGCAAATTTTTATCAGCAGAAAGAGGTTTAGCTATGAAATACTTTCTCCAATCCTGATCACTTAAGATGTTGAGTATTTTTGGACTGCAAAAACTTCAGTGGTACATGAGAATGCAAGGACACTAAGAAACCCAGATGATGTTTAATGATCATGGTGGGTATAAAGATGATGGAATTGTTTCTCTGAATTTGAGAATGTAAGGTAGTGGCTCTGGCAGCAAGGCAAGACCTCCTTACATTTTCACAGCAGTAAAATAGTATATTCAGCATAAACTTGAAAACCAAGTGGTCTTCTCACACCAGGGTCACACTAAGAGGCTAGAACAGACTTCCTCAGGAATGGGCAGCTGAAGAGATCAGCAAAAACAGATCAGAGAAGAAAAGCCTGCATAAAGTCAAATGCAATTCTGATTCTACATTCGAGGCTTACTACCACAGACAGTAAATAACTATTGAGTTACTAAAATCTAAGCATTAATCTTCCCTTAACCTCTAAGGCCTCCCAGATACTGCAACTAATTATAAAACCTTGACAGTTGTTTTAAGGTCTGTCTGCCCTTACTTATTTCTTAATAAATGTGACCAGGGAAAGGAAGAAGAAGGCAGCCCTGATTTTCAGAAATGCTCTGGTGTTCCAAGCAACAGTGTGTACCTATGACTCACTCACTGGAACATGAAAGTTTTAACCTCAGCCTGCATGAAATGTACATGTGGAGAATTGGGTAGCCATCCATTTCTCTTGCTGAATTATTGGTATACAACTATTCTGTAAAGACTGTTTCACTCCTATTTCATGTAAGACTACACTTACAGTGGGGATCATAGAATATTTAGGGTTGGAAGGCACCATAAAGGTCATCTAGTTCCAATCCCCCTGCCATGGGCAGTGACATTCCACTAGATCAGGCTGCTCAAGGCCCCACAGAATCTGGCCCCAGGGATGGGGCAGCCACAGGTTCCCTTGGCAACCTGTGCCAGTGTCTCACCACTCTCATGGGAAATCATACCTTCACAATAGAGCATTACCTCTTATTGAAATCATAGAATCATAGAATAGTTAGGCTCCAGCATTTCATTCCTAGACGGATGGTCAGGTTATGCTCCTCCTTCTCTTTATTTATCAGAGTTGAATTTCACTTACAGTGTAAAAATGCCAATTTGAGGAGTATATAAATATCATATAAGTTTGTGAAATCTCTATTACATGTAAGCTGTATAACAGCTGCCTCCCTGGAACAACACTAATGCAGGAGAATGTGTTATATATTAACTTTCTGTAGGGACAATGTGTAAAGATCAAAGATCCTGGATGAAAAGAGTATTTCTTCATGAGGTCCATGACTGGACAGGAGATGGTACACAGGATCCACTTTGTATTAAGAGGCAAGCCATTCTGTAAAACATTTTTAGATAATATTCTACCCACTGTAGCTTATGGATATTTTCATTATGCAATAGATGTCTAATCCTTTTTGAATCCTACTAATCTCTTGGCCTAAGTTATACCCAGTAGCAATGAGTTCAATGGGTTAATTACAGCTTTTGTTTAAAAAAGAAAGAGAAAGGGAGGGGGCAATATCTTCCTTTGATTTATTCCCCCCTTTTCTGCTTCATTAAACTTTGTTTCTTGAGTAGATAAACCTGCTTTACCTTCTTGGTGTGATTCATCATGTTGAATAGTGTTATTATATTCCTTCTTACTCGTTTTTGTCAACTGAGTAATCCCAATCTCTTCAATTTCAATTAATATAAAAATATGTGCATTTAATACTTTTTTGCAAGGTTGTGTTGATCTGCAGAAGGCAGTGAAACTACATCATTCTGTCATCCCTGTCCTAGAACTGCACATGCTTACATGAAACAGTCTTTAAGTAAAAGACAGAAACAATTCTGGGAAGCAGAGAGTGCAACCGAAAGGGCACCCTGAGCCCGGGAGCTGTGTCCCCTTTCATCTTCACTTGCTGGCCTGGTGAATCTTGAATCTTCCCCTTGACCACAGCCATTTCCCTAAAGTGTGGGAAACATGGGTTTGAGCTGCCCGAGGCAGAAGGGGAAACAGGACCCATGTGTGCCTCTTCCTCTGCAACTGCTCTGACAATAAGTCTGTTTCATTACAACGAGTAGGCTGGCCGTATCACTGTCTACCTTCTCTTTCTGAAGTGTTTTAACAGAAAACAGAAATTCCCTCATTGAGAACCAAACTCAAAAGCAATGGAAGACTTACATTTATGACACTGATTGGCCATTTAGGCAATAGATGCTTCTGTCTTATTGTTTTGAACCCTTTTTGAGGTGCTGGGTAGGAAACACGGGCTGCTTATTTAGCATTTTGGACTGCATGCCAGGAGACATCTGCCACAACACCAGTCTTGGAAGCACATCAGTCCAGCACTCTGCTGGCATTTTCAGAAGTCAGGTCCTGTCTCTCTGACAGGCAACCATGGACCTGTCTCTCTGACACACCTGATGGGCTGAACTACCTCCTGGACACCCCTCTCCTCTTCACCAGCATTATGGGTGGTCTAGACTATCAAATGTTTTGAAGGATGGAGTGAGGTAAAAAGCCCTTAGATGGCTTTTAGATGTAGGTTTCAAGGCAGGAGAGACAACCAAAGCCTCAAAATCAGAGTTAAAATTCTAGAAAGGCAATATGGATCTGACTTTCCATTCTTATGTCACTGGTTTGATGCCATTTAGGTGCCACTAATGTGGGTTTTAACCTGAGCATTTTCTACTTGCATTTGTACCTCTGCAGTTAGGTTTGCCTGACTGTACTGCAACTTAACAGGAAACAGGACATACTTGTTTCATTCATTTGGCATTTAGAGTTCAGCTGTAACTATTTATAATACTTTACCACTTGTTGCTAAATGTTATGGTATAATGTTTTGTTGAAACAATGGTCTCTCACTGATACAGGTCATATTACCTCACCCTTTGCTCTTGATACCATCAACCATGATAGCCATTTTGCTGAGAAAATACATCAAAAGTGACAGAACTTCTAAAACCATATCAAAACATAGTGATGTCATACAAGGTAGCATGTTTCTGGCAGTAGCTATCAACCAGTGTTTTGGATGAGCCAAAGCTGTTCCAAAACATCTCCCTCACAAATATCCTGGAGAATCTGCTTTAGCTGAGTATTTCTTCAGCTTTACCTGGTTTTCCTGAATTCCAATTCTTTTCTGTCATTGTATTCATGCATTTAGTTTGACATACTGTTTGTTTAAAATAGTTGACTGGTCTGTGTCCTTACCTAGCTAGGAAGACTAAGATCAGAACACAGTTCAGTGTTTAGTTGGAGGAATTACATTGTGATACCTGGGGAGCAAGTTTACCTTTGTGCTTGTGACAGATACTGCAGACTGGGCAGATGGGAAAAGCTGGAAGCTGCAGACTGCTCCTCTTTGTCAGTCCTGAGACATGTTGGTCTTGACATATGTGTAAAACTCTGTGATTCATGGTCTCCGTTGCTCCGCTTGAAAAGCAAAATCAAGTTTTGTTGTTCAATAAAGACATTGTTTATCATCATGGTATCATAGAATCATAGAATCATTGAATGGATTGGAAGGGACCTTAAAGATCATCTCGTTCAAACATCCTTGCCGTTCAATTTTTTTACGCTAAACATCTCAATTGCCCCTCATTATTTTCCAGTATCATTTTTCCACAAAGTGGAAAGCCTTTCATAGCAATGACCACCAATGAGGCACGTTAGAAGAAAACACATGAGGTAATAAGATGTAAGCAGTTTGTTCTTGACTTTCAGTAGTGTGTAAACTACCATAGTTCCTATGTCTTCAAAGTCCCTTGCAATTACTAAATAGTTATCAACCTTGTCCCTGCCCCATGAAGACACATTGTTCAAGACTTTAGCTACAAGAAGGCACAGTTTAAAATGTCTGATGGCATTGTCTGGGAGTCCAGCTACACTAAGACTCTCACAGCACAAGCTTTGGAGAAGCTGCTCCAGGGCTAGAAGCAGTGGTTGACTCTCAAGCACCTCCCTCGTGGAGGTTGGAAGTGTTACAGACCATCTCAAAAGCACAGTCGGCATGTGTGCCAGAGCCAGGAGTGCAACTTGTGGAGCACTTGAATCTTGCTGCACTCAGATCATAGTGCTTTCATGAAAAATGTGTTAAAAACGTCACTGGCATTTTAATTTAACAGGCTGCCTCACTTTTCAATGGTGCCATGTCTGTAAGTTACAGTATTAACACTGCAACTATTACTTACAACCACGTTATCTTTATTTTTCTGGTAATTACCCAAAAATCTCAACTATCCTGGAGAATACATCCTAATGCAGAGTACTTCCTAATGGGACATGTGTGCCAGAGAGGAAAATGCTTCTACAGCAGCAGAGAGCTGTGCTTTTCTGTTAAGAAGACCATGATTGCAAATTAATCCTTTGAAGAGACCTGACATAACATACAGATCCAGCAGAGCAAATTTCATCTGGTTGACAAGCACTGAATTAGAGACCTCAAACCTGTCAACTATTAAGGCCTCTCTCTGCTGTTGTCCATAAAGGACCAAATCAAGTAGGGAAGTTGTGGGTAACTTGATGGAGGCATAGCTGCCTGCCCCTGGGTTCATTTCTTTGGGAAGAACTGCATTTGTCCCAGGTATTTTTTATTAAGGCATTTCAGATCCTATAAGTACCCATAAAGTCAAAATATGTCTTTCAGTCAGCCCACTAAAGGCACAAGCTGGTTTGACCCAAAAACTGGAGTCAAACTCTTTTGTGTTCTGATTCTGATTTATTTCATTGCTTTAGACTGAAAAATTAACTAGAAAGCAATGCAAATTTTTATGACACTAAGCATTTCCTTCACTTACTTTCACAGTATGCACCACGTCCCACTACTCAATGCACATGCAACATACGCTGTTAGGTGGGACCATTAATTATGGTATCTTACTAGACCTTTAAAATGAAAGCTACTGCCTCTGGTGGTTTAAGTGGAACAGAGATATATAACATCCTAAAATATCCACAGTAGCCCCAAGTTAACAGCCAGTATTCTTTAATCCTTTTAGTTATATTAATACCCCATTTTTTTCTGGAATGGAGTTTGCCAATATAATTTGCAATTATTACTTTGCATAATAAATTCATCATTTTGAGTTCCTGATTCTGAAAAGCAAATCACCCTGAATATATTATCAGTGGGAAATGAATTTGTTTGTGTGTTTCACCCTGATATATACAAAATATTCCTCCTCCTGGGGTAGCAGGAAAGAGTGGGATAGATTTTAATAAGACAGAAGAAGAATCGAGACAATTTTTATAATAAAATCCTGCCTAAGCCAAGCTCTCACAGTAACAAATCCCCTGGCAGGAGGCCTGTTGGTGGACTGTGTCCAAGACCTCAGCCTGAACGGCAGCCAGGAGCTCTGCAGAACAAGTCCAACATGGTTTATCACCTTTCCCCTCCGACTCCTCACCCTACTCGGCCAGCTCAGCCCCCTCTGCTTAAGAACAGCCTGTTTATTCCTTGGGAGCTGCTTCAAAGGACGCATCCAGGTTGCCTAACTCCATCTTGTCACTTTTCCTGCATACAAGCCAAAAATCAGGAGCATTAGACCGGCTAGCAGTGACATTGGATTGCCAAACTGTCAGACGGCACTTAATTCACCATCTACCCTAAGCCCTGTCTCGAATTCTAGTATGTGAAGGCACATTTAAGCCATAGCTGCTAAGAGTCTTGCACTCATCAGCTTTGTACAACATAACAATGGATGTGAATTTTTCCTGTTTACCTTAGACACATGAGTTAATTTCAGTAGCTGTGCTTTCCTTTATTCTTCCTGAGGTTTAAAACTGCACCAGCAGCTTCTTGCACATTCTTTCCCTTATTAGTTCAGTTCCCAGGCTGACATTTTTTTCTCTGCTATAATTTTCATTTAAGCTAACAACTTACTTGCTGGGCTGCTCATTTGAGTCAATAGTCATGAGGGTTTGCTGAGAACGTTAGCCAGGAGGCAATTGCTTGATGTTGTTTCGTCACTGCTGTTGTTTCAGAAGAAGGATATAATAATAATTAGAAACAGTGAGTCAGTGTGGGTGCTCTCATGGTCAGATATCATTTCTTTCATGTTAATAGGAAAATATCCAATGGTTTTTACAGTGTATGAACATATTCTGTGGGTTGTCTCCTGCACCAATTTGCAGGTCATGTCATTTTGTTTATTTAACTGCTGTTGTGTGGAGTGGAAACTGGTGAACAATTTGACCTTTTTAGCACTATATCCATTTCACAAGGAGCCTTAGAAATCCTTCCTATTTCTTTTCTAATTCAACTGCTTATTAAATATTTGTATTTGGGCTTGTAACCTGAGTTGATAAAATTATTCATATGTCTTTTCTTCCCACCAACACTTTGGCAACAGCACAACAGTAGGATCTTGAGTTGCACACAATGTTTGTCTGCCTCTGTGCAGACCGTTGACTGCATCTGAATACAGTATTCAGTAAGTGCATGAGGAAATATTTTTGTTAGGCTTTTTTTTTGTGAGTCACAACGCAATACAGTCATTTTTTCTTTTTTTTTTCCTTAAGAAATAAGATTGCCACTTCCATATGTGATATTAAAATGCTACTACCCCTGTATCTTTTCATTCTGTAGTTAATACTGAGATCTCAGCCAAGGGCACGGCCTAGACATTTGCATGTCAAGATGAAAATAATCCATTCTGATCCTCTATAGAAAATGTGGTAATAGTGGAAGAGGCTCAGAAAACACTACCCATCTCTCTGTGCCATGGTAGTCTTGAGGGAATAGCATTCCAGAGAGGGGTGTGATGCTGCAGTGCAGCACTGCCTGAAATGATGGGAAGAGTATAAAGAGGAATTCAGACACAACAGAAATTACCCCGATAAAAATTGCATCTCTGATGATGAGAAGGAAATAAAAAAAAAAAGGGAAATAACTGGAGAAATAAAGGCTGGCTTTGTCCCGTTTAGTGGTAGCACTTAACTGAGATGTCTAAACTTACAGTGCCTGCGATGTCTTAACTAGAGGTGTTTTTGCCATAGCTACCTCAGTGGGGAGAAAGAGAATCCTGAGGTATTTATTAACTGTAGGTAGGTTGAATTAAAACCAGATAGATTTGGCATGTACTGAAAAGGCCAATTTATATGTAGATTTTCAGTTAGATATGCACTGTTGTGTCTAGCCATCAGATCCATGCTTTTAAGATGTATTATGTGGCTGCAGGCCTGGCCTGCTCAAACCAGGCTATGTGTGCCCATAAGCCATAATACCCTTTTTTTTTTTTTTTTTGCTCTGAAGATAGATGTTTTTCTCCATCCAGAAGGCCTTCAGACAGTGGGGAGGACTACAGCCCCCACTGAAGGTCTGCAGAGCTCCTGCTTTCCCCAGCAGAGAGGAACGGCCTGCCAGCCTGCCAGAGGCATAATGCCTGTGTGGACAGCAAAGCTTCTCCCAGGACTGGGTTGTGGGGGGAACACATACCTTGCCTTCATCTACATCCACACCCATGGATATCCTCTTTGGAGCTGGAAGAGTAATTTCACGGAATCATAGATTGGCTTGCATTTGCAGGGTTCTTAAAGATCATCCAGTTCCAAAACCCCTGCCATGGGTAGGGACACCTCCCACTGGATCAGGGACTCAAAGCCCCATCCAGCCTGACCTTGACCACCTCCAGGGATAGGGCAACCACAACTTCTCTTGGCAACTTGGGCCAGTGCCTCACCACCCGCACAGTGAAGTATTTCTTTCTAAGTTCTCATCTCAACTTCCCCTCTTTCATCTTAAAGCCCTTCACCCTCATCCTGTCCCTGCAACCCCTGATCAAGAGATCCTCCCCAGCTTCCTTTCATGTCCCTTTAAGTCCTGGAAGGCTGCTATAAAGTCTCCCCTAACTGCAGAATATGTTTTATTGCACCCTTTGGCAGAGCTGAAGTGAAAGGACAACCAGATTTTGAACCTTCACCACTCTCCTGAGCCGGTTCCCTTCAGGGCTCTCTTTAAGACTCAATACCAACTCTAGATTCTGAACTTCAGAACTACAATGATGTTGACTTAAGACTCCTTATAAGTAACAGGTACAGGCTGTGCAGTCCACATGTATGCAAAGACCGAGTTACAGGATCCCAGGAAGTAAAGCAATAGAGAAACAGTGATCACATGGGGTCCATACCTCATTTGTACTGCCTTGAGTCTCCTCAGACCATCAGCCTTTCCAGCTGAGGTCCCACTATGCTTACACATCTGCAAACATCAACAATCCTGGCCTTTAACTTAAACTTGGCCTTTAGAGTACCTACAAATGTGCTGGAGGAAATGCTTCCACACAGCTCACTCCCACGCATACATCCAGTGTGCAATGCAGTCTGCTCCTTCCTCTTGTTCAGGTCCTGAGGAAATAAAAAGTTCTACTGGAAAGAAAAGGAAAAAAAAGGAAGAAGAGGCCTGGAACTGGAAAAAGAAGTAATATCAGTTAAAAATTGTAGGAGATAATGCTCAAGAAATCCACAAGTTTAGGAAGGAATCTGTAGCAGACTAATATTTAAGCAGACAATTGTTTGTGTGTGTTAATGGGGTAACAGTGCTGATGGGTAGAAACTGGGATTTATGTTTTTTCTTACCCTTTGGTTATAATCCCCCTGATTTTAAATGGGTTCTTTATTTATTGCTAGGACCTTCAGAGCACGCATATACCCAATCTGTAGGACTGAAATATGGGAGCCAGGAAAATTACTCTGTCTCTCTTTTTGCCTCTGTTAGTCCTCAGGGATTCCTCCTACCAAACTCTCATTTCTTTTCTTATTCTTCTCCAGAGAAGAACTGTTCCCATGCTCTTCTTCCTTGGCTCACCTGAGAATTATCCAGGGTCCTAAGTGTTAAGATTGAGATCTCTTATGCAGCAAAAACCTGTTCAAATCTCCTGGATATTCGGTAGGAGGCAAAGACTCAAAATCTGCAAAAATAATATGTGCTAAAATTTGCGGAAGGAATAAAATTAATGCATATACCATGGCACTACCCTGTACTACTTCCCATCTGGGAGGAAAGAAATAGGCATTTCAGCTTAATAATATGCATGGTTCTCCCATTAGGTTCCAGAATCTCTTAATGTAGATACACATCATTTTCTGGATATCAACAAACCACTTGAAGTATTATTTATACTCAAGGCTAGAATGATTGCCATGAGAATAATTGTGTAAAGGCTGGAATAGGAAAACAAAATTAACATTGCTGAATGGTATTCAGGCCTCAGTGATTTGGCAAACTTAGCAAAGATCACATGTCAGTTAAATGACAGATATGAGCCGTTGCAAAAAAATATAGTGGTGTTTCTTGAAAATATCTGATAGAGTAAAGGTTAATGTTATTAACATTCTGCTTGCTATGTAGTTGGTGTGAATGCAATATGTTCTTTATGATTTCTGTTTTCAAATATCAATGATACTTGATTTTTTTATTAATAGTGTGTAAGGATGTATTGATTTTTTTCTTTGTAAAAATAATTAAAGCTGTTGAACTTGAAAGAAAAAGATCTAAACAGATTAACTCCCAACCTACATAAGTCTACAAAACTAATACTTCCATCAGTCATCACAGTATTTTATTCTTCTTGGTTACGTTCAAATTCATTTTATGCTTTTCTCTCTGGGGTTTAAGAGCTGCTTTTTCCCACTTGGCCTCCCGCTAGCTTCATTGGGATGTGTGATGTTTTAGATCTCGCTTTGTGTCCCGAACTAGGAGAAATCCTGCAAAATTAGCCAATGTTCCAGAGAAAGAAGCAGTGTGTACTGTTCTCTCAGTGTCCATGGTTCGTGGGCTGATTTATCCTGCTCTTCCTAAGGCTGCTTTAATTCACAATAACACTATTCCAAGCATAAGGGATTCATATGTAAAAGTGATACAGATGTGATAACCTCCCCAACACTTGTCATGCAATTTAGCCTGCCTTTAGTAGACTAGGTTTGTCCATCTGTTAAATAAAGACACCCAGCCTCCATCATCCCTTCATGGTAGTTTAAGTTCTGCACCCTGATTTACATGCACTTCCCTGTCTGTCTTCTCCTCAGTTTCAGTTTCACAGGCACTGGTTTCCTCTCACATCCCCAGCAGGGAACTGCAAGAGGATGCCGTAATTTCCATAAGTACCCATGACTCCAGAAATTCCTCCAGTATGCAGGTGTCTCTGGTTACTCGTGCAGAGTTTAACGAACACAAGTGAAAATATCTTGCCTAGTTTCCACACGTGTTAGAGCAGTGCTCCTGATAGAAGAGGTGGTGAGCTGGCAATACCACATGTAAAGCTCTCTGCATGGTGAGGAAGAGGGAAACAGCCACCAAGAAGAGAGGGATCACCAGAAAATTGCATTAATCAATCCCCAACCAATATTTTGCAGCTATGGGGAAAATAACCTTTCAAAATTCATGTGATGCTGACAACAGAAAGTTGCAAACAGGGCAGAGCAAGGAAAAGGTCCATGCTCAACATCCTAAATTCAAGGCCTCAAAACTGTTGTTGGCTCAGTGCTTCTCAATGCATAGCTTCAGACAATGATCCTAACCTATGGGACACATGCTGTACACTGTTGCACTGTGCTTGGGCACACAATGCTGTCACATGCAGTAACAGCTGAGCAGTCTTTCCCATGTCCCTTCCTGTTGCACACCTTTGCCTGACAATGAGCAGCGTATAGCCTCTTGGTCCATAACAAGCACTTTTACTGCTTGTGTTTAACCACATTATATTGGGTGCCTCTGCACATTATTTCCATGAAAGAGAAGCACAAAACCCAAATCTAAATGAATTTTCTAATTGAGCTATTTGTTCAGTTTTTTGACCCACCATCTCCTCCGTTCTGACCAATCTGTTAACCCACTTGACTTAAAAGTTCGTGGGCTTTGATTTTACCCCTTGCTCACCCTTTAAATCTCATCTCTTACCCCCTAACTCAATTAGCACAGCTTAGTTAAAATTGTTGCAAACATCTTTTTTGGGATTATCCCCTTAATCACAATTTTAAAATGAATGGAATACTCAATAATCTGTACTGATGATGTAATCAGAAATAAAAAAAAATCATATGAAGGCAATTTAATAATGTTCTAAACTACTCAGCATTTAATTAAGGTTATTAGAAGATTAGAAATGAGATAGAAAGCTGAATAAGGAATGAATCTGAAGTCAGTAACCATTGTTTCTGAAATGAATGACCATGTTAAGGTCTTCCAAAAACTAAAGTGGAAATACGTCTTTTCTCCCACAAGATCCTGCCTTAGAAACATGCTTTTGTGTTTGGGAGGGGAAAGGAACAGGATTAAAGTCTTTGAAATCATTCTATAAATAATGTGAACCCACTGAGTATCAGCCTGTGCCTTCACTGAAGCCAAAATAAGCACCCAAATACCAGCATCGCCTCTGTAACAAGAAGAAAAATCCTCTCCTCACTGCAAAACTGGAAGCTGCATTGAAGCTGTTGCACTGAACACTGTGTGAGAAGGTGCACTGCTTTGGTGCCATTCCAGAGGAAATTGTGTACCCTTACCCTCAGATCCAATGTCCCCCAAGTCAGAGCTGGCTCTGCCAGATGGAACACAAGCATCCAGAGGCCACCATGTTCAGGAAAGCCAAACCAGTACTCCTGGCTACATCTGACAGGCAGATGCAGGGCATAAATGGTATTTATAGTGGTTTTCACCTCGGACACTTGCACAGATTTCAAACAGTCTCAGCTTCATCTTCTTTTTTTTTTTTTTTTTTCAGTTTTATTTCCCTGTAGCCACTTGAAGGTGAAATGCACCTCGCACTAAACCTATTCTAGGGGGATTTGGGATCTGATTGTGCATTTGTTCTACAAATAACTCCCACCCCAGACATTCTCTGCCAGTCATTCCCCCTGCATAATTTCCACAAAAGCCTGAGGGAGTTTTTCATGTAAGAGAACTTGAGGGTCAAGCACACTTTAGAGGAGATTCATTTTACTTTTTTTTTCCTCCCTCTTTTCCCAAAGTAAACTTAAACAGCTTTAAAACTGTTCGGCCTCCCCAAGCTGAGATCAGAACCAGGTACAAAAGGGCAAATTGTGGCCCAGGGTTTAGATGTTCTGAGGCTCATTTTCAGTGAGGAAAAGGACTTCTCATTGCTCTCAGCCCCAGCACCAAATTTTCACTGAGGTCAGGGTGTGGGGACAGAGAGTATGAGGCTCTTAATATAATTTCAGGAAAGTCAAATAGTCAAATACTCAAAAGCTATGTCATCACAGCAGATTGCACTCTGAGAATAGCAGGAGGGAATTACATTGCACACTGTTAAAATGTTAGCAACCACATTTCATTTTTGAAAAGGCAATTTATTTGTCCTGAAATAAAGAGTTGATTATATCTCTTATTACTGTTACAAGAACTTGATATATCGCAAAGTGGAAGAGTTACAATATGCACCAACTCTCTACCAGGAAAAATGAACCTGATTCATAATTCAATTTGAGAATGTCTAGTTAGTCAATCAAGTGATTTGTAATCATAAAGACTGCCAGGAATTGAATGAATAATGGACTGTACTAAAGCCCTCGGATTTTCTAGTATTCTTATTTCATTATGTGACTTTTATTGCTATTTCTGATAGTTGTCTCTCTTTCAGCAGAACAAATTAAACTATTCATATTTACTGGAAGGGATATATTTGACTGTTTAATGCTCATAATGAATACACAAATCGAGTGACCACCCTGTGTAACAATGAAGTGCAAGGATTTTCTCCACGCAAGTGGAACCTTTAGGACGTGCAGCTTGGATAGAAACCATCTACCCTTCTCTGTTTTTTCCTCTTGAAAGGATTTTTGGGGCAATCAATCCTAGCATACATCATATTGTTAGAGTACATTTTCTCGAGTTGTTTTATAACTATGGAAATGACATAATTCATATAGCTTGGCATCTGTTAAAGAGCAACTGCTTTACTCTCTTTCTGTAGCTGAGAAGCATCTTTACACTGTATGATTATCTAAAAAGATATGACCTCCAACCCTGTATTTTTACCAGTAATCTGGCAAAATTAGATCAATGGCTCCAGACAGAGCTGGAAATTAGGAACAACCGCCCTAGATATGACAATGTCCAGAAGCTGTGGTTTAATATGTGTTAATCATGTCCAAAAGTGCAGATTCGTAATGTTTGGTTACTTTTTCAGACTTCTGCTGCAAAACAAAACTTTTAAACCACACAGACAGCATGACAAAGGAAGTCCCTTAGCTGCAGATTTCTTTAACTCATTGTTTGCTCTGTTATTTTTATTATCTCATCCATTTCTAAATATGTGTTTTCAATATCCTGACAACTGTATCCAACAGTGTTGTGATTATTAAATGATCAATGCACCCACACTGCAAGCTACTTTATTCTCAGCATTTCCCCCTACCTACAGAGCGGGTCTTTTGACAAATTTCTGCCTCTTGTTCATATTCACATTTATACTGGAGTAACTTTATTTTGTGGAGGGAGGGGTAAACCTTTGTATATGACAAAGAATGAAGTATTAAACAATGAAATTATATTAATTATATATTTTGTTGTTATTTTAGTTAGAAGGATTTGGGGGGATTTTACTGGCTCTTCATTTCCCATCCAGATATACAGCTTAAACTTTCCCATTAAATCAAAGGTTAGTTCTTCATTTAAAAAGTCCACAGGACATGGATATGTCTTCATGTAGCACTGAAACACAACCAGTCTGGGAACAGAAAGTGGCAATGGGAAAACCATTGTTTTAGGAGGCTTTGGATCAAGCTTACAAATAAACCTGAATTTAGAGAAACAGGATGTAGTTAGTCAAACTGGAAGACAGCCAGGACACTACTCCTACTGTTACAGGCATTTTCATGCTATTTTATAATGATCATAAGGGATCACTGCCTGCATTTTACACCTTCTCTAAAGCTGTTGTCATTTCAAAGGGACAATATCAAATCAAACATAAACTACAACTGAGGTGTAACTGTTTGCAAAACTCATGTCTTGGGACATTTTTTATTTCTGGTAAAAACTCAGCAAACTGAACTTAAATCGGTGGGAATGCTTGAAGTCCAGACAGGGTGCCGTCATGTCAGTGAATGAGAAAGGAAATTTGAAAACTGAAATGGCAAAACTGACAAGATAATTTTGCCTCTCTTAATGAAGCTGAGAAAAACAACAAGAAAAGCATAATAAACTGCTGAAATCCTTTTGTCCTGACTGTTCAAATGCTAGGGAAAACAAAAAAAACACATTACTTCAAAGATAAAACTCTGATTTCATAGAGAAGTATCACTCTAGTGCTGTTTCTGCCGGCTAATATCATATTAAAATATGGCTCATAATGCAAAAAGATTGAAAAGCAATAGGTCAAAATGTAGCAGTATTTCACTGTGCTGTATAGACTGGATGTATGTCCAGTGCTTTTCCCAACTAAAGTCACTGTCCATGTTTCTATCTGAAGAGAAACCATAGTAGTTGGTCAAAAAGTTATGTTGAGCTCCTGACAAAAGGATGTCTAAAAGGGATCATTTTCCAGTCATGAGCTAATGCACATGTGTTATGGTTGTCATATTAAAAATCAGTGGATTTTGGGATGACTCCTTTCCCTAGCCACGATCTGGATATGATTTAGTAGAGATGGTCTCAATATCCTGGAATACAATAATGCAGAAAAGCTGCTTAGAACCAGAACTGTATTTCTTTAGTGCTGTATAATGTTGCATAAATTGAAAGAAATTAAAGTCACAGCTAATATTAATAGCTATGCAAAACACTGGAATGGTGCAAGATCCCATCATTTTTAATACATTGTCTGTGGTCACAGTAATGAGGCACTAACATGGTAAGCACAAACTTCTAACTTTTTACTCGCTTGAAAAAAAATAAAGTATCATTAAATACAGTGATGGTTGTAGAATCTGATGCAAGAATTTGCCGCTCATTCATTCAGGTTTTCATTCATGCCATTTGTGGACAAACAGAAATTTGTTATTCATTAAACACAAAGTTCTAATTAAATAAATAGATTTAATTATGTTATACTTTCCATGTTTTTGCAAACTACAGAACTTTGATCTTCGATACAGCAACACTTACAGCAGGGAGGTGGATTTTACTGCTACCTGTATAAAAGCCCTATAATAACAGAGGTTAATGGGTGGGCAAGAGTCCATACTTCCTTTCCAAATGCTGTTCGGAAGTGCATGAGTGTTAATCACTTGAATTTCTCACATTAAGCAACCTCATATTTCTAGGTGAATTATAAACAAATAAACCTCTGGGAAAGTTGCAATTAACTCTCAGCAGACTTTCACAAGACCCACAACACACCAGCTGTGTTATCCTTGCATGCCTCAATGCAAGGAAAGTATTTCCCAGGAAAATATGTTTCTGGAGAAGTTGTGGTGCCCAGTTTTGGTGTACCTTGGTGTACCAATTTTTGCCTAACCTTTCACATGGCCATTTCAGCTAATTTACTTTGAGATAAGTTCACCTCCTCGTCTGTGTGAGGCATTGCAAGTCTCCACAGCTTTCACATACCCAGCAGTTCCCTGCCTGCCCACACATACAGTTACAAATACATGGCCCTCAGAAACAAAGACAAAAAAAAAAAGTTAGTCCCTGCTGCTGAACACACCAAAAATAAACCACGTCAGAGATCTGACTGAATATTTACCTTTTCAGTCAGGATCTTCCCTTTAATACTATCCAGAAGTTGGGCCCAGAGCCTAGCAAATGTCTTATACAAAACATAAAAAATAGATCTAGGCTTAGCAAGACACAAATCCCCATTGTGCCTATCAGAGGAGACTGCTTTATCTCACCACTGCACTGAGCAGCATTCATGCCTGTAGCCCCTTTGGAAGGACCACTAGTCTGTCCAGCCCCTTCGGCCTGTGTCACATGTGCTGGCCACAGCGATATTCATTTCAGATGCTGGATTTTCAAGTTCATCCTTTTAAGATGAGCCTGAATTCATGCATCTGGGACATCTCCAACTTCCTCCCCTGGCAGGTACCATGTAGGGACCAGGTTTAGGCCATTTATGGACCAATTGGCTTTAGTGTTGCAAGTTGTAGCTTAATTATTCCCTCTATCCAAGGGAACTAGGGTCCACTTTGTCCAGTCCCCGTTTCCACCAAAGGAACCTCCTGGCAGCTCAGCTCTAGCACACTGACTCAGCTCTCAGCAGCAGGTCTGGACTCAGCTTGTGCCACTCCAAAAGAACATGGATGCAGAACTTCCTGCAACCCACCAAGACAAATGGGCAGTTAAAACTTTCCATGTGAGACCTTTCAGACTCTGGCAGACTGAGAGAGTTGGGGTTGTTCAGCCTGGAGAAAAGAAGGCTCCAGGGAGGCCTCAGAGCACTAAAAGGCACTCCAGGAAAGCTGGGAGGGGCTCTTTACTAGAGAGGGCGGAGACAGGATGAGGGGGAACTGGTTTAGGCTAAAAGAGGAGAGATTTAGATGGAATATTGGGAAGAAATATTTTCCTGTGAGGGTGGTGAAGCCCTGGCCCAGGTTGCTCAAGGTAGTGGTGGCTGCCCCATCCCTGGAGGTGTTAAAGGCCAGGTTAGATGGGGTTTGGAGCCCCTGATCCACTGGGAGATGCTCCTGCTCAGGGCAGGGGAAGTGGAACTGGATGAGCTCTGAGGTCCTTTCCAGCCAAAAACATTCTATGATTCTGTGATTCTATGATAATTAACCAAAGTTTAATGTTTTTGATTGAACACAGCTCTATTCTGTTCTGTGTGTTGACATAGACTAGGTACAAACAACTGTATGCTTACCTCAGATAGCTTGTCTTCATATTACATGCCCCAAACACAGCAGGCTTGACTAAAAAGGCACCAGCTTAATCTCATCGCGTGCTTCCTTTTCATCCAGGGGCCTTCAGCAGGCACCTAGTGATGACTGAAGGCCCTGCATGGACCACCATGGGCCACACTGTTGATCATTGTCCCTCTTGGGATAAACTACAAGGCATGTAGCCTCTGACCAAGTTTGTACTGGCGGACACACCTCTCTCCTTTCTTGCTATGGTATGCGTAGGAGTCCAGAATAGAGTCATTTCTCCAACCATCGAGGGCTGGAAAGTTCAATATTTGACTTCCAAATATTTGTGTGGATTGGACTCCAAGTAACGATTAATGTGTATTATACAAGCTTAAACAATAAGCATTTATTTTCATTTAAATAACTAAAATAAGTCTGTTTTCAGAAACGTACTGAACCCGCTGTTACATCTGTGGAATTCCTGTGTTATGAGAAGATTTAGACTAACACAAAAATAGGGTGTGACAAGAAACAAGCCCAGTGTTTGTACCTAATCCAGCAAACCCTAGGAAATAATCAACCTGTGTTTTCATACCTTGGAGGTTTTGTATTTTAATGGGAAGAATGTGTGACAAACACATTTTTCACCCCTATTTCTTCTTTTTCTTAGATACATGGATAACGAAGGAAAATCTTGGAGAGAAGTGTCTTCCAAATTAGCTAAATGGGGATAGATATGCTAATGTACAGCCAGTGAGAATCCCATGGGGACTCAAAACCTCATGTAGGCAGAACCTATGCAATGTTCTATGTACAGATCCAGCATTGGCACAGATCTGTGTTTTGCCCAAAGATGAGCTGATCTCGGGGTCACAGCTGGAAATTGTGTGTGGTCTGTGTGCAGCAGAACCTCGAGGTGGAGCATTGCAGATTTCAGCTCATCTGCACCATGGATGCCAGAAATGAGAACAGAGTTTTTAAAAGTATGTCTTAGCAGAGCACAAATAGCTTTTTCCAGCTCTAGTCTGTTTTGCTCCCTGGTGAGGAGTGCTTCTTCACACAAACTTCTCCCAATCGATAGAGTGACAGCCCTAATGTATAGTTAGTGTATGTGTGAGGGTCATACAGCTGTCCCTTCAGTAGACATTAATCCTACATCCAGAACTATGCGAGAGGTTAATGTTTGCTAATCTAACAGACTCTGTTTCTCTCCAGTCCTGCAGGGATGAAAGGATGTGAGCTCCACTTAAGCTTTTTAAGTTTGGCCTGTGATGGATTCTGCCTGTTTTATTGAAAACGGGAGGGATGGGGGTGGAAATCTGTCTCTGCTCCTAACTCAGACTTTCTAAGCCAAGAATATTGTTATCATTATTTACCAAGAGTAAAACTTTCCTTAATGCCTAGGAAAGGAGCAGAAGGATTCCCCTGTGTGAGCTGAAAAGGATAGGCAAGGAGGAAAGGGCAGAGGGGGTGGTTTGCTCCCAAGCAAGATGAGCCCTGTGTTCAGGGCCAAGATTCCCTGGGGCTTGACTATCCGAGCAGGAAAAATGTGAACTGCTGCATTTTGTGCCTTTCCTTTCAAAGTTGCTTGACGGTAAAAAACCATCAGGAGTGGGAATGCCAGGCAGAGTGAGTCTGTCTTATGCCAGAAAAGGGGGGGGGTCCCTGTTACACAGGAGAAGCCTTTGAAAAGAAGCTTGCGGCATTCCCCAGGACACCAGCATTTTCCAGGCTGCCGAGCCTGGAGGCAGCCACCCTTGTCTTACTGCAGGTTAACCCACACTGCAGGGTTTCCTTAGACAATGTAGGGATTTCCAGGGATTCCCAGGAGCAAACACATAACCCGTCTTGTGACTGCTACTATAGTGCCTTCAGAAACTATGGTAGATGGCGAAGGGAAAAGTTACTCTATGCACCACAGAGACATCTCACACAAGTAAACACAAGAATACTGCTCAGGCGGGGCAAGGCGTGTTTTCTGGCAAAATATCAAGGAAATTATGCTGTGACCCAAGTACTGGTATTTGGATTTGATCTGAAACTACAGTACATTAAAATAGGAAGTAGCAGGCTAACATCCTTCTGGAAAGCAGGAGAGAAAAAAGAAGACTGTAACTTCAGATTTTCCTAGAATTTCATTCACAATTCAGTGGATCTGTGGTACCCAGTATGACAAATTTACTGTCCCTTTGTACCTATTGAGTTACTCTCATCACAAGGCTGATATGGAGGTAAAATAAATGTTTCTCCATTCTCAGTACTATCTAAAAGTGCTGTTTCAGCACCACATAGCTTTACGCAAGTCTGAGCCGGAATGACATTAGCAGAAGACTACATTGCTTTTTCCTAGGACTAACTACACCTAAAGTTTAACTTTAGAACACTAAATCAACAAAATTTTTAGACTTGCATTATGGAAACAGATTAACGTAGCTGACCCATGCCTGCTGTGGGTAAAGCAGGCCTGAAAAAAACAATGCTGTGGTTGGAATAGCAGCAGTGGGCTGCATATAGCATGGGATCCCACCTACTCCCCTCACCCTCCCACAACCTGCACTAAAGGGTGCCCAGTTCTCTTTCTCCACCACATCCCAGGGCTTCAAGGCCTGATTTTCCTATCAGATTATCCTGAAAGCCTCCAGATGAATTGATCTGGGAGAGTCCAGTCACACCCACTCCCACATCAGACCAGTGACTCCAAGACCTGATACAAGCTACATATCTTCTTGATACCCTAGACAGGCAGACGGATCAATAACAGATTACCTAGAGGCAACCCAGTGGTTTTCAGGAAGAACTAACTGCGAGGTTTACTCAGTCCTTCTGTCATTCCTACCCCTGTTTTTAAGCATGAATCAAACATTTCTGTGGCTGTCAAATGACCACCATTCTCTTTCAACCACTTGTTGAAATTGCTCTTGAGGCTAAACAGCCCCTACCCTATCACCCTGCGACCTTTTCTGTACAAGGGGAGTGGGGAGAGTAGAGAAGATGGGCTCACTAGGAGAACTGGTGTTTTTACAGCACAATAAGGAAAAACCCTTTTTATGGCTTTCCTGGGTCTTCAGGATTTTGGGTTTCTATTTTTACAAGAATGGGCTGATTTGTCTTAGGCTATTACTGTCTATTACTGCTGGAAGTCCCACGGAAAGGTGGGAAGCAGAGAATTCTGGCAATCTGCCTAAAGAGAAATCAATGAAACAAATTAATCCTTCGCAGGCTGCAATGACACAGTAATCCATCATTCAGAGCTGCTTTTATACACCAAATCAGAGAGCAGAGGAAAGAGCCCTGGGGGACATCGCAGACAACAACTTACAGCAACACTGGGAAAATACTAAGGAATCAGTTTATTTAAAGAGGATAGATTTCAGTTGATTGCCTATTTCATTTTATAGAGATTTTTCTTCTGTAGTGCTGTGAAGCTGAGGGTGGATGACTCTATCTGCTGCACACTGACTCCCTGGATCCCCTATGTGGGCTTCCAGGAGGGCTGCAGGGTGGAATTAGGCTCTTTATCCCTGATGGACAGGTGGCTGATACCAGCTTCTGCAGGCAAGGAAGGGGGAAATCTCCCCAAAGCTCCGTCCCACAGGTTTTGCAGGATCGGGCACTATGGACACCAGCTGTGTGGATCCTGACCCACATTTTCTGCTCTGTAGGATGGAGAGTATGATGTAGGATGGCTGGGTTAGGGGTGCACAGGGGTTTGATGCCCACAGAGACGAAGGGCCTTTTCTATGGGGGGAGAGGGGATGGGAAGGATCGCTGATTCCTGCTGTCACCTATTCTGGAATCCCATGCATCAAGGAGGGGGTGGGAGGGAGCTTGGATTTTAAAGCATCAGCCCGTGTTTATAAGGCCCCTGGTGGTACCCCAAGGGCTGGAAGGGTAAGAGAGGATGGAGAGATCACACACACACTCCAGAAAACACCCATGGAGGGACCTCGGTACCCTCACTGATGGTTGGTCCCTTCACTCGTGGATGCATATCCCGGGAGCAGGGATAAAGCGGGAGCATCTCCCATCATCCGGGACATGCCGAAAGTAGCCAGGAATGGGCTAGACTCGAGCAGCGGTTTGACATCATGCTGGGAATCAACTTAAAAGTGCATGAAACAGCAGAACTGTCGAGATGTGGACATATGGGGATGAAGGCATATGGAGGCTTATTTGATTTTTTTTTTTTTACTCTGCCCCCTCCTCTCTCTCTAAGGGCTAAGGGGTAATTTTGGTAGCCCACTTGCATGTTGGTTCCACCACCCTGGACACTTGGGAAGCATTTTCATTCTGGCTTTCCTCTGCTTTGAAGAGATGGATAACGCAAGGACCTGGTGGTGCTGCTGGGGTCAGGAGGAGTATGCTAATTGGGGAGTCTAATTGCTTCAAGCAGTCATGCCTCTAAACATGGAGAGCGCTGTTGATGGAGTCAGTCTGTTCCTAATAAAATGAAGAAGCACTGAATTAAATTCCCGAGAAAGAGACCATAAAAGTTTCCGCAGTGTTACTAAATGACTCCACCTATATTATTACCCCTCAGATGACATCTTGAAAGAAGGCAGATGCAATACAGCCTCCATATTCATAGATAGGCTGTGCTTAGGCCAGTAAATCTGGACTGATTTTAAAAGTCTTTTTCGTCCTCCCAATCAAATTAAGTCATTGTTAATTAGATGTTTTCTGTTAAAAATGTCGCTATTCCCTACATTACCTGCTCACACATTTAGTGAACTTCCTGCAACATCTGGATCAGCAGATTTTTTTTTTTTCTTTCTTTTTTTTTTTCGGTGAAAGGTGCTTTCCCTCTTGTCAATCTCCTTTTCCGGACTAATACCATTCGTTCTACTCCTGGCTGGACAAATGCCGTTTCTGGATCCTTTTTTGAGGCCATCAATGTTCCTGGAGGGTCTCTGCAAAGGAGACCTCCAAACCTCCGCCCCCGGAGGAAAACCTGCGCGGGATCCTCGCTGGGATGGGAATAACAAGAGTTTCAGGGTGCTGATAGCCTGAAGCGGAACACCGGGGGCCCCGGGTGCTTGGGGCACCCGCCGAGAGGGGCAGAGGCTTGGGGACAAGCGTGCGGCTGAGGAAATGGGAAAGAAAAAAAAAAAAAGAAAGAACCCCAAACTTCCACTGGTAGCTCAGGATGTTTGCAAACAAAAGAAAACCCGCAGCTCCAGCTCCTCGGGCTCTCACCGTCGCAGTGCGAGGCATGTTGGGGTGCATTTGGCTCAGCTTAGCTGGTTTAGGAGAGTTGTACTTTCCCCCTGCTCGGAGAACCTGAAGTGATGTGACTTTTCCCTTGGTTCCCCGGTAGCACCGAGGCGCGACCCGGCGCTGAGCGCATCCCTTCTCGGCAAAGTCCGCGCGTGATGGGAAGGACACGAGAGGCATCCCACGTGTTGTGGGAGATCATCCCAGAGCAGGGGTGCGGGAGATGCGCGGTGCCTGAGCGGTTCCGCAGCGGATTGCGGGAGGAGGAGCGCGGGCATGCGCTGGGTACCGCTTAGTTGAGCCCAAGCTGGCAGGAGGCAGCTGGGGCGTCCTGCTTAATTGGGTGTAGCAGGTTTTTTTGCCAAGTGCTTTACACCTAAAGCGCTGACCTCTTCAGTTTTCCCCTGCAATCCTTTGTGCCATTTAAGACCGTCTTCATCTTGCTTAGACGGATGCAGCCGTGTGGTTCGTGTGTCTCTCTCCCAGAACTGGCTCCAAATAAACGGATCACGAATGTAAAACTATCCCCCCCAAGACATATGACTAAGAATTGTCAAGGAGACTTTGGTCCACTATCTATGTCTATTATGCCAGTCACTCATCATGATCCCTTGCGGTGTGTCATACGTCATCATGACACTGATCCATGACACAGTTTAATGTTATTTGGGTATACTCCGGCATGGCACAGCCACCTGCACCCACACTGCACCTTTGACACCTGCTGTAAGTGCGTTCCCTGGATCTAAAGGACCACTGCACAGCCTAAATTAAAAGCCACCGTCCCAAAGTACATTCTGGCCAAAAAAACTCGGGGTGTTCTATCACTTTCGGGATTGTTCTTCCTGCCTTCCTCGCCTCGTTTAGCCCCTCTCTTCACTGTCCCTTTCCTCCCAACCTTGGGCTGAAGGGCAGGAGAGCGGTGTGGAGAAGGGGATGGGGACGCTCCGCTGTCACTCTCTGGAGTCTCTGTGGGTCGATAGGGTGTGGGGACCCGCGGGCTGTGGGGAGGTTGCGTGGCAAAGCCTAGGGACCAGCGTCCCTCCCGGAGTAGGAGTATCCTCTGGGCTCCGGTCCCGGGGGTGCGGGAGCGAGGCGGAAAATAGCGGCGGTTGCAACACCTGCAATCTATCACGGCAATGAAATATGTACAGTAATGTGGAGTAATTGCTCTTTCCGCTTCCAGAGGGAGCTCAAAGCTGGAAAATCAAGGTTAGAGCCTTCCAAACTGTAAACAATTTCCACAGGGCACATCCAAGGCGCACGCAGATAGACAGAGAGACAGGCAGAGGGAGAGTTTCCTTGTTGTCTCAGAAGGGACTTTAAGATTCATTTAAAATCGAGTGAGGAGGGATAAAGACTCTGTCAACGTGTATTAATCTGTTTAGCTACAGCACGGGGCTGAGAAACTTCTACCTATGCTCAGCGGGAGGGAACCTGAAAAGGGACACAAGGTGAGAGGGGATCCGGGCTGATGTACGGCAAGATCAGCGCCACAATAATTAATTCACTGCCGACCACAGGGTTGTTTAGCAAGTGCATAACCTCCGGATGGAGATAGCGAGCTGCACGGTCTTGAGCGAAGCGGTGCGGGTAGGGCTGAGAGTGATGGCTGGTGTCCCTCCTGCCACCAGAGGTTTGGGATTTGAGCTCTTCAGTCTGGTTGTACTGTGGGGTGTGGGTGTCTACACACTACCACCTCTGCCCACCCACCTTTCTCTGTAAGTTTTCCCTCCGTGTGACTCCGTGCGCATCCGTACCACATCCTTTCTCCAAACGCGGATAATCCCACTCGGCGTTTCACAGTTCAGTAGCGGCTGAGGGTAAAAAATTAATGCTGACTCGGAAGCGGCACACGCTAATTAGGAGGTGCCTTGAGCGCTGACCCCTGGAAGCGCGGCCGGGATTTGGGTCTGGGGAGGGACTTTACTTCCCTGCTGAGCTGTAGCTCGGTCGGCTCTCAAGAGGTCAAAAAAAAAAAACCCTCTTCACCCTCACCCGTGTCTTCATCCTCCAGCCCGAGTCCTGCCCACCCCGTTCTGCCTATTCACCTGCTCATCCTGAGGATCAGCGCACACGCACTCCCTCCCACCCACACATGCCGTCCCTGCCTCCTCCTCCAGCATCCCTGTTCCCCTTCTACCCCCCGGAGATGCTCCCTGGCCCCCTCCCGGTCCCCCCTGCCGTCAGGGCTCCGAGGAGTGTCACATCCTACGCATAAATCATCGGGAACGACCCGCAGGTTCGTTTCCTTCGGGGAAAAATAAACAAGTAAAAATAAATAAATGAACCCTGCTTTATTGCTCTTTTAACAGAGAGATGGTGGGTCTTTGCTTATAGGAGGCGGGGTGGGGGAAGAAGATGGTACGTTACAGAGTCACCACCGTCTCCCTGACAAGTCATTACGCCTTTATCCCTCTCCAATTAACCACACCTCACGGGGATGCTACCAACAGCTAAACTGGGATGAAAACTAAGGGAATCTCTTTCGAGTCTCGGCGTCTGACCGGGATGGGGCAGCCCCGAAAGCGCCCTGGGTCCCAGGAAACCCCCTGGGAGTGGGACCAAGACCCCCGGGCAGCTCCGGGGAGCGGGGTCGGGATGCAGCTTCTCCTCGGGATACTCCTTCGCCCAGGATTCTCCTTCACAGCGCGGTGCTTGGGGGACTGACTCTTCCTTGAGCTGCCAAAACTTTTACTTTATCCTGTATTTTTCCCCTAAACTCCTCACCCGACGCTGGAGCCCTGTTCCATAGCGCAGCCCAGCAAACAATTCTGTTTATCTCCTTTACAATAGCAATTTTATGCAGCACAATGCGACATATACAGCAATGAATATGCACAGAGAGCTGCGAGGGGACATGAATGCGTACGGTAAAATGCCAACCTTCTCTACCTGTCCCTTTTCTTAGCTAGTTCGAACAAAAGGCATCCCAGATGCTTTTTGTGACACTGAATTAATTCCAAATATTTGGTACACAAACTTAGCAAGCCTAAAGGAGATTAATTTTCCAGAGTAATCCAATTAAAAGATTTCTAAGCTAATCTTTTTTGGGGGAAAAAGATAGTGCAAGGCTAGAGAGGAAAATAGTTTTTATGACAGTGATTTATTGCCCCAGTTTGATCTATAGAAAGAGGCTTTCCTCGCTTGGAGATGACCACTATTCACCCCCTCCTCTCTGAGGTCGCAAATACACCCTGGCATACATGTGGCTGCATCTGTTTATCTTGTGTTATTTGTATTTTCTGGAAAGCCTACAATCCAGACGCCAATCTCGCCCTTAACGCGCCAAGGAAGTGGGTTTGGTCGCTTATAAGTACCCTAGATTTTTAAAGTGCTAATAGATTTATGGTCTCTTTTTCGACGCCCATCCAGAGTAATTAGCACATATGTTCTAAATAGATGATAGTTTTGTGAGCAATAAAGCAATTACCCATCGCTAGAGCTGACAGTTCTTCCAACTAAACTCCAACCAGCAGCTAATTGGAAAAGTCATTTCAGCTCCATTGTCTGCAATTAGTCCTGCTAAACTATTACACCCAAACTACCTGGTTTGAGGTTTATTTATTCATTTCTATTTGCATTTACAGACGTTTACCAAGTCACTCTTAACTTTTCCAGGCGACGAGCGTCTCTGGGGTTGGGGTTGGGGGTTGGGGTTGGGTTTTTTTCTCCTTTCGTATCCAGGAGAGCCACGCTCCCGTCTGAGTGCTGGAGGGGTACTCAGCTGTCCACAAACGTGTCCGCTTTGCTGAGCTGGGGGTAATAAAACCCTGTTTTCCCGTCCAGTGCAGCCAAGCGGGAGAGCGAGGGCGATGGGTAGGAAAGAAAAGGGTGATCCTGTTAAAAAAAAAAAAAAAAAAAAAAAAAAAAAATCTAATTCCTCTTCCACCCCAGCTCCGTATCTAAGGACCGCTTGGATGACCCCCCAGTCCCTCCACTTGAGACTTGCTGGAGGAGCCCGTGTGCCCCCTCCTCCAGCTCTGCCTGAGGAAACGGAGGATGGGGAAAGGTCCGATGGTCGGGAGAGCCCTTTTTCATCCACCCCCCAAAACCGCTTGCCCCTAGTGAGGGGGTGGAGGGGTGAAAAAATTAAACCAGGAGGTGGGAGCTAAGGACTTGTGCACAGTGAGTGGAAAAAATGCGTTAAACATCGGTTTGACGCCCCACCGGAGCTTCAAAATATACACCGGTTGGATTTCTTCTACTTAATTTAATCTGTATTGGACTGGGTTTCTTCTTGCCATCTATTCCCAGCAAAACCAACCACAGGAGAGAAGGGGGGGAGACAAGGGGCGACTGTTTAGCCCTTCATTGCAACCGTGGACTTAGCAGGTATTTAGCAGGGAGGCACTCGAAGGAGTTTGAAGTAGGTCTCTTAAGTCAAGACTTCTGCCCAGGGCTTGAGCTGGTCCTGGAGTGGAAAAGATTTGTGCGTTGGGATGGGAACTTGTAGCCTTAGCAACAAAGTAGTCACTTGAAGGAATTTACAGCGAAAGCATCCCAGACTGAGAAAAGAAACGCCAGTTTCTGAGCGGCGAGGAGGGAAGAGATAGTACCCTGGCTTGAGCCTCCAGAACAAAGCTTTTTCTATTTGCCAGCGGCCCCCAATTTTGTCCTCCTCTCTTTTACCTTTTCTTTAAAATTTTTTTTTCTTACGCCTCAAAAAAAAAAAAAAAAAAAAAAAAAAAATAACCAACCCTGGTAAGTTGACCCCAAAAAGCCACAGGCAGCCCTGTCGTCGCTTACATCCTGTCTGGCTCGGGCAGCTAGCAGATTGGAGTGAGTTGTACACTGAAGGGTGGCATCCCCCTCCAAAAGCCACCCTCTCCCGGCTGCCGGGGCTGTTTTTGCACCCTCGATAAGAGCAAATTACCAAAATCCCAGGGTTTGAAGGCGAGAGGGGAAAATCACGCCAGGCAGCCTCTCCACGCTCCGAGCATCATCTCATGCATACACACACACACCGCCCGGGCAAAGGGTCCTTGGCGTAGAGCTGGCCCACCAGACCCTCCTCTCTGTCCCGCTGGTGTCCCCGCGGGAGCGCACGGTGCGTGCATCGCGGGGGTCTGGCCGTGGGGGTCCCTGTGTGCGCGCACTGGCGGACACGCACCCTCCGGGCAGGCATCCCTCTCGAAAAGGTGTTTTCGTTGCTGCCAGAGCACACACAGCCCACCACCACCACCATTTTTTTCTTTCCCCCCCCCCTCCTTTTTTTTCCATTACGAGCGATTAGATGGTGTCTATTCAAAGTTGCTGATCCAGAGAGAAAATAGGAGTAGATAAAAGGAGATTTCAAGTGACCTCCTCGTCCCTTTCACACCAACCTGAGCCCCAGAATAGCCAAGGATCAACTCGGACAAAAGCCCTTTCCTTTTCCCTTTCAGCTTCAGAAGATTCAGTGCAAGGGGTTAACAATAAAACATATAACTCTAGCCCCGTTTGGTAGGATCAGGCAATTTTGTATACCTTATTAACGACACCGTTGGATATGCCTAGGCTTCACCCCTAGAAACGTGTGAACACAAAAAAAAAAAAAAAAAAAAAAAAAAAAAAAAAAAAAAAAAGAAGAAGAAGAAGAAAAAAGAAAAAAGGGGGGGGGGGGGAAGAAAAGATAAAGAAAGGGGAAAAAGGGGAGGGGGGAAGCCTTCGCGTGGTAAAATACATACCAGTCATTTACAGCTTTTGTGTTGGGCTGGAGCGGGATTGCTGTGTTTATTCTGTTTCGTTTGAACTTTAGCTAAAGCGCATCCCCGTCCTCCCTACGGAGCCAGAATACGCTGTAATAAACATATCTTACTCCTGACAGTTTTCATTGAAAACGCTAAGGTTTATTACTCGCATCAACTTCTGATGAGGTAAATATGTTCATATCGCAACTGCTGTTACCAGCCGCATTGATGCCTTTTCCCCAGAAAAAAAATAATTTTGCACAGTTTTTTCTCGGATGCTTTGGGGTGTGTGGGGGGAAAGTGACGTTAAATACTTAAACGCTTTGGAGCCGATCTCTGGTCTGCGGAAAGTCCAGCTCGAACCCGCTCCTGAAGGACTAATGCCCCCAGTACCAGAAATGGGATCCCTGACAGGTAACTGTTAAGGAAATGATAATTCACCTCTCTCGGTTGCCTTGTCAGGACAACCTCACAACTTTGAAACCCGTTCCCGAACGTCAGCTCTTCATCACAAGATCCAACCCAATTAGGAATGATAAATAACACCAAATTCAGCCCTAACAGAAGCCGGAGGTTTAATACACGGTCAGAGGTGTTTCAACGCAAAGCCTCGTCTTTAATGGCTTTTACAGACTTTTGTTTCTCTTGGCTTCGGCGCTCACATCACGGCAGCTTCACGTGTGCCGAAAGTAAATATTTAGTCCTGGATTCACCAGTGTGTTGAAAATGATTCCCAGATTTGCCTTATATAGAAAGGTTTGAATTGCATTGAGAGGTCATCAATTTCTTTTTCCTGGAGCTCTGTTTGGAAATTGCAGTGCTCCTCTATGCTGTTAGACAAGTGGCCTTCGGTTTGGGCGCTTTCCCTCCCCACCCAACACAGAAGTGGGTTTAGAGGTTTTTGGTTGTTTTTAAATTATTTTTTACTGCTAGGCACAGATTTTTTTTTTTTCCCTCTTTTTCTTCTTTTTTTTCTTTTTAAGTAGGAAAAAAAAAAAAAGGCAGACTTTGTGATGCTCAGGCGTTTCTGTTAGGATGGATAGCAAGCGCAAAGTTGTGATTCAGAGCCCTGCTTTCGGGTTGGCACCGGCGCCGGTTACTTTTGAGCGCTAAGAAATCACAGTCTGCGGCTCTGCGTGGCCGGCGAGGCTGCGGGGATGGGTGATTGCCTTCCCCTTCCCGAGGGGGCTGCAAGAAGGGATGCTGGGGGGGTGAAACGGGACACGCTGCGCTTTTTTTTTTTTTTTTTTTTTCTCCAATCCCGTCTAAAATGAGCCCAAGGCAGCAGGAGGGGGGAAGGAGGGTCGCAAGTCCGAGTTAAGCACATGCGGAGGGGGAGGAGAAGGGGAGAGGACATCTTCCTGGGAGGACCCTCCTAGGGGGAAGCAGGACACACTGGCATGTGCAGCATCCTTTCCTCCTGGAAAGGCAGAGATATCGGCCTCGATGCCAGGAGGATATTCGGCATTGAGGGAGAAAGGTGTCTGCCCCCACGAGATTTTTTTTTTCTTATTCTTATTCTTCTTATTATAAAAAAATAAATAAGAAGGGATCTTCGTGATGATGGGGTGGCCTGGAGTGCGTGTGGGTTGGGGGAAGCTGAGCAAGAGGAAAGTGGAGGCCCCTCTTTCCCAAGGCCATCCAGCGGCTCGCAGTGAAACGGACTGGGCTTGGGTGACAGGGATACCTGGAGAGGACCCAGAAGGTCAGGACGAGGGGAAAGGGGCGTCCATCTCTCTGGCTTCGAACCTCTTTTAGAAAGCGGCTGGGGCCGACGTGGAGCAGCCCAGGGTCGACTGTGGGCTAGTGCTGGGGTGTGGGCAGCTAGCCAGACTCCCCCCGTAGGAGCCATCCAGGGTCGCCTCTGTGCCCAGGGCAATGCAGGACACCGGGGACCCCCTTCCCAGGGCAGGGAAGGGTCCCCTGTAAAAAGCATTACCCCCCGCACATCTGTTATTGCCCTCCTGAAAGGACTTGGTTGTCCTTGGGGTTCTGGCGAGGAGGGGGTAGAGGGGACGGGAAAGGGAGGGCGGAAGAGAAAAAGACAGGAGCAACAACAACAAAATGGAAAAGGAGAAAAAGGCGTGCTAGGAAAGGCTGGGAGATGAGGCCTGGCTGCGGAGGACTTCGCACCGGGGCCACAGCGGGCGGCAGGGGTGGGAAACACGGTTAACGTGGGGAAGGGTCCGGGTGCCACCGGTCCGGACCAGGAACGGGGCCGCCCCGACGGCTCCGACAGAGGGGGTGGGGGAGGAGGGTGGTGAGCGAACAGGGGAAGGGACCCCCAGCGCGACCCTCTGGGTCTGCAGCCTCCCAGTGCCCGCCAGGCAGAACAGGGGAGGCTGGAAATGCCAAAAAACTGGGAGCGAGAGGGACATTTTCATATGTCAGTGCTGCTGGCTGCGCCCTGTGACAGCAGCCTGTGCATTATTGTCCTCCCTCTACCCCACTCCCTGCCCGTCTGCCTGCGTATATATATATTCATAGATAGATAGATAGATATAGATATGTATAATGTGTGTATATACGTATATATAGACATTGCCTGGTCGACCTTGGCAGGTGAAGCAGACACTTCACTTTTGTTTTGGAAAATGCAGGCTATGGTTCTCAGCTCCCAGATTACACATTGCCCTGCCACTTACAAAACCACAATAATATAAATCCACGGAGTTTATATTATACTCTACCCATTCACCCCTCCCTGTCCCCCTCCCTGCCAAAAATAGCGTGTGGAAGTTGTCACCACTAATCTCCACAGGAACTTTTCCTTTCCGTAAGGGACGAGAGGGTTGGAGAGAAGAGGGGAGGAGAGGGTTGGAGAGGAGAGGGTTGGAAGGGAGAGGACAGGACAGGACGAAGCCAGTGCCATCCCGGGTTGTGTTACACCGGGGTGAGAGTAGAGAGAAAGACAGACACAAAAAAAGGGAGAATAAAATAAAATTTTAAATACAAAATATAAATAAATATGTTTATATATTCCCCAAAACACTGCCACCTTCAGATACCAGTCTGGCCCCCGGCCTGGAGAAAGCGACAGAGGGAAAATTAAGCCTTAGCAAGTTCCCAGAACAGTTTCCTCTGCCTATTCCAGATCCACAGAGGTTAAAAAGCAATCAGAGCTCATTTCCCAATTAAATGTGAGTTGTGACCGTTTCTAAGTAGTTTGTCGAGATGGGGAGGAAATGCCTCCCGTCGACAGAACCGTGCTCCAGCCCGCTCAGCTGAGGCATGAGGCTTCTTTTCCTGACAGATGCCCTCCGTCCCGGCTCACTCCCCAAGGCTCCTGCACAACAACAGGACGCCGCAGGCGGGATTTTCCACGGGAATCCCGCAAATTTCACCGGCCCTTCCTGCATCGCCTTATTTATTTATTTTTTTTTTTCAAACCTACATTTACTACGGGCTTTCCTTCAGCACGCATTTTTTTTTTTTTTTTTTTAAATAAATAAATAAAGGAAGAGAAAACACCTTCCCGCCGCTCACTTTCCCCCTTGCCCCGGACCAGCGCAATTTGAGCCGGTTTGGGGCTTTTTCGCGATTGCAGGCGACCCGGTGTGGGAACTATCTGATTGCTGCCCTTTTAATCTGTTGACACTATCAACCCAGATAAAGAGGCTGCCATCGATCTTTTTTCATTTAGGTGATCAAATAACAAACAGAGCAGGTGAAAGAGGAGAAGACCCTCGGGATGCTGGCACATCCCTGCCCGTCGCTGAAGTTGCGTGGGGGCACTGGAGGAGGCGGAGGGGGGCAGGGGGTTGTCTGCGACCCGCAGAACACGCGTGGGGTGCGCGTTTTCTGGGCGGGGGCAGTGGAAATACACACGCATGTGGGGAGGGAAGGGGGGAAGTGGGGACGACGGTAGCGATAAAATGAGGGTTAGGCACCTCTCCCTCCGGCCAAATAACGGGATGCTCAAACCGGCGCGGGGGGGGGTGGGGGAAGCCTTAAGGAGGGAGGGGGAAGGTCTCCCCGCCAAGAGCCGTGGCCCCGCTCCCCTCCCTCCGCCCCGAAAGCCCGAGGAGAGAAGCAGGGACTTGCCTGGGGTGTCCCGGGGAGCGGGGCCGGGAGGAGCCGGGCGGCGACTGGGTCCGTCCACCTTCTCGCAGGCTTTTCCGCCTCCGTCTGTCTGTCTCTCTCTCTCTCTCTCTCTCTCTCCCCCTCTCCCTCTCTCTCTCCGTGCCTCGCTCTGCCTCTTTTACTCCCTGTCTCTTCACAGTCTGGGGAGTAAAATCTAGATGTATACATACCGAGCTTGCTTTTTTTGTCCGGTTTAATCTTATTCGTTTCACCTTTTCACTGACCAAGAGAGAAGACCGAGGGTTTATTTGGAATGAGCGAGAGAGAGGAAAGGAGCCTACTGTTGCATAGTCAATAACATCCTTTTTATCAATGCGATATACAATAGAGACGGCTTGGCCGAGGGACTCATTGAAAATCTCTTCATTATTTCGGGACAAAATCAAGCGTTTATGCTGATCTCAGAAATGATGAAGAATTCTCCTCTCCAGCCGGCTCCCAGCCTCAGATTTCAGAGCTGACAGGGGAAGAAGGGGGGGGGGGGGGGGAAGAGAAAAAAAAAAAAAGTGATCCCGACACATCAAAGTTGAAAGCTTTTCTTTTTTTAAATGAAAGCAACATCCCTTTAAATAAAATAACAATAAAACTTCTGTCATAGATTCCATCCCCCTTTCCCCCTGCAGGCTTTTCCCCCGGCTTCCAATCTGATTATAAACTTTTATAGAACCTAAAAGGAGGTTAGGAGAGTCGAGTTGGAGGTTGTTTTGTTTGGTTTGCTGTTGGTTTCTCGTGGTTGATTTTTTTTTTTTTTTTTTCCTTTTTACAGTTTGTTCCTTTGCCACACTCACTCTTTCGACCCAAAGCCAATTCCAGACCTCTGGCAGAAGGGGGAAGGCAAGAAAGGGAAGGATGGAAATGACAAGGAGGGGGGAATGGGGTCTTCTCCTTAGGGTGTTTTCTGTTAAAAAAATAAAGGAAAGGGAGAAAGAAACACAAGAAGCGCAGAGGGGGGTGAGAGGGGTGGTTGGGGGTCTCGGCAACCCCGACACCCCCCCCCCCGCTCCCCTCCCTTTTCTCAAGCGGGCAGCGCGGTGCCCGCTAGATGGCAGTCGGCTCCAGCGATTCCCGCTCCGCGCCACCGCCGCCGGGGCCGCGCAGGAGAGCGGAGCGGCGCGGAGGTGCGCGGAGAGAGGCTCGGAGAGGGGACGAACCTCCCGCGGACCCCCCCATCAGCACCGCGCTGACCACCGCCCGCCCCCCCCGCGCCCCCAGCATCGCCGGCCCCGCTCTCGAGCATCGCGGGGTGCGGGGTGGGGGGACCCGCAGCCGCGGGGCTGTCCCGGCTGCTCCCGCCCGCCCCTAATAAAATGGAAGGGGGTGCGATTTCCCAGCCTCGGGAAGCGCCGCGGGGCGGTAGAAGGAGAGTGGACATATTAGGTGAGGAATGAAGGGCGAGGGACGGGAGGCAGGAATAGCCCGAAGTGGAATGGGAGCTTGTGGAGGTGCAAACGTGCGCGGGGACCGTGCCCTTCGAGCACCGAGCGTGTTTTCTTCCACCCCCACCCCCACCCTCTCTTCCCCGTCCCCTCCTCGTCCCTCTAAGCGTGGCTCCCGCAGTTGGGAAGGGAGAGACAAATCCCGATTTCGGGGAGGGGCAGAGGAGGGGTGAAGGGAAAGGGGAAAAAAAAAAAAAAAACCACGAACACACACCAACTTTTTCTCGGGAGACCACATCGTTCCCTTTTAATTCCCCCTTTCTGCCTATAGCAATGCATCCTCCTCTGCCGATGGGGGGGGAGGCAGGGGGGGCAGAGAGAGAGAGACCGTAGACGACCCATACTAATCAGGTCTCAAAGTAAATAGCAGCGCAGGGCGATCTCAATGTAAATTGTGCTTGTCAGAAGAATCCCCTCTTCCTCCCTCCTTCCCTCTCCCCTCTCCCCTCCCTCCTTTCCCCCCTCCTCCCCCCCTTCCCCCCCCCCCCCCCCCCCGCTCCTCTCCTCCCCTCCCTTCCCCATCCCAGTCAGTAGGTAGCGGAGAATTTAAAAAAAAAAAAAATTAAAAAAAAGGGGGGGGCGGGGAGGGGGGGCAACCAATGGAGTGGAGGAGGCTTGGCTAACCTTAGCCTCCCATTTTCTCTCCCCCCGATTCAGGGCTCTGACCAGTCAGTCGCCTTTGATTATCAGTTGCCAGCAGCCCTTCTCTTGGCTCCTTGACACGAGCTCCATATAAGGCAGCGATCTCCATAGAAACGTGTCAGTTTCAATAGTAGTGTCAAAGTTCACTATATACAGACATTCGCGCAGATCCCCCTTTCGGAAACATTGCTCTGCTAGGCTTCCCGTTTAAACGCATTCATTTTTTGGGTCTCTCTCTCTCTCTCTCTCTCTCTCTCCCCCCCCCTCCCCTTTCTTGCATATTCTATTAGTTGTGTGGTTTTTTTTTTTTCCCTCTTCCCCCCCTCCTTCATCTCCCTCTTCTCCTTCCTTTTCTTCTTTTTTCCACTCTGCCTCCTTCTGTCTTTCGCTTCATTCCTGCAGGAGAAGAGAAGAAGAGAGAGGTGAAACTAAAAAAAAAAATCTCCGAAGGAAAGAAAAAAGGGGGAAAAGCAGAGAGAGAGAGACGGGGGGGTGAAAAAAAAAGCCTGGAGAGAAAGAGAGAGGACTCGTTCACGTCTTAATACCGTTATTATTTTGACCATTCTTGCCTTTTTTTTTATTCTGGGGGAGGGCTTCGCTTCTGACTGACGAGCTTTTACCCGAAATACTTTTTTTAGGCAAACAAACCAAAAAAAAAAGGACCTTTTGGGGGGCGATTTCCAGAGATTCTTTTTTTATTTTTTTTTTCCCTCGCAACCGGCATCGTGCGCTCTCACAGGAGAAGAAGAAGGAAGGGGCAAGAAAGAGGAAAAGAAGAGGATTTATTTACCCGACCTACTTTGGATCTCTCTTTTTCCTGCGCGTGTCATTATTACTCTCGTTCTCTATTTTTACACTTCGCCGTGAATTCGTCTCCTCTGCGAATTTAGTCACATCCTTTTTTTTTTTTTTTTTTTTGGGGGGGACGATTTTTTTTTTTTTTAAAAAAAAAAAAAAAGGAGAAGGAGAGAGAGAGCGCGAGCGAGCAAGAGAGACAGAGAGCGAGAGAGAGCAGCTCGGGAGAGAGAAAGAGCAGCGACCGGCAACCTCCTCCTCCTCCTCCTCCTCGTCGTCGCCGCCGCGACAGCAGATCAAACTGCCTCAGCTCCCCGCCCGCCTCCGCCGCGCTCCCCGGCTCCGCCGCCCTGAATGGCTGACGGCTCCCTGCCCTGGACCTGGCCCCCGGACACCTCTATGCCCTGATCGGCTGGACGGCTCCTTTATTTCACCTTTTATTTTTCCTTCCCGCTCCCCCACCTCCCGCTTCCCCGAGACCCCGGCAGCCGGGCCCCGGCGGCGAGCGGCGAGAGGCGACCTCCTCCTCCTCCTCTTCCTTCCCCTCCTCCTCCTCCTCCTCCTCCTCCTCCTCCCTCTCCTCCTCCTCCTCCCTCTCCTCCTCCTCCTCCTCCTCGGCGGCGCCGCGGCTTCCTCTATGCCTGCGCATCCTCCGCGCTCGTAGCGCCCGGACCGCGTGTGCCTGTGCCCGTGCGTGTGTGCGTGTGCGCGAGTGGGGGGACCCGGCCGTGTGCGCGCGTGTCTGCCTCGCCTGTGCCTGTGGTTTTTCCTTCTTTTTACTCCTCTGGATGCCTCTCCCGGCACCCTTGTTTGCCGTTTCTGATTTTGCAACTTGAAGTGGCGACGAGGTGGGGGG